>OX596011.1:25233248-25745548 GCA_951394025.1 Heteromyza rotundicornis | reverse complement strand
TCCACATAAGCTAGAGAGCTGAAATTTGGAACACTGATAGAACTCCGGTGACAATGCATTCTATTAAATTTTGGGGTCCATCAGAGAGTAAAAAACAAGCTTTTTAAAATATAACCCTTTAACCGACTAAAAAGCAGAAAATAAATTTCCTTTAAATTAATTTCCGCAATTTCGATTTAAAATTAAGGGTTTTTGGCTACTTTGTTCCTAATATCACTGCAAATTTTAAAGTCGCCAAAAACCCTTAATTTTAAATCGAAATTGCGGAAATTAATTTAAAGGAAATTTATTTTCTGCTTTTTAGTCGGTTAAAGGGTTATATTTTAAAAAACTTGTTTTTTACTCTTTCTTTTTTTTTTATATTTTTTAAAACCATATTTCATTTTATTAACTTAAATTAAATTTACAATTTATAGTGATAACAAATATGTACTTACGATATTTCACTTCGGTGGGATTCGAACCTGCGACCTTTGGCGTTATGACAAGACCAATCAACAGACTGTGCTATAGACAGCATAATTGCGTTGGCGTCTAATTTTCACTACGTTTCACACCAGCGGCGGCCGTGGTGCAGTGGCTAGGACCTTTGCTTCCCGGTCAAAAGGTATCAGGTTCGACTCTCGCCTGGGACAAGCAGAAATTTATATTCATGCCAAATATTTTTTTTTATTTATATCAATTCTATTTCTAGAAATTTCTAAAAATTTTGGAAAACTACGTTAGACGTATACAAAACAATTTTTTTTCCTTGTATTAAAAACAAACTTCTTTAAATAAAGTAAAAATTTACTAAAATTAGTAAAATCAGCAGCTGCTGTGGTGCAGTGGTTAAGACCTCCGCTTCACTATCAAAAGGTATCGGGTTCAACTCCCGCACGGGTATTCAAAAATTTATATTTATGCGAAATATTTGTTTTTTATTATTTAAATCAATTCTATTTTTAGCAATTTCTATTTTGAAATACTCACTTTTTAAAAAAAACCTGAATCTTACTTTCAATTTATAAAAATATCTTTCTTAAAAACAAAGATTTTTACTAAAAGTAAGTACAATTTTCTTTGAATTTAAAATAGGAAAATATTTATAAAAATTGAGGAATAAATACTAGAATTGAGGACACGTATACTAAAAAAAATATTTTTTTCATATATTAAAAACGAATTTCTTTAAATAAAGTTCAAATTTACTCACAATTGATAAAATTAGCTGTCTTTAAAATAAAGAAAAATGTAAATTTGTTTTAAAGAGGCGGTGATTTCCGTTTTAAGGTACTTTTACTTAAATTCAAGAATAATTCCTTAAAATTGGGAAAAATTCCTTAAATTAAGGAAAAAATTTGTCCTTTAATCAAGCACCAAATTTACTTGGTTTTAAAGCTGTCTTTTTTTTCAGTGTAGCTTGCGTAGATGAAACAGAGAACTGCTTAATAAACATATATACAGATAGTCAAGCGGACATAAAAGCACTAAGATCGCACTGGTCATCATCTTATGGACAAGTGGCTACCAAGCGTAAGCTATGTATCTATTGGGTAAAAGTCACAAGGGCATAGAGGGAAACGAAACAGTATTGCTATAAAAGGAACTAGTCTGCCAGAGGATCAGATATCTGGAATAAAGCAGGTGGGGAAGACGGTTGCAAGGTGGAAAAATGTAACTACCTGCAGAATTGCCAAAATCATGTGCAAACCATACAATGAGGGGCACACGAAAAGTGTTATATCGTTCGATCTAAAGAACATGGTGGCAGCTCACGCGTTTAAGCTAAAACTGACGAATGCAGGAAATGCCTGGAAGAAGAAAGGGAGACCATGGAACATATCCTCTGTTTCTGTCCCGCTCTCTCGGGAACTCAATTAAAGTACTTAGGAGCTTCAACGTTTGGGGGGCTAGAAGAATTCGCCGGACTTAGTGTGAATTCTCTTATAAGATTTGCAAAAAATGCTTACATGCTAAATGATGGATATGTTCGCTGAAACAATAGAGACTCCTTTCTGGTATCGCTAAGGACCTCGTAGGTCTATGCGTGGCTTCGACCAGCCAGTCTAACCTAACCTAAGCCCGGCATACAAATGACAAATCATTTCGTGGAGAAATGACATATTTTTCGCTGTAGAGTGAAACATTTTCTGACAATTTAAATTTTGTAAATAAAGTTTATTTAGTGGAAAATGGTGAACAACGTGACTGTGAGAGAGTGCCCCTAATAAAAATTTTTTTTAAAGCAACATATTGATTTCGCTGTCGGGTTGTCAAAATATCTCTCCCAAATACTCAAAAAAGGAAATCTGTTTTTGCTTCGTCTTCATATGCCAATCGAAATGGAAACTCCATTTGGCTTTCGCTTCAATAACATTTTTCAGTTCAAATCCTTATTGAAACTCGAGCCGCCATAACATCGATTTAGACAAAAAAAATGTATTTCAATTGAAAACCACGACTCTATCATAGATAATTAAATTAAAACTTTACATACACTGAACGAACAAACGCATAGTAAAATTAAATATTTTTTATTTAAATGTGATTTGAATATTTGGATATTTGGAAATCAGTATCTCATATAGAAATTCAATACGCTCGTATTTAAATATTTTCTATAAATAAAAAACTTCATTGCCGCCAGCCAGTCTTGAACCTACGACCTCTGCAAATCGGAAATAAGAAATTCACACTGATCTATCACAGGCACAATTTTTCTGTGTCTAAACTGAAATATATATGAAGCAGCTAAACAACTTTTTTTTTAGCTTCTTTTTTTAGCTTCTTTTTTTAGATTCGATTAAATTTACATTTTTAGCAGATAAAAATCAATTTGCAATGGATGTTTCTATTTGTGACAACTTCAGTTTATGAGACTTTTGAAACTATCGCTTGCTGAGCAATATCCATAAGTTTAGTCGCTTGTCAATAATGCCGGAAATAGACGGCTAGAGCGCACTCCAAACTCCAGAGAATGTCGGTTAGAATTCCGGAAAAAGTGAATTTGTGGAAAAGTTGTTACATATGATTCTAAGCAAATTGGCAATAACCCAGTAGTCAATTTCACAAGGCCTCTCCGCTAGAGGCATGCCTGCACGCCTGCTATGGGAAGAAATTGCACATTCCATCCTCGCTTCTAGTGGAGGCATGCCGGTATGCCTGCGCTAGAAGGGAGATAAATATTGACGCAATGTGCCTCAATATTTAGAAGATATTTTTTGTTTTTCCAATTTCTTTTTTTTTTTTATTATTTAAAAAAATTTTTTTAATACATTTTTTTGCTCTGCTTTTAGATTTGTTAACGATTTGCTGTTATCAGCTCTGGTTTTTAAGTTGTAGTAAAAATGGTGAAAACGAAGCTTTGAGCAGATTTAAAACCGCAATTTTTGAACGATTAGATTGTTTGATTAGTATTATATTTTTTAAGTTTTTTGAATATTGTCGTATCTCTTTCAGATTATGGAATAAAATGGAGTACCTACACTCAACAATGTGGATATTTTTTTCCAAATTCAAATATTTTTAGAAATATTTAATTAATCAATCTAATTAAAATAGTTGATTTCCAGATTGATTTAAAGAAAATCTCTTGAATTTTCTAAAACATTCAAATTTCCAACAATATCACATATTGATTTGGAAATATATTATTTTTCAAAATTGATTTATTTTTCTATACAGAAATTTTAGAATTCTTTTTTGGAGGCTTGAAAGAATTTGTGTGGATGCCGAAGGTTATTTAATGCAAATCCAATAACTTTACATACACATTTATAACATTATACCCAAAATTTGTTTCTGGAATTTAGATAATTTTTTCTTTATTTTTGTTTTGCAATATGTTTATAAGAGTTCATAAAATTCTCTACATTCAGCGTCAGCCTCCCAAAAAAAATTTCAATAATTTCATTATAGAACATTTGACATTTAATCCGTTCAAAAGTTGTGGTACAAAAACCGAAAAACCGTTAACTACCATGAAATCAGCTTATCAATGAATCAGTTATCAAATCACAAACACCAAAAAGTGTATTGTAATAAAATTTTTTTTAAATAATTAGTAAATAATTTTTAGTTACTACATAATTTTATAGAGGAGGAGAAATCAAATTGAACTAACTCTAAACATACAATTTGCTATGTAATGAGTCGATAATGTGTATGATTTTTTTAATTCGAATTATTACGATAAATTTCTGCAATTTGTATATAAAAAACTCAAAGATACAAAAAATTAAATTTTTCAATTAAATTTATGTTTGAAGTAAATAAAATGCATAAATACTTTTCAAAACACTCATTTACAAAAAATACATAAGATACATAATATACGCAGTTAGATCATAGTAAAATAATGCCATCAGTAGTCGAACGTGCTAAAAGGCCGCACACGCCTTATCAGTAACCAAGTGTCCCGGGTTCAATTCTCAGCTCGGCCAAAACGCAAGTAAGTAAATAAAAATTTATATGAACTAAAAGTTCGCAAATATAATAACAGAATCATAAAATATAACATTTACATGCCAAAAATCTAATTTACAATGAGTGAAAAATATAAATTTAATTTATATTTAACCAAAATCCTGGCTACGGGCCTGTAAGAACCACTCTAATACAATGAGGGAAATAGTGAAATCAAATGAAAACGTATTTGAATCGAATAAAAATGTATTTCATAGTGCTCCTAAGCTGTTTTTATTTAAATCAAATATACGCGTATTTAAAATTGTATTAAATATGGAAATATTTAAATTAAATATGGAAATAATAGATTTATTTTATTTATTTCAATTGGTAAAAAAATTTTTTCTTTTTTTATTTGCACCTTTTTTAGGTTATTTTTTTTTGCTTTATTTAATTTCCCAGTGGTCAAAAGAAGGTGACTGCAGGCATGCCAGTATGCCTCTTTAGGAGTTCGGATGCCTTCCCTCCCCGCTTCCAACCTTTACTTATTATACCCCCACACTCACTGTGGCAGGGTATACTAACTTTGTCACAACGTTTGTAACGCCCATAAGGAGGCGTGTCCGGTATGGAAAAGTATATATATTCTTGATCAGTATCACCTCCTGAGTCGATTTAGCGATGTCCGTCTGTCTGTCCGTCCGTCTGTCCGTCTGTCCGTCTGTCCGTCTGTCCGTCTGTCCGTCCGCACGATAGCGGTCGCAGTTTTGGAGATATCGACTTGAAACTTTTTTTACATGTTTTTCTCGTGAATACTGAGATCAAGTTCGAGAATCAGCCAAATCGGACAAAAACTGGGCGTGGCTCCCATACACCGAAAAAAAAGGTAAAATTTTTTTATTGTTGTATTCGATTGGAAATGTTTAGAAACGTATTTTTGACATGGTCCGAGGTTCCGCAGCCACATATATAAGGGTCTAAATGGGGTCTTGAGACCTTTTTTTTTTTTTTTGTGGATTTAATTGGAAATTTTTAGAAATGGATTTTGGACATGGTCCGGGCTCCAAAACCACCTATAATTGGCTCAAAATAGGGTCTTGAGACCACAATTTTTTATGTTCAAGGTACTTCTTCCTACTGTGTGGGGGTATTTCAGCTTCGGTATAGCCGAAGATAGTCCACTCTCTAGTTTTTTATATGAAACGGGACAAATAAACAGGCCTACGTCTGTCGCTTCCATGCGTATGTCCGCTGGCAGGCATGGTCGTAGAAGTGGAGTTGGCTGGTGTCATTTTAATTTCCCTCCGTTTCCTCGTTCTGACTGAGCTAAAAAAAACCAAAAAAATATATTGGTAACATCTATTTTTCGAATTTCCCTTTTTAGTTAATTTTAAATTAAATTTATATTTTTCACTCATTGTAAATTAGTTTTTTGGCATATAAATGTTATATTTTATGATTCTCATATTATATTTGCGAACTTTTAGTTCATATAAATTTTTATTTACTTACTTGCGTTTTGGCCGAGCTGAGAATTGAACCCGGGACACTTGGCTACTGACAAGGCGTGTGCGGACGTTTAGCACGTTCGTCTACTTATGGCATTATTTTACTACGATCTTACTGCGTATATTAGATCTTATGTATTTTTTGTAAATGGGTGTTTTGAAAAGTATTTATGCATTTTATGTACTTCAAGCATAAATTTGATTGAAAAATTTAATTTTTTGTAACTTGCGGTTACATAGCAAATTGTATGTTTAGAGTTAATTCAATGGGATTTCTCCTCCTCAATAAAAGGATGTAGTAATTGATAATTATTTGCTAATTATTAAAAAAAATATTTTATTACAATACACTTTCTGGTGTTTGTGATTTGATAACTGATTCATTCATGCGCCGATATCATGGATAACGGTTTTTCGGTTTTAGTACCACAACTTTTGAACGGATTAAATTTCAAATGTTATATAATATATAATTGTAAATTTTTTTAGCAAACGAAATTATTGAATTTTTTTTGGGAGGCTGAGGTTTTTTTTTAAATCAACCTGGAAATCAACTATTTTAATTAGATTGATTAATTAAATATTTCTAAAAATATTTTAATTTGGAAAAAAATCCACAAATTTGAGTCTAGGTATTTTCTATTTTATTTCATAACCTGAAAGAGATACGACAAAATAATGTTCCACAATATTGTGTTCCTTTAAAAAAACTTAAAAAATATAATACTAATCAAACAATTCGTTACAAAAATTGTAAATCTGTTCAAAGCTTCGTTTTCACCATTTTTACTACAACTCAAATTCGCTCATCAAAGACCTAACCCAAAATATTGGTCCTAATAATTTCCACGTGATTTCTATCCTCAGGGGACTAATACACGAAACAAAAATTCAAATTTACAGAGAGCCCAACTATAGAAAAATTGTCAAACTCTTTGATAATCTCAAAAAGAGCTACTACACTTACCAGCTCAAAAGTTCTAAAGGCCCTTCAGTCGTACAGAAAGGTATCGAGCCTTTCGTAGAATGCGACGAAATCAAAACTGCACTATTCAATGAGGGCTTCCAAATAAACTCCGTATTCAATATTCAAAATAAAAAAAAAATCCCACAACCCCTTTTCCGTGTGGAACTAGAGTTCCATCCGAAAATGCTCCAAAAAGGTGAACCCGACCCGATATACTCGCTAAGATATCTGCTACATCACAAACATCATGTCATAACTGCCAAGAATACGGCCACACAAAGTCTTACTGCACTCTTCCCAGCGTGTGCGTTATTTGTGGTGACCTACACGAAACAGGTTTATGCACAAAAACAAAAAAGGATTCCACTATTAAAAAATGTAGTAATTGCGGTGGTAATCACACTGCTAACTATAGAGGCTGCGCAGTCTATCAAAGCTACATAAAAAAGACGGAAAATGCTACTCAAAAACATGAAAATAGCAAAACCCAAAAATTTCCTCCGTTATACGCTGTCCAAACTCTAGCTAAACCCCTTATAAAACAAGGCGTTTCCTACGCCTGCGCCTTAAAAATCAGTGACTCTGTTCCTGTGCAAACGCAACCTGCTCCTCCTAGTAGTAGCCTTGAACAAACTCTACAAATATTCATGCAAAATATGTCTCAATTTATGTCTGGTATGCAAAATATGATGCAAGAAATGATAAAGAATAAAAGTCTTTTACTACAACATCTCATGTCTAAGCCATGAATAGTTTAAAAATATCATTCTGGAATGCAAACGGCCTGTGTCTTCACAAACTAGAACTTCTCCAGTTCTTGAAAGAGTCAATCATAGACGTTATGCTAATTTGTTAAACCCACTTCACTGAAAAACACTATTTCAATTTACCAGGGTATAGACTATATGACACAAAGCATCCAAGTGGAAATGCTAGAGGCGGATCCGCTATTCTCATAAAAAAAACCGGATAAAACATTATGCTCTCCAGAATTATTGCACAGAATATATTCAAGCAACAAGTATTTCACAAAATAACTGAGCAACAATTCCAGACTTTTTTCCATTCTCTTGGACAAAAGTTTCTCGTTGCCGGCGACTTCAACGCCAAACATACATATTGGGGCTCTCGCCTTATATCGCCAAAGGGCAGGCTCCTGTTGAACACCATCAACAGACTTGGCCTTGACGTAGTCTCCTCTGGTACGCCAACTTATTGGCCAACTGACAGTCGAAAAACATCCGACGTCATTGACTTTGCAGTATTTAAAACTGTAAAAAGGAGCCAATTGACTATAGAATCTTCTCTAGATCTCTCATCAGACCATATGCCTACCATTATCACAATAAAGTACGCACCAAGTTCTGAGGTCAACTCACCATATAAATTGACCAGTAATCTCACAAACTGGCTCAAATATCGGAAATATATAAGCTCCCACATTAACCCAAATGTGTCACTAAAAACGAAAGATGAAATAAACACAGCTGTTAGTAATTTCACACTCTTGCTTTCCCAAGCAGCTACAGCGGCCATTCCCGCCCAAATCCCAAATAGCTCAACTCGCAGCTATGCAAAATGTACCCCAAAGGACATAGAGCAGATAATAAAAAATAAAAGAAAAATACGTCGCGAATGGCAAAACAACAGATTCCCAAATCTGAAAAAACAGCTTAATGATGTCTCTCGAATTCTAAAAAAGCAGCTTGAGAGGAAATCCGAAAGAGAATTCCAGCTATTTGTTGAACATCTCGCACCCACAAAATCAACAAACTACTCGCTCTGGCGAGCTGCAAAAAATATGAAAAAACCGGTACTGGCAGAACCTCCCATACGGCTGCCAAATGGAAACTGGGCCAGAAGCGATGCTGAAAAAGGTGCTGCTTTTGCCAACCACCTAAAAAAATAATAAAAAATACTAACATCCACAGAGACCTGAATATACCTGCAGTAAAAGACGAAATTCCGAAATTTACCTCGAAGTACAAGCAGAAGCTCACCCTAACATCTTAAGCGAAACTAATTTATTCCCCTATATTAGCTACGAAAACACATCATGCCCAACTCAATGGACAAAGGGCAAAACTCAATTTATAAATAGAATTAAGTGAAATTTTTTATGGAAATCCCTTTTGAATTATCATTGTTAGATCTAAAAAAAACTATTTGGATGATTCAATAAATATCATACTCTAAAAAAAAAAATCGTCCATTATACCCAGCCCATAATAGCCTCTTTAGCTGCGTCATCGTGCGTTTCGATAGCAGCGAGCTCATAGAGAGCTTTGATACTCTCAATTGCTTCTCTCAAAGGCTGATGGATTGAGCGCCTTTTTCCATCTCCGAGCATGTCTCCAAGGTGTCTGATCTGCTCCCCTAGCTTCCAAAACGGCGTTTGACTGAGTGATAAATTTGCCGCTATGATTACTCTCATAATTGTGTCGCCCTGGGAGACCTGGGTATAACAAGGTTGTTGAGAACCTCGTCCCCCGCCGACTTTATAAGAGTGCCGGTCTCTGTTGGTTTTTATACCCTACACCTCATGAGGTATGGGTATATTCACTTTGGTCTGATGTTTGTAACACCAAGAAGTAGAAGTGTCCGGTATGGAAAAGTATATATATTCTTGATCAGCGTCACCTCCTGAGTTGATTTAGCCCTATCCGTCTGTCCGTCCTCTTTTCTTGTAAACACGATTGCAGGAGCTAGAAGAAAGCTAGGATCCCAAATTTTGTATTTATACTTCTTAGGCGTTAGAAGGAGTTGGTATTGCAAATGGGCGGAATCGGTCGACTGCCACGCCTACCTCCCATATAAGTGAAAATCGTGTTTTTACCGAAATTTTAAGATTTCATCAAAACAGTATGAAATTTTGTATAGTCAGGTTTTCGGGGTCGCTGATTTCGAATTTGATGTCGGAATTTAAAAATTCCAGATGGCGGAACCAATATGGCGGCCGAAATTTTAAGATTTCATCAAAACAGTATGAAATTTTGTATAGGGGGGTTTTGGGGTCGCTGATTTCGAATTTGATGTCGCATTTTCAAAATTCAAGATGGCGGATACAGTATGGCCCAGTAGGTGTAGGGTATATATAAGTCGGCTTGTCCAACTGAAACTTACTCACTTGTTTTAGTTTAAAAACAAAGGAAAAGACATATTAGATCCCACGAGTGGCGGAGAAAGGGTGGTCCGTCTGTACAGAGATCCGCAATATACAGATAAGGCTAGATAATCCGAAGGGCGCCAGGTATTCGGATACTCCAATTGAGGCTGAGCTAGTTTTTTTGACTGGGCCCTCAGCCAGGTTTATTTTCGGCACGGGTCGTGTGACACCTTAATATAGCCCAGTAGGGTAGAAGGGGGAGGATACGCCACTGGGGCGCATATGCCACCGCCTAAAAAACTCTTTGAAATTGACAGTATGGGTAGTTTGTGCATATATCGATAAAGTTTCTTCCCTAAGTACATGACCTTTCGAGATCACTGAAAACGTGTTTATGTATTTTTAGGGGTGTTGCGTTGATATTATTCCATGGAATAAAAGCTCGAGTTGATTAAATTTCTTAAAAGTAAAAATATGAAAAAAGAATTTGTGTGGCTGGGAACACCTGGGGCACATTCGCTGAATCGCACATGGGGCACATACTCCAGTGCATTTTGTATAAAAAAATCGACCATAAAAATTTTAAAGAAGAGAAAAAGAAGAATCAATGATTTATGCTCAACAATTAATTTAGAAAAATCGTTTGGAAAGTTTTATTTAACTCGGATCTCATTTACTAATTTTTTTTACATTTTGTGAAAAATGTTCCCTAAAAAAGTAATTACGGCATTTGTTTAGTGTTTTATTTCAGCTTCTGATATTCAATAGTTAAATAAAATATTATATTTACCGAAAAAGTCTGTGTATTTTTAATCGCCGTTTTGAAATTCGTTGAAAAAGTAGTGGAGAGCTTTTAGATATATGCTTTCAGACGTTGAAATATTAAAGTTAATAAATGTAAGTTTCGAACTGTAAAAGAATTTGTAAGAAACGATGATTAAGTAATTTTTTCAAAATATTTGAAAAAAACGTGGCGAATGCGCCCGCTTCTACCCTACAGTTTTATACCTATTGTTAGGTTAAAAGCTGCCGCCCCTCTGGGATCAGACACAGATCAGGAAGCCGCCACTCTGGGTTTATGTTTTACCTATCCGTCCCCAGTACGAATAGGGGGGACACTTATTTAAAGGGCGGCGTCGTTTCACCCTGTCATGCGAACAGCCTAGAGCTTGTGCTGACTTTTATATCGCGCCATCCGATCGTGTCGCCAATGGCCGGGGACTGCTTATTTGTCCAAGGACTTATTTGCAGCTGGCCTACATATATGTATGCCTTTCTGCTATCTGCTGACCTCCACATTGGCTATGGCCTGGCTCCGTGCATGTCACAATAGGAGATGGCGAACATATGTGTCAGCAGCAACTTCCATATATCGGCGAGGTTCCAACATTAGTTCTTGCGAACTGAATTGTCTTGGAGAATCTCCAAATATAGAAGGCTGCACCATAAATAACGAACCTGACTGGATCCAACTACTTGAAGCAAGTTCCATTAAATGTTGAGATAAAAAAAGGGCACCACCACCAACAAGCCCCGATACATCTACCACAGACCAGGAGTCAGGATGCAGTAGATAAGTCGACAATTGCGATAAACGAGTCGACGTTTGCAGTCGAAAAATCGACTCCAAGATTATTAGGTTGAGCACTCGCTCAACCCGTGGGAGTATTAAGCAGTGTTGCCAGGTGATGATGGCAGAAAAACCTATGGAGACGATAGCCTATGGCCTGGCCTTGTGTACTGCTGGCCTTGTGTACTGTTGCTTGTGTACTGTTGCTTCTGCCTAGGGTTGCCAGATTTTAAATAGGGAAAAACAGTACATTGAGTAAAAAAAAACAGTACACTTTTTTTTCATTCAGTTAAGCACATTTTAATAAAAAACAAGTAAACAAAAACAGATAAAAACCAAGATATTCACTTAGTGCCCGATTACACAACCGAGAAAATGCCGCCTGAAAATACTGTTAAAATTTTCATTTACTTAGACTGCCAATTTTTTGGCTGAACTCATTCGGGGCGTGTCCTAAGCTTAATTCCAAAATGGCGGTACTCTAGAGGTTGTGCTTCAGTTGCCCTGCTAAGGACACGCCTCTGAATGAGTTCAGCAAAAAAATTGTGTACGCTAAGGCTTCAATTTTTAGCAAATCTTTTCAAAAACGCAAGCTTGCTTAGGTCTTCCCTTTTTCGGATGACTTGTTCTTATTCAAGAAGAATATGTTGATACTGTAAAAAAGCGCGCGCTTTTTTGCAGTATCAACATATTTGTCGAGCGATAGTTTTCGCTCAAGTTGCGATGATACACGAAAAGTGCCAGTGATTTTAAAACCGATAGAAATTTAAACTAAAATTTAAACGTTGAGCGCACAGCGCTTTTTTAACAAAATTAGGTCATTTTTAATTTTGAATACTTGAGCGGTTTGCGCTAATGACATATGATGCTTCTTAATTGAATGCTAAAATCGAAGTGATTTTACTTTTATTTTTGGCGCTTAATGGCGATTTCGTATTTCAATATACGGAACATTTTTTCTATGTATATATAACAAAATGGAGCTTAGTAAATAACAATTTAAATTTAGTACTAAGTATAAGTGCTTACAAAAGTAATAGATTACAATGTATTCAAGAAACACCGGCCGCGTTGCAAGGCTGTGCGTCTAGAGCAGGCTGCGAATACACCTCCATCGGCAGTGGAGCGAGTTTGTAGATGGGTCGCTTAAATACGCCGGTTGGCGTTCGAACCTCGACCACGCGCACCCGCTGGTTATTCTCCCTATGAGCCACTTCTGCGGCGGCATGTTGTCCTCGTGAATTATTACGACGGTTCCGACGGCTACGTTTCCGCTTGGGCTTGACCACTTTGCCCGCTGCTGTTGCTCCAGAACATAGTCGGTCAGCCATGCAGACCAAAAACGTTCCTTGAGGCATGACAAACGACGATATTGCTTCAAGCAACTTAACCTGCCCTTCGTTGAGCTTGCTCCTGGCAGCGCTTTCAAAGAGCAACCGATTAGCAGGTGTCCTGGCGTCAATGCCTCCCCGTTGTTCGGGTCTTCTGAGAGCGGTGCTATCGGTCTGCTGTTGAGGATGGCCTCCACACTCACTAACATAGTTGTTAGCTCCTCGAATGTAAGGCCTGCGTTGGTTATGCTGCGGAGGAGCAGGTGTTTGGCGCTTTTGACAGCCGCTTCCCACAGCCCGCCGAAGTGCGGCGCCCTGGGCGGAATGAAGCGAAACTCGATTCCCTGCTCTGCGGTCAGTTGCTGCACTTGAGCCTTTTCCTTCTGGTCCAGAAATTGGGGGCACAGTTGGCGAGCGGTTCCGACGAAATTTGTCGCGTTGTCGCACCAAATTCTTTTCGGAAGACCTCTCCGACCGACAAACCTGCTAAGAGTAGATAAAAATTTATCAGTCATGAGATCAGACAATGGTTCTAAGTGCACTGCTTTTGTCGTGAAGCAGACAAAAACAGCGACATATGTTTTTACAGGCGGTCTGCCACGAATTCTCAAAGACGTATAAACGGGGCCAAACAAATCGACACCGCACACCAAAAATGGCCGGGACCCTAAGAGTCGATCTTGAGGCAAATTGCCCATAATCTGAGATTTCATTTTTGGCTTGAATTTGAAGCAAAGTACGCAACTATTAACAACCTTTCTGGCTATTTGTCGCGCATTGACCAACCATATCCGTTGTCGCAAAATACCAATCAGTATTTTTGGACCTGCATGACAATTTGTCAAATGTAAATGTTTTAAGTATAATACAACAAAGTGAGAATTTTTCGGTACCAACAAAGGAAACTTGGAATCGTAATTAAGTGGTGCGTTCAACAGACGCCCACCGACTAGTAGTAACGAAAATAATCTACCTTCTACTTCATATTCTTGAAGGAAGGTACTCAACTTTTGAAAGTTAGACTATGGCAAGGAGGAATTTTTTATAAGTTTTATTTCATCGGTAAATTCGATTTTTTGGATGAATTCTATGATTTTCAAGAAAGCCCAATTAAGTTTGTCAACCGATAGCGAGAGAAACTCGTTGTTTTCTCTTTTTTAGAACCGCCTTATGAACCTATACATATAGGCCACAATTCGCACGACTTTTCTATGTGACGAGTGCTTCTCAATCATATATGTTTCACGCCACAAGATCAATTGAAACTTACGAATATCCTCGTGTACACTGACTTGCCTGTACATGTTCGTAATGTCAGCAGTCATGGAACTATATCGTTGGTTGGTGACATGTGACCAAGTGCTAAATATTCCTTCATAAAAGACGTGTACATTTCCTACAGTTCAGAATTTTGTGTTACACGTCTCTCCAGCGAAAGAAAACGCCTTTTCGCTGTCTCATATCGATACCTTAAAGCACAACCATCCTATTGGTATGTTTTGTATGGAAATGGGTTTTTATTTCCTCATTTTTCAATTACTTTCATTACGATTCCCACAAACCACTATAGCCTATCTGATGCAGCTTCTTCTCAGGATTCCAAAAATGCCAAAAACTCTATTTTCATGAAAATGGACATAGGATGGTTGTGCTTTAAGGTATCGATATGACTTTGGTCAGATTTGAATGGTAATTTTATTACAAATCGACCATCTGACATCTGTGTCGTATTTTGAACGAAATGACTTTCACACATTTTGTGTTCATCAGTCAACATTGGGCTGCTTGGGATTTCTTCTTTTGGCATACTCTACACCGTGAAGATCGACACTTACCCGATAAACATACACGTCTCTTTTATATACAGTGTCGGACAAAATTGGAGCACATACTTTACCTTGTTTTCATTTTGTTCAATACAGAGTGGAAAGTGCCATTTCGACCCATTTATATGTGGGTTTGGACTATGTTAAAAATCCATAGAGATGCTCTTTTCGTTCTAGCAGAAAATGCATGGAAGGGAATTTTATTGCATGTGCTGAATAATATAATTGAGAATATGCCACGCAGAAGTGCAGCAGTGCTGAAAAAAAGGATATGCAACGAAAAATTACCCACAAATAAACTTTTCAGAAATATATTTCATATGTGCTTTAGTTTTGCAGCTACAGTTTTAAAAAATCACTAAAATATGTACTGCTATACATATTATTTTAAATACATATGTTGGGGCGCATCACGACGGACAAAAAATATTTCCTTCCGAAAATTTACATTTTGGTCAAAGAAAGTACTAATACAAATTATTAAATTGTACAGTCCAACACAAATTAAAGAACGGCTGAAGTATATTTTTCTGGGTTTGTTTCAAAAGTTGTATAATTCCTTTATTCCTTATTTTTTTTTTGCAAATATTTTTTTTAACCTATTAATGACGAGACCGAAATAATAGAAATTTTTTCAAGAATATAGAAATGACCTAAGAAACGAATTTCAAACTTTTTTGGATCGCATGCTGTTTGCCTTCCTCTGACCGTTACCATATAGTAACACTCGTCAAAACCCTAGCAAAATTGCTTAATTTCAGATATTATTGTTAATAGCTTTTTTTTTTTTTTTTAATTTTGTAAAGTTTTGCAACTAGGTAATATTTATTTAGTAAAAAAAAGTTAAATCGACAAATTTTTTTAAATTTTAAACTTAAAAAAATTTTATTTTATTTTTTTTTTTTAAATTCTATAAATTCAGGATAGATTTTGATCGGATAAGTTGCTTTAGCTTTTAGATTCGAACCCAATCTCCAGTAACTCATACCATCTTCTAAAAGTAAAACTGTTTCCGTTGTGTTTTAGAACTGTGCGGTGTGGAATTATTAGTAACGATACCCGTTTCAAATCATAACCAGAGAATGTTAATTATAGAGAAGGTGCATAAAGGAATTTCTGTTAAATTGTGGTTGGAATTTTGGGCCAGATTTTTGAGGAACTTCCAGTCGAACATCGATCAAGTATTTTTTTAAGTTCGACTGGATTTTGATGTTCGGTTCAAACAGAAATGGAAAGAATGAAACCAAAAAAAGTAAGAAAAAAAGAACGCAACCAAAAGGTGGTGGTTTTTTCTAGTTCTCCTTCATGTTTGTGAATTGGTTGGTTTTGAGCTTTTGTTTTGATTATGCAAACCGGTTTTGGGTTTTCTAAGCAATTTGCAATTTTTTGGTGATTTTCACAATTCTTGCAAACATTTTCCCAATTTTATTCAGTTTTGATTTTCATATTTTATATTTAATATTTTTATATGAGCATTGTAAATATATTTCATTTGATAGGTATTTGCAATACATATGTTTGGATAACTTCATAAGTTCATTGACCTACATTTAAATTTTTTCCGTGGTGCTATTGTTTCCTTTTTTTGTGTGTGCACAACAAGGAAAGCAAAGAAGATCAGTTCAAGATCAAGGTTGACGTTGTTTTAATTTTTTTTTTGCTGAGTTCATTTGTCGGTTTAAAATTTAAATGCACCAAGTACATAGATTTCCTTAAGCACTTAGTGCATTTCAATTTTGAATATACGCATTATACTTAGACAATTTTACTTCTCGCTATTTATTAGCCACGTTGCCGAATTTAATGTTATTTAAATGTTTTAATACAGTTTTCTTGTATTAATACATTTCAATTCATAAGGAATAAACAAATTGGGGGAATATGTGAAGAATAGATTTGTCAGTTTTGTAGCGAATATGTAGGATAAAAATGTATATTCAATGTCTATTCAATTCTTGTAAAAAAATAAATGCAATAAAAGGAAATAAACAATATGTTTGAGAATTTACAATACAAGTAGAGTACAGCGTCGGTTTGGAAATTTATTTAAACAAGATAAAACAATTTAAATTCATTTAAAGTACATTACTGCATTTGAAATACCAGCTGACTGGATTTTAATTATATATTAATTATGCTTAAAACCTTTGAACACCAGCAGAATAAATTAAATTCGGCAACGTGGCTAATAAATAGCGAGAAGTAAAATTGTCTAAATATAATGCGTATATTCAAAATTGAAATGCACTAAGTGCTTAAGGAAATCTATGTACTTGGTGCATTTCCATTTTAAACCGACAAATGAACTCAGCAAAAAAAAAATGAAAACAACGTCGACCTTGATCTTGAAGTGATCTTTGTTTTCCTTGTTGTGCACACAAAAAAAAAGGAAACAATAGAACTAGAAAAAACCACCACCTTTTGGTTGCGTTCTTTTTTTGTTACTTTTTTTGGTATCATTCTTTCCATTTCTGTTTGAACCGAACATTAAAATCCAGTCGAACTTAAAAAAATACTTGATCGATGTTCGACTGGAAGTTCCTCAAAAATCTGGCCCAAAATTCCAATCACAATTTAACAGAAATTCCTTTATGCACCTTCTCTATAATTAACATTCTCTGTCATAACCATGCATTTCGGATTTTGTTCTCTCTGTGTATAGGTTGTACATTTGCGATGTCAATTTCCAAAGATATGAATATTTGAAAAAAGTACTAACATTTTCGATTAGATAGTTTTTTCTCTAGACTAAAATTTCAAAAAATTCTATAAGAAATGCTATGTTTGGTTTATGGAGTATCAAAACGTTAAAATTTTTGCAGAGTAATGTAATCATAATAATTGTTCTCTCAGCAAAAAGGAGAGCTTATTTTCGATTTGAAAAATTGACTTCAAACGTTAATTCTAAAATTACCGCCAAATGTGGATTTCAAATAAAACATGTGAACGTAAATCAAATTCTTGTTTTTATTGCATATCTTATATGTACCTATATAATTATACCCCCACACACACTGTGGCAGGGTATACTAACTTTGACACAACGTTTGAAACGCCCATAAGGAGGCGTGTCCGGTATAGAATAGTATATATATTCTTGGTCAGCATCACCGCTGGAGTCGATTTAGCCATGTATGTATGTCTGTCTGTCTGTCTGTCCGCACAATAGCGGTCGCAGTTTTGGATTTTCGACATGGTCCAAGCTTCCAAAACCACATATAAATAGGTCAAAATACCCCATCTTGAGACCAAATTTTTTTTTTGTTGGATTTGATTGGACATTTTTAGAAACGGATTTTTGTTGTCGCTCCAAAACTACATATAAATGGGTCCAAATGGGGTCTTGAGACCAAATTTTTTATGTTGAGTTATTTCTAAACTTCTACTGTGTGGGGGTATTTCAGCGTCGGCATTGCCGAAGATAGTCCACTCTCTAGTTTTTTTTAAATTAAACAAAATGCGATACATTCTTCGACCATGTGTTAGTAATTTTATCGAAAATCGGTATTTCATTGATTGTTTTTCGATATTTTATGAATATTTTATTCATAATATTTCGATATTTTATCGAACTTTTTCGATTGTTTGTCGATAATTTCCTTTCCACTTCTTTCCCTATTCATTTCACAATTTTGTTCCAATTTCATTTTGTTTCAGTTCTATTTCCATTTCGTTAATCGATTTTTTATCGAAAATTTTTCGATAATTTATCGATATTTTATTGATAATTTTTCAATATATATCAATAAATTCAATTCTCTGATCCATTTAAAAATGTTGTTCCAATTCCATTTTGTTCAATTCCATTTCGTTCCAGTTACCAAAAGCCCAGAGCACTTGGTTCGGCCGAAATAATCGAAATTATCGAAATAATAATTAAATATCATAGGGTGACTCGAGTGAATGAATGTGTATTTTATTATCAAATGTTTAACGAAAATAAATAAATTTTGACAAAAATTTTTAAAATTACCAAAAAATTACTAAAACTACGAAAAAACCGGAGAAATTTTTCAAAACCCCGGATACCGGAGACCGGAGCAACGTTAACATTCCCGGAGCCTTCGGACAAACACCCTGTGTGTGGCAAGCAGGACCGTATTTCGGGATAGCAATGGGATAACCAACACTAATTTCTTATGTAAAATGATTTAAAACAAATATTTGATGAGGTGGTGTCCAAAAACAGTTCATATAAATTTTTTTAATACTTAGTTTAATTTTTAAGATTATTTTACCAAATAAGATGGGTAATTCCATATCAAATCGCTCTACCTCTCCGATTTTACAGAAATTTGGATGGTAGATAAATAACAAATGGAGCAACGATTTGTTCAGAATCAAACAGGCTTTTCAATTACACTCTCCGCGTATATCTGAAGTAAGGACTGTACCGAAAAGAATCTGCACACCTTGTTTTGCTTATAAAATAAAGGTTTTCAATTTTTTTCGTGAAATTTTTGTTTGTATTAAAAAACCTATTTTAAATGATTTTTTATTAACATTTATTCTTTTAATTTTGGACGAATTTTTCGTGTTTGTCTCTTTATTAAATTCCGCACTTAAATTCTAAAATCGTAGACTGCTTTCTAATCTGTTTTCATGTAATAATAGTTTGGTTCTTTGACATGAAAAAAAAGTAGTCAGTACTATATACATACATACATATATTGGCGCTACAACCCTCGAGGGGTTTGGGCCGAGCTTCTTTATGCAATTATCATGGGCAAGTGTATATGATAATTGTGGACCTACAGTTTATTGCCGGTTCCGAACGGCGGGACTCCCAAGTACTATATGGGAGACTTTAAATGGTGGCCAGGTGCACTTGAACAAATAAACCTTTTTTGGACACTTTTTGAAAAATTTGGAAAAAATCAAAAAAAATTTCGTTAAGTTCTATCTAATTTAATAAATATTATTGATAAAAGATCAAACTAAAATTTTACGTCCAAAAATTTGTCAATTTTAAAATTACGAAAGAGTATTTGGTCAAAAGTGAATACAAGACAAGTGAGTAAGTTTCAGTCGGGCAAGTCGACCCTACACCTACAGGGCCATATTGGATCCGCCATCTTGATTTTTGAAAATGCGACATCAAATTCGAAATCAGCGACCCCAAAAACCCCCCTATACAAAATTTCATACTGTTTTTATGAAATCTTAAAATTTCGGCCGCAATTTTTCAATTCAGACATCAAATTCGAAATAAGCGACCACGAAAACCTCACTATGCAAAATTTCATACTGTTTTGTTGAAATCTTAAAATTTCGGCCGCAATATTGGTTCCGGAATCTTGAATTTTGAAAATGCGACATCAAACTCGAAATCAGCGTGGCAGTCGATCGATTCCTCCTATTTTCAATACCAACCCCTTCTCGGGTCTAAAAAGGATAAATCCAAAATTTGGGATCCCTAGCTTTCTTCTAGCTCATGCAATCGTGCTTACAAGAAAAGAGGTGACGCTGATCAAGAATATATAGTTTTCCAGACAGACGGACAAACGGACGGACAGACGGCCAGATGGACAGAAGGACGGACATGGCTAAATCGACTCAAGAGGTGATGCTGATCAAGAATATATATACATTTCCATACCGGACACGCCTCGTTATGGGCGTTACAAACATTGTGTCAAACAAAGTTAGTATATCCTGCCACAGTGTGTGTGGGGGGTAAAATCAAGGGTTTTTGGCCACTTTAAAATCTGCAATAACATTAGGAACTGCTTTTTAGGTGGTTTAAGGTTGTTATTTTAAAAATATAGCTTTTTACACAATTTTGTTTTTTTCTTTTCTTACAAAAAATGTTGTTCCTCTTTTTTTCATTCTCCATTCTCCATTCCCTCCCCTTTACCCCTACACTTGGGGTACACAATTTTATTTTTTTTTCCTAAAAAAAATGTTGTTCCTCTTTTCTCCATTCTCCATCCCCCCCCTTTACACCTACACCCCCCCCTTGGTGTATACAATTTTTTTTTCAATAAAAATATACATACCAAATTACATCATTGTCGCTTGAAGGAATCGCAAGCAGGGACGTAACCAGGGGGGGGGGGGGGTTTGGGGTGTTCGAACCCCCCCCGAAATCTATGAAGTAATAGAAAAATGTATGGAATAGTTATGAAATTTAAAAGAATTTAAGAGAAAGTTCCGAATCTCCTGGATATTTTATTGTATTAAAAACTTTCGTGTACCAAAAACTGGAAAAATTACAGTTTTAGCATTCGTTATTAAGCTTCGAATATCACGGTTTACATTTACATCAAAGTGAAACAGCTTGTGAAAGTTTAAAGTTATTCGAAATTTCCTGTAAATCAAATGAAAGTGTGTTTAAAATGAAAGCAGGGACGTACCCATGAAGGGGGGGGGGGGGGGTTTTGAGGGCTTTAGGCCCCCCCCCCCGAAATATATGAACACAATACGTCGATTTTAGAATAAATCCTTTTCTCATAAACTCCACTTCAGGATTTTTTTCAAATTTTTTTATTACATCTTTTTTTTATGAAAAATCAAAAAATTTGTTTTGAAAAAAGCGTTTTCTAGTTTCTTTCTTCAGTAGAGGTAAAAAAAATTTGTGAAAACCCCCCCCGAAATTTTTTTCTGGTTACGTCCCTGATCGCAAGTAATGTCATGTTTAAAAAAAAGGGGTTTGAGTCCCTTCTACGGCCCCCTACGTCTCTGAAGGACCCCACAATTTAATAAAATGCATCGTCACCGGAGTTATATGTGTACGATTTCAGCGCCCTAGCTTATGTGGAAGAGAATGAAAAAGCTCGCCGCAAATTTGAGGATGTACAGGGTGTCCATGAACAAGACAATAAATCGCCGCCAGTTAATTTCTTTGGTTGATAAATGAAAAAAATTGTATGGGTTGGGGGTGAAGTGTGCCCAAAAATGGAAAAAAACTGTTAAATAACAGCTAGAGAGAGAACAATCTTCGGCTATTCCGAAGCGGAATACCACCACATAATATGGTCCATTTAAAAGTACCTCGAATACCTCCACTCCTAGTCCAAAACCCGTTACTAAAAATGTTCGATCAAATATACCAAAAAAAATTCTAGTGTAGTGGGGTAATTGCAGTGAATTGAAGTTCTGTAAATTCCAAAATTATTGAAGGGCGTAAATTTTACAGGAGTTGATGGAAATTTTAGCCGGTGAAATGCAATTGGCATCACACATAAATTGAAACATCTCGATTTCTTTTTCTCCTTTTTCGTAATTTTTTTTTTGGACCGAATTATTTCCTCTCTTCACGTTTTCTCAAGTAAATTTACGTTGGATCAAAATTAAGTTGGTATACCATCAATTCCCCACTCTTTCATATAAATGATAAAGCTGTAACATCATATTGGCCACATTTTGTCAACGAAAATTGAAGATTTGATGGTATTATCAGAGAATGTTAATTATAGAGAAGGTGCATAAAGGAATTTCTGTTAAATTGTGATTGGAATTTTGGGCCAGATTTTTGAGGAACTTCCAGTCGAACATCGATCAAGTATTTTTTTAAGTTCGACTGGATTTTGATGTTCGGTTCAAACAGAAATGGAAAGAATGAAACCAAAAAAAGTAAGAAAAAAAGAACGCAACCAAAAGGTGGTGGTTTTTTCTAGTTCTCCTTCATGTTTGTGAATTGGTTGGTTTTGAGCTTTTGTTTTGATTATGCAAACCGGTTTTGGGTTTTCTAAGCAATTTGTAATTTTTTGGTGATTTTCACAATTCTTGCAAACATTTTCCCAATTTTATTCAGTTTTGATTTTCATATTTTATATTTAATATTTTATATGAGCATTGTAAATATATTTCATTTGATAGGTATTTGCAATACATATGTTTGGATAACTTCATAAGTTCATTGACCTACATTTCAATTTTTTCCGTGGTGCTATTGTTTCCTTTTTTGTGTGTGCACAACAAGGAAAGCAAAGAAGATCAGTTCAAGATCAAGGTTGACGTTGTTTTCATTTTTTTTTGCTGAGTTCATTAGTCGGTTTAAAATTGAAATGCACCAAGTACATAGATTTCCTTAAGCACTTAGTGCATTTCAATTTTGAATATACGCATTATACTTAGACAATTTTACTTCTCGCTATTTATTAGCCACGTTGCCGAATTTAATTTATTCTGCTGGTGTTCAAAGGTTTTAAGCATAATGAATATATAAAATTAAAATCCGGTCCGGAGTACTTGCGTACTCTGGTATATGTATGCAGTTAAAACATTGCAAAATACACAGAGCGGCAAGCGTGCCAAGGGACGCGTTTATGAATTGTATTATCAGAGAATGTTAATTATAGAGAAGGTGCATAAAGGAATTTCTGTTAAATTGTGGTTGGAATTTTGGGCCAGATTTTTGAGGAACTTCCAGTCGAACATCGATCAAGTATTTTTTTAAGTTCGACTGGATTTTGATGTTCGGTTCAAACAGAAATGGAAAGAATGAAACCAAAAAAAGTAAGAAAAAAAGAACGCAACCAAAAGGTGGTGGTTTTTTCTAGTTCTCCTTCATGTTTGTGAATTGGTTGGTTTTGAGCTTTTGTTTTGATTATGCAAACCGGTTTTGGGTTTTCTAAGCAATTTGCAATTTTTTGGTGATTTTCACAATTCTTGCAAACATTTTCCCAATTTTATTCAGTTTTGATTTTCATATTTTATATTTAATATTTTTATATGAGCATTGTAAATATATTTCATTTGATAGGTATTTGCAATACATATGTTTGGATAACTTCATAAGTTCATTGACCTACATTTAAATTTTTTCCGTGGTGCTATTGTTTCCTTTTTTTGTGTGTGCACAACAAGGAAAGCAAAGAAGATCAGTTCAAGATCAAGGTTGACGTTGTTTTAATTTTTTTTTTGCTGAGTTCATTTGTCGGTTTAAAATTTAAATGCACCAAGTACATAGATTTCCTTAAGCACTTAGTGCATTTCAATTTTGAATATACGCATTATACTTATCGCGCTGTTTTCAACTAAAACTTTATTTAAACTAACTAAAATCAAAAATCCCCACGCGATAATTAAATTCCCTATTTGCCCGAAAAGCACAGTCGCGAAGCGTGGGATTTAAGACGACCCTCGCGGTATGGTATCCCCGGACGAACGAACAACACGAACACACGAAAACCTGATAAATAAACTTCTTTTAAAAACTACACCGAAACTGCCGCAATAGATATATATATAGGTATATATATAACTATATATAAAAGAAACGGAAATTTTCCCGACACAAGGAAAATAATACCGAACACAAACCCCTTTTTCAAAATCAACACAAACCGACAATCACCCAAAAGAAATTATTCGTACACCAAAGATTATATTTCTTTAAACGCAATTGATTTGCGGGACCAGACCAACCTGTCTGAAATCCCTCATTTCTAACTTCTTCCGTATGTCTTCCCTCAAGTCTGCCATTAACTTGGCCCGGTCCTCACTACTACTGTCCGGTTGGTCTGAGTCTCCCACTCGTCTATAATCTCTATCACCCCTGACCGCCATATTTCGGCCAAAATTCACGAAGTATGGAGACGCTCCCAAAACCTCATGCTGCGATGTTCGAATGCAGCACGCCACCTTTGAGAGATGAGAATCCCATGTCCGATGGTTTTCTGAAATATATGCTCTCAAAGTGGTCTTAATTATTTGGTTGATCCGCTCGGCCGGATTGGCCTGCGGATGATAGTGTGCAGTGTACCGCATCTGCACACCATACGACGCGCATAAACTCTGCAGCTCCTTGCTGCGAAACTGTGGCCCATTGTCGCATACAATGGACCTCGGAACTCCAAAGAGCAGGAAGACATTATCTTCCAACTCCTTGCAAACACTCTTTGCCGTTGCATTTCGCAACGGAAACAACAATGGGAATTTGGTGAAGTAGTCAACCACCGTTAAAATATAACAAAATCCCCGACTAGACTTCACCAAGGGTCCCACCAGATCTACGCAGATCATTTCCCAAGGTTCTAACTTCTTTGTCCTCTCTACCATACAACCAGCTGGCTTATTGTTGTCAGGTTTCACCCTCTGGCAAACCTGACAACCTTTAATATATCTAGCTATCTCTGCCTTCATTTTCGGCCAATAATATTTCTCAATTACCCTAGCGTATGTTTTCCTAACGCCCATGTGCCCCGATAATGGATTATCGTGACACTCAAATAAAATACTGCGCCTATCACTTTTGCCCACAACTCTCTTCCACTCGTACCCAGCACTAAACAAACTATTTGTCCCTGCCTTTATGTGTTTATATAACACCCCATTTTCAATTCTCCAAGCTGGGTAATCGAGTGGTTTATCCTCCACTTTCCTAACCATGGAATCCACCCATGGATCTCTAACACGCCCATCTACCTCCCCTACGACTGGGACACCTCTAGAAAGCATGTCGGGCACAACATGATCTTTCCCCTTACGATGTATGATTTCATAATCGTATTGCTGGAGCTTTAAAGCCCACCTAGCTAACCTACCGCAAGGATCTTTCAAATTGTTGAGCCATACCAACGAATAATGGTCTGTCACCACTGTGAACCTAACCCCTTCGATGTATGGCCTCAACTTCTCAACTGCCCACAAAACAGCCAAACACTCCTTCTCGGTAGTGGAATAATTCCTCTCGCACCTACTCAACGACCTGCTCAAATATGAAATGACCTTCTCCCCTTCATCAAACTGCTGTGTCAAAACGGCACCTATTCCAAAATCGGAAGCATCAGTCTGAACTACGAAGGGTCGTTCGAAATCAGGACAGCTCAGGACCGGCGCCGTCACTAGGCGCTCCTTGGCCTTCAAAAAGCTGTCCTCGCACTCCGGCGACCATCTAAATCTGTTCTTCTTCTTTAGAAGATCAGTTAGAGGCTTAACCAAATCTGCGAAATTCGAAACAAACCTACGATACCAAGAAATGGTGCCAACAAACGACCTGACTTCCCTTACATTTTTGGGCGCTGGAATTTTCAGCATTGCCTCAACTTTCTCGGGGTCAACGTGCAAGCCCTGTCGATCAACAACATAACCTAAGTACCGTAGCGAAGAAAGACAAAAATTACATTTTTCCCTATTCAATCTAAGCCCTGCCGAACAAATCCTCCTCAGGACCTCCTTCAGAACCTCAACATGCTTATCAAATGTATTTGTAACAATAATAATATCGTCCAAATACACGAAAACATGGGGTTCCAAGTCAGCCCCAAGGACCTCATCTATAAATCTCTGCCAAGTTGCAGGCGCATTGTGCAGGCCATAAGGCATGCGCTTGAACTGGTAGAGCCCCCTACCCGGAACTGTAAATGCCGTGCAGGCCCTAGACTCCTTCTCTACTGGGATCTGCCAATAAGCGGATTTTATATCCAAACTAGAGAGATATTTGGCGTCCTTTAGCTTATCTAAAGTAGCCGAAATATAAGGGAGGGGGTAACTATCTCGATCCGTATTTTTATTCAGTGTCCTATAGTCGACACAAAACCTATAACTCCCATCCTTTTTCCTAATCATCACAACCGGTGATGCCCAAGGGCTGTGAGAAATCTCAATCACACCCTTTCCTAACATATCCTCTATTTCCTCATCTATGCGCCTCTGAATAGCGGGCGATACCGGATAGTATCGCTGCTTGACTGGTTCCACATTTGGCTTTGTACGAATCCGATGTTCGACCAAATGTGTACAACCAAGTCCCTCAGGCGTAGACCTAAAAACATCTGCAACAAACTCCTCAAGAACCGATTTTTCCCTAGTTGACAACGAAGACCTATCAACTATCGCCGCTACTGACGAGACCTCGACTTGGTCGGAAAACCTCCACTGATTCTTGGCCAAATCTGGCACTACACCGGCCTTAGACCAAAAGTCTACTCCAAGAATCAATGATTGGGGTAAATCCGGTATTACGAGGCATTCAACGAGGACCGACTTGCCCTCTACCTCGAAAGGGACCGAAACTACCCCCCTAACCGGAACTTCTTCACCATCAGCAAGCGCAACCTTGCTGACCGCAGACGCCAATAAACGTATCCCCCAGGACTTTAATGTGTCCCAGCCTGGCCTACCAAGAATCGTCCTGGTGGCCCCCGAATCTAAAAGCCCTAACATACGCACTCCAAAAATTTTAACACCTAAATATGGCCTATTATCCAATTCTCTACCTGAAAGAGAAAAACTCAAACAAATTTCGGACGGACGTTGCCTCTGAGGCCTACCACTATTTTCCCTAGCCAGCTGGTTGCCCGCAGGCAACCTACCTAAACCTCGCGAACTTCTTGCCCTGCTTCCACAAGAGCTCGCTCTCCATTTCCCGACTCTTCGCGGGCCCTCGGAGCCGCTCTCGGGGCCGCCTCCCTGTCCGAGCGCTCCTGTAAGTGCCCTGCTCTCTGAGAGCATCGGGGACAATCACGCTTCATCATGCCAGGCCGCCCGCAGCCGCGGCAAATAACCGCCTTTCGGCAGTTTACCGAAACATGCCCAAACTTCTTGCAGTTAAAGCACCTGAACGGACGCCTAGCCCGTTGAGGTGCCCTAATTCTCCGCTCCAATCTAAGATTGCGCAGCGGAGCCCTGACTGCAACCACTTCCGGCTCGGCCGAAACGTATGCCAAGTCTGGCTCCAGCAAGTCCTTGGACCGGCTGCTGCGCGGCGGCACGAATGCTTCCACATTCGCCCGCACAGCCTCCAGTTTCCGACCCAAGGAAACCAACTCCGAAAGACTCTCAGGCTCAGCCAAGCCCAGCTGAGTCTGATAAAAAGGACACAAATTAGCCCTGACCAGACCCAACATACGCTTCTCCGGCAAGGACTCGGACAGACGACGGAACAGACCCCTCATAACCGCTACATAAACGCCTATGGACTCAGCCCCACCTTGAGTCCTTTTCCTAATTTCTTCTAACAAGAGGTCATCATAATTATGGGGCAGAAACTCTAACTTCAGCTGAACGACCAATTCTCGCCAGCTGCAAACATACCTTCGGGCATCACGGAACCAAATCAAAGCCCTATCCGAAAATAAATCTACCGCCCCTCTAAACAACTGGTCCTCACTGACCCCACGAGCGCCACAAAGTTCGTCTACTCGCTCCAGGAAGGCATGCAGAGATATATCCCTTCTCTGACCGGTAAACTTTAAATCCCACTTGGACAAATTTACAACTCCCTGAAACCCTAACATGCCCTCAAACAACAAAGCCTAAAACTGGTCATTAAAAAAAATTATTAAAAAAAAAACTCAAAAAAAAATTAACAAAATTTAAACACATTAATCCAAAAAAAAAATTCATATATAAAAATAAACCAGCGTACCACGCTCACAGAATTAAAAAAAAATTTAAATAAATAAAATCAAATTGAAAAAAAAATTAAAAAAACAAAACAGTAATTGGCAAAAAGGCGGACAACACCACCAAACACCAAAAATTAGAAAAAAAATTTAAAAAAAAAATAAAATGGAACGGACTCACCGAACTATCGCGATCTCCGCTGCTCCGACCAATTCAAAAAAAGCTAAATAAATAATAAAAATTAATTAGTCAAAATATAAAAAAAAATACACAAAACACTAAAACACCACCAAAAAAAAATTATTTATTAAAATCAAAAAAATTTAATTTAAAAAAAAACCAGAAAAATAGAAAAAGAAATATTACAAAAAAAAATCAATTTTCAAAAAAAAAATTATACAACAAAAAAAAATTTTAAACTTATAAAAAAAAAATTTAAAAAAAGTTAATATTTAAAAAAAACTTTAAACAAAATAGCCCCACGTTGGGCGCCAGCTTATCGCGCTGTTTTCAACTAAAACTTTATTTAAACTAACTAAAATCAAAAATCCCCACGCGATAATTAAATTCCCTATTTGCCCGAAAAGCACAGTCGCGAAGCGTGGGATTTAAGACGACCCTCGCGGTATGGTATCCCCGGACGAACGAACAACACGAACACACGAAAACCTGATAAATAAACTTCTTTTAAAAACTACACCGAAACTGCCGCAATAGATATATATATAGGTATATATATAACTATATATAAAAGAAACGGAAATTTTCCCGACACAAGGAAAATAATACCGAACACAAACCCCTTTTTCAAAATCAACACAAACCGACAATCACCCAAAAGAAATTATTCGTACACCAAAGATTATATTTCTTTAAACGCAATTGATTTGCGGGACCAGACCAACCTGTCTGAAATCCCTCGCACGATTCTTTGCAGAATCTATTCACCAGCTGGACTTCGATAAAATTCGATGTCCAGCAACAACTTGGCTCTGATGCGGGACGACACAAACAAAAAAAAAGGAATAAGGAAGAGGGGGGAAAACGGCCAAACAAATCCCAAGCAAACTACTTGGACGGAAACACTTCACCAAAACAACCGACCGAACACAACCTGTCCAACTCTATTCAATTCCTCCAATTCAAAACACTAAATGGCCGACTGCCACAAATAAAATAAAGCAAAATAAACACTAGCTGGCAAAACTAAACCAGCGCGCAAAAATACTCCCTTTGGACCACTTGTCCTCCAGCCACAGTCCGACGATGGCAACAGCTCCACTTCACCACTAAAAAAAACACAATTTTTTTTTAAAAGGACAGAAAGTTATTTAAATTTTGGAAACAATTAATTTAAAATTTAATTCAATCAGAAAAACCAAAGCTTTTGCCACTCTCCTTCTTCCCTGCTCAAAAAGAACTAAAAGAATTAGAATATATGAGCGCCTATGACGCTCACTTTCCATTTATCTTCCCACATACATAGAGTGCGGCTTACGCAGAAACCAGTGTCCGCAGTCGGGGCTTTTCCCATACCTATATGCGAAAAATCTCTTCAGATTTTTCTAGGTGTGTTTGGCAAATTTACATATACCCCCCTGCACCCACCAAAATGAAATATACATTTTGGCGGCACTCATGTACGTATAGGCGAAAGCAAAAATGTTCTCAAATTCCTCTCCCTCAAACAGGTTCAAAAAGTACAAAAGCTTTAGTCCAGGTTTTGACAATTTACTATTGTAATGGCGAAGCTGGCAATACCCTCATCGGATCGCCGCCGCTCACTGAGCTAACTTAACGAAAGCAAAAGCGAAAGAAAGGAGAAGAAAGCAAGAGAACTTTGACAGCTCAAACAAAATATTCAGCTTTCTTCTTCCGCGCGCCGGTCGCACATCACCCGCGAGTGGCGAATTTGTTTTGCTTAGCAAATTAAGCAAAACAAATATATTAATATAAAAAAAATTAACATTCAATAAAATCGTGCAGTGCGTTCTTTCGGTTAGTGCGTGTGAGATTTTGTTCCTTCGATTTTGTTCGCCCGTCGCCCCGAACAAAAGGGAAACAAAAAAACATAACAAAACAAACAATACAACAAAACAACAACAACTGTGCCGCGAATCCATGCCGCGACATACTTAGACAATTTTACTTCTCGCTATTTATTAGCCACGTTGCCGAATTTAATGTTATTTAAATGTTTTAATACAGTTTTCTTGTATTAATACATTTCAATTCATAAGGAATAAACAAATTGGGGGAATATGTGAAGAATAGATTTGTCAGTTTTGTAGCGAATATGTAGGATAAAAATGTATATTCAATGTCTATTCAATTCTTGTAAAAAAATAAATGCAATAAAAGGAAATAAACAATATGTTTGAGAATTTACAATACAAGTAGAGTACAGCGTCGGTTTGGAAATTTATTTAAACAAGATAAAACAATTTAAATTCATTTAAAGTACATTACTGCATTTGAAATACCAGCTGACTGGATTTTAATTATATATTAATTATGCTTAAAACCTTTGAACACCAGCAGAATAAATTAAATTCGGCAACGTGGCTAATAAATAGCGAGAAGTAAAATTGTCTAAATATAATGCGTATATTCAAAATTGAAATGCACTAAGTGCTTAAGGAAATCTATGTACTTGGTGCATTTCCATTTTAAACCGACAAATGAACTCAGCAAAAAAAAAATGAAAACAACGTCGACCTTGATCTTGAAGTGATCTTTGTTTTCCTTGTTGTGCACACAAAAAAAAAGGAAACAATAGAACTAGAAAAAACCACCACCTTTTGGTTGCGTTCTTTTTTTCTTACTTTTTTTGGTATCATTCTTTCCATTTCTGTTTGAACCGAACATTAAAATCCAGTCGAACTTAAAAAAATACTTGATCGATGTTCGACTGGAAGTTCCTCAAAAATCTGGCCCAAAATTCCAATCACAATTTAACAGAAATTCCTTTATGCACCTTCTCTATAATTAACATTCTCTGGTATTATCTTAATATAAGCTAACACATATCAATTTAATATTTTTGGCAACGCAGCTTTATACAATTAAAGCAGCGTTCCCGCATCCAGTTACAGCGCACACGCATCCGGTGCAATGCTGCATTTTAATAATGTTAAAATGCTGACAACACAGATTGCTTGTGTTTCTTCTTCTTCCTTTCAATTAAGTTTAGGCTAAGTTGTTCAAAATTTTAAAATAAAAATTCAGTTTGCATCCGAAGCTTGTTGTTTATCCCTATATCCCTATCCCTATATATATTATAAAACTGAGTGTGTGTCTGTCTGTCTGTATGTCTCTCTGTCTGTCTGTCTGTCTGTTTGTCCCTCAATCACGGCTAAACGGCTGTACCGATTCTCTTGAAACTTTCAGGATAAATTCTATAGGTATCGACATGTAACATAGGCTATATGCGGTTGGGATTGGACAAAGGGGCGTGGCACCTCCCATACAACACAAAATATGTCTACAAGGTAATTTAGTAACTATTGAATTGAATTTGAATTGAATATTGAATAATAAATACGAAATTTATCACGAAGTTGCATAATAACTTTTCCAAGCTTTATGCCAAATATGAGCATAATTGGACAAGGGGCGTGACACCGCCCACACAACACGTAACTTAAATAACAGCTAATTAAGCAACTATTGGATATATTTTAATGAAATTTGGAATGGAGCTGTATAGTATGTTTTCCCAGCTATGTGTCGAATATGGGAATAATTGGACAAAGGGGCGTGGCACCTCCCACACAACACATAACTTAAATACCAGCTAATTAAGCAACGATTGAATATATTCTAATGAAATTTAGCATGGAGTTGTACAGTATGTTTTCCCAGCTATGTGTCGAATATGGCAATAATTAGACAAAGGGGCGTGGCACCTCCCATACAACACATAACTTAAATACTAGCTAATTAAGCAACTAAATATATTTTAGTGAAATTTGGAATGGAGTTGTACTGCTATGTGTCGAATATGGGAATAATTGGACAAGGGGCGTGGCACCGCCCATACAATTTTCTACCCCATATCCAGACTTTACTGATTTTATTGAAATTTTAAGGTAAAATTGTGTTAGTAATGGAATTTGCAATAGGACATAAGAGGTTGGATTTGGACAACGGGGCGTGGCACCTCCCATACAACAAAAAATATTATTAAAAAGTAACTTAGTAACAATCGAATGCCACCAACTGCGCCCTTGCACATTTTTTGGGTGAATCATACCTTGTGGGATTACAACTGCCACCAATTGAGTCCTTTGACTTTTTTTGGCTGAATCATACCGGGTGGGATTACAGCTGCCACCAAGTGCGTCCTTGGACATTTTTTGGGTGAATCATACCGGGATGGATTACAACTGGAACCAAGAGCGTCCCTGGACATTTTTTGGGTGGATCATACCGGGTGGGATTACAACTGGAACCAAGAGTGTCCTTGGACATTTTTTGGGTGAATCATACCGGGTGGGATAACAACTGCCACCAATTGCGTCCTTGGACATTTTTTGGGTGGATCATGCCGGGTTGGATTACAACTGCCACCAAGTGCGTCCTTGGACTTTTTTTTGGCTGAATCATACCGGGAGGGATTACAGCTGCCACCAAGTGCGTCCTTGGACTTTTTTTGGGTGATTCTTACCGGGTGGGATTACAACTGGCACCAAGTTTCACGGGGGGAATAAACCATCAACTACAGCGCCATTGAAATTGTCGCAAATTCCTATATATATTTATTTTAAAATTGTATACAACCCGTGCAACGCCGGGTATGTAACAGCTAGTATTTATTATAAAACTGAGTGTGTGTCTGTCTGTCTGTTTGACCCTCAATCACGGCTAAACGGCTGTACTGATTCTCTTGAAACTTTCAGGATAAATTCTATAGGTATCGACATGTAACATAGGCTATATGCGGTTGGGATTGGACAAATGGGCGTGGCACCTCCCATACAACACAAAATTGAATTTGAATAGAAAATTGAATAATAAATACGAAATTTAGCACGAAGTTGCATAATAACTTTTCCAAGCTTTATGCCAAATATGAGCATAATTGGACAAGGGGCGTGGCACAGCCCACACAACACGTAACTTAAATAACAGCTAATTAAGCAACTATTGGATATATTTTAATGAAATTTGGAATGGAGCTGTATAGTATGTTTTCCCAGCTATGTGTCGAATATGGGAATACTTGGACAAAGGGGCGTGGCTCCTCCCACACAACACATAACTTAAATACCAGCTAATTAAGCAACTATTGGATATATTTTAGTGAAATTTGGAATGGAGTTGTACTGCTATGTGTCGAAAATGGGAATAATTGGACAAGGGGCGTGGCACCGCCCACACAACACGTAACTTAAATAACAGCTAATTAAGCAACTATTGGATATATTTTAATGAAATTCGGAATGGAGCTGTATAGTATGTTTTCCCAGCTATGTGTCGAATATGGGAATAATTGGACAAAGGGGCGTGGCACCTCCCACACAACACATAACTTAAATACCAGCTAATTAAGCAACTATTGAATATATTCTAATGAAATTTAGCATGGAGTTGTACAGTATGTTTTCCCAGCTATGTGTCGAATATGGGAATAATTGGACAAAGGGGCGTGGCACCTCCCACACAACACATAACTTAAATACCAGCTAATTAAGCAACTAATTGATATATTTTAGTGAAATTTGGAATGGAGTTGTACTGCTATGTGTCGAATATGGGAATAATTGGACAAGGGGCGTGGCACCGCCCATACAATTTTCTACCCCATATCACGGCTTTACTGATTTTATTGAAATTTTAAGGTAAAATTGTGTTAGTAATGGAATTTGCAATAGGACATAAGAGGTTGGATTTGGACAACGGGGTGTGGCACCTCCCATACAACAAAAAATATTATTAAAAAGTAACTTAGTAACTATCGAATATTAAGTGGTCCATGCCACCAACTGCGCCCTTGCACATTTTTTGGGTGAATCATACCTTGTGGGATTACAACTGCCACCAATTGTGTCCTTGGACTTTTTTTGGCTAAATCATACCGGGTGGGATTACAGCTGCCACCAAGTGCGTCCTTGGACATTTTTTGGGTGGCTCATGCCGGGTGGGATTACAACCTGGCACCAAGTGCTTCCTTGGACATTTTTGGGGTGAATCATACCGGGTTGGATAACAACTGCCACCAATTGCGTCCTTGAACATTTTTTGGGTGGATCATGCCGGGTTGGATTACAACTGCCACCAAGTGCGTCCTTGGACTTTTTTTGGCTGAATTATACCGGGTGGGATTACAGCTGCCACCAAGTGCGTCCTTGGACTTTTTTTGGGTGATTCCTACCGGGTGGGATTACAACTGGCACCAAGTTTCACGGGGGGAATAAACCATCAACTACAGCGCCATTCAAATTGTCGCAAATTACCATATATATTAATTTCAAAATTTTATACAACCCGTGCAACGCCGGGTATGTAACAGCTAGTTATCTTATATAAAAACGTAGGTGCCTATGTATGAGTGAACCTCACGGCCACTGAACCACTGAACGTATCAGAACTATACAAACACCATACGTTTTTTTGTGAGCTCCTTGAGGTTTGTGTACTACTTTGAACTTGGTTGGTCAAAGGAGCGTGGTACCACTCATACAATTTAAGAATTACTTCAAAATACATCTGGGATACTTTCCAGGACACATGATATTATGCTTCTTATTCCAAAAGTGCAATTCAATCAGTAAAATTGGATAAAGGTCAAGCATTTGACAAAAAAAACTAGACTAATCAAACAAATTTTGATTAAAAAAATAATTTGTAGGTACAAATGAGAACTTCAAATCAGGCATCACAATTACAAATATAAAAGTGTTTGTCCCGATGGATTGAATGATTGGTGATAGACTGAGTCATCACTGCTCTGCCCAAACCACTGAACCTAGAGTTCTGCAATTTTTTACCCCCACACAATATAGCCCATTTGGAAGTACCTCAAAAATACAAAAATATTTTTCTCAGAACGCTTTTTGTCCTAATGCCCCAATCGAATTCACCAACAAGTTTTGGATTCAAGACTCCGTTTTGACCCATTAATACGTGGTTTTGTAACCTCGGACGGTGGGGGTATAAAAATTATCGATAAAACATGGCAAAATTATCGATAAAATTAAAAAATGGATAGAATATCGCAAAATGTTCATAAAATTACAGAAAAATTATCGAAGAAGGTATAGTGTTCGTATGTGCATGGTATTTTATAGCTGCGGGCATGACCGAAGATAATTCTCATACTAGTTTTTGATGAATTCGATTGTAAATTTTTAGAAACGGATTTTGAACATTGTTTCAAAAATGTGTCAAAATTGGGTCCTGCAATTCCATTATTTTGTGGTTAATTGACAAAACAATTTCTCTCGAGATATGACAATTTTCCAGGATTTTAATCATAAATATAAAATTTTAATACGCTTCTTTTGGTATAGTCACGACTTTTAGTTTAAAATATATATCGCTGAAAATCAACCTCTTTCCAGTTTTTTTCAAAATTGCATTTGATAAAACAGCTTCTATCGAACAGGCTAAAAAGTTTGAAGAATTCAATAGATCTATTTGACAAATCCCACTCTCTCCATTTAACGCAGCCTCCTTTTCACAAAACAACTTCTTTCGAAAGAAGTTGTTCGTTTTCATTCAAAACTATTTGGCAAAACATCTTGTTCATTTTGTTTAAAAAACATTGCTCTTAAGTGAAAAAAAGTATTTGGGAAATGTTTGCTTCATACTTTATTGTACCAATGAAATGCTCTTTTCGTTGGCCAAATGTTCTTCGGGCAACTTGGGTAACGGGCAAGGGCGCAGAGAATACGCCTGAGTTCTTTACCATAACGATATTTGTATATCGAATGACAGCATGTTTTTAATGTATGTTAGTTATCAGAATGTACAGGTTTTTACGTGACGCCACACAACAGGGTCTATTAAAATGTTAATAGCAATACACAGTAGAAATCACGACCGGGTAAACAATATTTTACTATTAAAACACGTAGTATTGACATTTTCACAACAATGGCTACAACACAGCGTTCACATTTTGATTAGGTAAGTTAACGCGGTCAACGCTTCAAACCTTAAATCGCTGTTTCATCGATTCTTTTATAACAATAACCAAAATTGCTAGCGTAGCGTCTGCACTTTTGCAATTGCTTCAAAAGAATTGATGACTATAGCAGACGTAGCCGTTAAATCGTAGGTGTAAAGTTTAAGTAGAAATTAAATAAGAATCACTTTTGTATTGACTACCAATAAAGACAGACTAAAAATTTATTAAATTTGAGCGAATATAAAATAAACGCGTATCCTTCTACAAAAGTCCTCAAGTAGTACAGTAGACAGGATAATAGTGCCGACAAAGCCACGCGTTATCAGTGCCCTCAAGTAGTGCAAGCGAAAAGCCCTCAAGTAGTGCAAAAGTGAAATTTAACAAACATATCTCCGCGACAAGCCCTCAAGTAGTGCAAGTGAAAAGCCCTCAAGTAGTGCAAACAAAAAACCTTATAAACATATCCTCATAAAAGCCCTCAATCAGTGCAGAGGAGAAAACAAAAATAAATATAAAAACAGTGCTCTAAAAGAGTGCAACTAAGCGAACAGTGAGAAAAGAGGTTCCCTAGTAACTTTCAAGGTAAACGGGAGGTGTAACGCACCAGCCGCTCCACTCGCAATAAAAACATTAATAAATAATAAACAAATTTTCTTCACAACGAGAACTAATCCTGCAACCACCCTTGATGTCACGCCCTCAAACAACGATGGAGCAACTCGCCGTATTCATATTTGTATCGTAAGTTAAGCTAGAATATAAGATATGACAAAATTGTAATAATAAATAAGGAAAGATACGGTAAAGGAAAAAATAATATAAAATAAATAAGTAAGGTAAAAAAAAAAAAAAAGCAGGGAAATTGTAATTAGTTACACTCCAGAGTAGAAAGGTACATATTCCATTAAGAAAAAATAAACTATAATATAAACTAAGAAATAAAAATTAAATATTATAATTTTTTTTCTCTCTTTCTTATAATAAATTAAATAACATCAACGATACTTAATTAACTTGATTCTAACTATAATATTACATTTTCATAATAATTAATTAAAATGGCAAACCCAAACAATTTAATCCGTCCCCCCGTTTTGGTTGCCCCCAACAACCAAGATCCTTCCGCCTCAAACGACCCACCTAGAACCGTCAATTTAAATGATTTAGTACCACTCATATCACAAATAGCGACCGAAATCCTACAACGTCAAGGCCCAAACATGGTCCAAACCACTTTAAACCCAAATCGTAATCTCTCTACCTTGACTGACCAAGGAATTGACGAACGGCACGCGAATAACTTACAGGACTTAGATAAAGTTCCGGACGTCGTGAAAAGTTTGCGAGAATTTTCAGGCAAACAAGGTGAATTCAACTCTTGGAAAAAAAGTGTAGAAAGAATCCTTAAGATATACGAACCGCAAAGAGGAACGCCTCGATATTATGGCATCCTTAACATTATAAGAAATAAAATTGTAGGCAACGCCGATATAGCCTTGGAATCATACAATACTCCACTAAACTGGAGCGCGATTTCCAAATGTCTTACCCTTCACTACGCCGACAAAAGGGATCTCTCAACTCTCGAATACCAAATGACTGCTCTTATCCAAGGCAACTCTTCGATCCAAGATTTTTATCAAGCAGTGTACTCACACCTTTCATTGATATTAAACAAGTTAGGCTGTTTGGAAGCGAGCAACGAATCGATACACCTTTTGACCCAAACTTACCGAGATAAGGCGTTAGATACCTTTGTTAGAGGCTTGAACGGGAATCTATCACAACTATTGGGAATGAAAGAACCAGCAGACCTACCCCAAGCACTCCACCTTTGTCTTAAGCTTGAAAACCAAAGCTATAGGTCTGTATATGCCCAAAATAATCACCAACACGAAAAAAAGATTCAATTTAACCGCCCACCACCACTCCCGTCTAGGTTGAGTAGATCTGTCCCACAACCTAGGAACATGCCATTCTATCCACAAGTGGCATATATACCACAAAATCATCAGTACCGCCAACAACCGAATTTCAATAACCAACAGCAACATTATGTCAACAACCAACAGCAACAACATTTTAATTATCAATACCCTCAGCAAAAAGCAAACACCCAAATGGGTAATCCACAAAGACCACAGGCTCTTAAACCGCAACCAAGACCGGAACCCATGGATATTGACTCAACGTTGCATACTAAGAGAATTGACTATATGAACAGACCACAACAGAACCAATTTAAACGATCAACACGACCCCCAAGCGTTAACGCCCAACCCAAGGTACAGCGAACATTCCACATTGAAACAGAAAACGAATACGCCGACCAAATACCAGTCGAACAAGACGATCAATACGATCAATACGGTCAATACGGTCAATACGATCAATCCGATCAATGCGATCAAACCCTTCAGGACTATCTGTCTTCCGCAGAAAAATTCGAAAAGTCAACAGATGAGTTAACAGAGCTGAGCGACATTCATTTTTTAGAATGACAAGCTCTTCGTTGCCTTATTTTCAGTGCCAAACGAAGAGCGGTAACATCCTCAAGTTTTTAGTCGACACAGGCTCCAGCAAAAACTTCATCCAACCCAATTTAGTAAAAAACCCCATTCCAAATAATGAAACATTCCTCGCAAAATCAATAGCCGGAGACATCGAAATAAGTAAGCACACTTTCGTGAATCTGTTTAATCTAGAAAACAAAATTAAATTCTATCTTATGCCATCATTAAAATCTTTCGACGGAATCTTAGGTAACGATACATTAAAGGAATTAGACGCGGTAATATTCACTAAAAACAGCTACATGCAAATAGGTAATGATAAAAAAATTAAGCTTCAACAATTAATCTCCAAATCCGTGAACTCAATAGTTATACGCGACGAGCATTTGTCTCCCTCGCAAAAAAATGGGATGAACAGCATCACTACAAAACACCCAAAATTGTTTATGGACCCTGATGAAAAATTGACTTATACAACGCGAGTGGTTGGCGAAATACGCACCTCCATTGACACCCCCGTATACACAAAATTCTATCCTTATCCAGTCTCCCTCAAATCAGAAGTTGAAAATCAAGTTCAAAAGCTATTAAGCGATGGAATTATTAGACCTTCACGTTCTCCCTACAACTCCCCAGTCTGGATAGTGAGTAAGAAGCCAGATTCATCTGGAAACAAACAATATCGACTAGTCATAGACTACAGAAAGCTCAATTCACTTACAATATCCGACCGTTACCCAATCCCCGAAATCAACGACGTCATCTCCCAGTTAGGAGAAAACCAATTCTTTACAGTCCTAGACTTAAAAAGCGGATTCCACCAAATCCTACTCAATCCTTCAGACTCAGAAAAGACAGCATTTTCAATATGTAACGGGAAATTCGAATTCACACGGCTCCCCTTTGGTTTAAAGAACGCACCAGCAATCTTCCAACGCGCTCTAGACGACATACTTCATGATCACATCGGGAAGATATGTTACGTCTACATAGATGACATAATCATCTTCAGTAAAACTGAAGCGGACCATCTCGAACACATCCGCCAAATCTTTACCACCTTGCAAAATGCGAATTTAAAAGTTCAACTGGACAAATGCGAATTTTTCAAAAAGGAAGTTGAATTTTTAGGTTTCGTTATATCATCAAACGGGATTAAGACAAACAAAAAAAAAGTTCAGGCTATATTACAGTTTTCACTCCCAAAAACGATAAAAGAATTGCGATCTTTTCTTGGCCTATCAGGGTATTACAGAAGATTTATAAAGGACTATGCAAAGTTAGCTAAACCTCTGACATCTCTCCTAAGAGGGGAAGAAGGCAGAATGTCGAAAAGAAAATCAGCTTCAATACCAATAACCATAGAAGCCGCAGCTGAAGAATCTTTCAACAAAATCAAAAACACCCTTGTTTCGCAAGACATTGTTCTCGCGTATCCAAATTTCAAAAAAGATCTTGAACTAACAACAGACGCATCAGACTTCGCTCTAGGGGCAGTACTGTCCCAAGAAGATAGACCGATTGCATTTATTTCTCGAACGTTAAGTAAAGCCGAAGAGCATTATGCAACAAACGAAAAAGAAATGCTAGCAATCATATGGGCTTTGAACGCATTGAGAAACTATTTATATGGTGCAGTCAAAGTAAAGATCTACACTGATCATCAACCTCTAACCTACGCTCTCAGCAACAAAAATAATAACAATAAAATGAAGCGCTGGAAGGCCATTTTAGAGGAATATAATTACGAACTTCACTATAAACCTGGCAAAACAAACGTCATCGCTGACGCTCTCTCAAGATTACCCATAGACACTCCAGTAAATTCACTATCGACAGCAACTAATTCCGATGACAGTTCAGGACAAAACTTAATATACAGCGTAGAAACACCAATAAATGTATTTAAAAACCAAATTATTTTAAGCGAAGGTCCCATACCTAATTACAAATTCGAAATAGTTTTCCCAACATACCACCGACACCACATAGCAGAGGAACGTCTCAGTATCCCAAAACTCACACAAATTTTAAAAAAATATCTCAATCCATCAGTCATCAACGGTATCAAAACATCCGAGCAAATCATGGGTAGCATACAAAAATTATATTCAGACCACTTTAGCAAATACCGCATCCGCTTCACTAGAACTCAAGTTGAGGACATCAAAAACGAACTCGAGCAGGAGCAAATAATTATCACAACGCACAAAAGACCACACAGAAATGTAAGGGAAAATAAATTACAAATTCTTGAACAATACTACTTCCCAGCTATGTCCAACAAAATTAAAAAAATTGTTAAGCAGTGCCTTAACTGCCATCAAAATAAATATGACCGACACCCAGTTAAGCCCGAACTAGGAAAAACTCCCATCCCACACCACCCTGGACAAATTCTTCATATCGATATCTATAAAACAGATAACAATCTTGTCCTCACAGCATTAGACAAATTCTCCAAATACGCGCAAGCTAAGATAATTAAGTCAAGAGCTGTAGAGGATATCAAAGAGCCCCTCCGCCAGCTTTTATTCTTATTTGGCGTACCAGTCACCATCGTTGTAGATAATGAAAAATCCTTAAGCTCAGCCTCAATAAGTTTTATGGTCAAAGACCAATTGGGAATCGAAGTAATCAAAACACCACCCTACGCGAGCACCGTTAACGGTCAGGTCGAACGTTTCCATTCGACACTGTCAGAGATCATGCGCTGCTTAAAAGTAGAAAATATCTACCAAAACTTCGGAGAACTTTTGGACAACTCTGTCCACAAATACAATTACTCAATTCATAGCACCACTGGTAAAAAACCAATAGAAATGTTCTTCGGAAGAACAGTCAGCTCCGACCCTTTTCAACTCGAACAGGCAAGACTTAGAAACATAGCAAAACTCGAAGAAAAGCAGCAGATGGACCTGAAATATCATAATAAAAAAAGATATCCGATTAAGGCATATCGACCAGGTGAAATAATATTTGTAAAAATAAATAAACGATTAGGCAATAAAATGTCCCCAAGATACAGAAAAGAAATAGTTAAAGAGGACAAATCCTCATGCGTTCTAACAGAATCAGGCAAAATCGTACACAAAAGTAACATCAAAAGCTGAACACTTTTAACCACTCTTTGTTTATTTCCTTGTCCTTCATTTCGCAGAATCCTTACGACTTGTCATGCCGAATTTCAATTATTTAATTACTCCTCGACACACATGATTGCTATCGACAATGGACTAACAAAAATCCAAGACGGCACATTCAAGATAATCCACTCTACAGATTTGGAACAATACGGAAACTTTCTTAACGACATACTTACCAAGGTGGATAAGGACGTTCCTAAAACCAACATATTCCTTCCCTACCTTTACCACGACATCCACCAATCCCAGCAAATCCTGAATTCAATCGTACCCATAACAGTAAAAAAGCAAAAAAGAGCTATTAACATAATCGGCACGGCATGGAAATATATTGCCGGAAGTCCCGACCACGACGATTTCGAACTAATCAAAAATAATATAAATGAACTTAATGACAACAATAACAACCAAATAATTATAAACAATAAAATAAACGAAAGAATAAATAATTTAACGAAAATAAATAATAATATAATAAACGCTATTAGAAAGGATGACAACCTTTATAACAATATGATACAAAGTGCTCACAACAAAATTAAAATTATAAAAGAAGAACTTATAAATATTAGATATGCCATTCAATGGGCAAATAATAATATCATAAATTCAATGCTCCTTAATTCAGAGGAAATCAAAATTGCTATAAATAAATTTAAAGAAGAAAATATGCCTTTTCAATCAATAGAAGAAGCATTAGAATTATCAAAGATAAATATATTGCATAACCAAACAATGTTACTTTACATTATAAAGATACCATTGACAAATAAACAAACCTATACCAATGTAATATTAAAACCTGTAAAAAAGAACAATAGAACGATTAAATTTAAATATCAAGAAATTATTCACAATAACAAAAAGGAAATGTACGCTGTAATTAATAAATGTAACAGTTATAATTCTGTAAAAATTTGTAATCAAAACGAGTTAATCAATATCAGCAACGATACTTGTATTCCACCTTTACTAAAAGGCCTTAATTCATTTTGTACATTTACCAATGATCACCATATAAATGAAATAGACGAAATAAAACCAGGAATCATTTTACTTAATGCTTGTAACAATACAGTAATTATCGGAAACAAAAATTACACTATAAATGGTACATTTTTAATAAAATTTCATAATGAGACAATAAAAATAGGAAATCAATTATACAAAAATTTCATGGCACCACAATTAAATATTGAACCACCCATTTTTCAACAAACACCATTTGAAAAAGAATTTATGAATATTTTATCACTTGAAATGTTAAGCGAATTACACATCAATAATACCAAACATATTGTACTTCTTAGAAAAGAATCGACTATGAATAAATATCTACTAATTATTTTCGTAAGCATATTTGTCACCTTTGTAATAGCATTAAGAACATGTTGTAAATTAAAAAAAGAAATTATAATACAAACGTCAATACCTACAGAAGTAAAAAATCACCAATTACCAAATTTTGCAAACCCTACACTTCAAAATGTGACCACATACCCAAAGTTCAATGACATACCTTTTTTTTAATTAAAAGTTTGCGGACAACCGTCTTTAAGAGGGGAAGAGTTAACGCGGTCAACGCTTCAAACCTTAAATCGCTGTTTCATCGATTCTTTTATAACAATAACCAAAATTGCTAGCGTAGCGTCTGCACTTTTGCAATTGCTTCAAAAGAATTGATGACTATAGCAGACGTAGCCGTTAAATCGTAGGTGTAAAGTTTAAGTAGAAATTAAATAAGAATCACTTTTGTATTGACTACCAATAAAGACAGACTAAAAATTTATTAAATTTGTTTTTTTTTCGAGAATTGCTCTGACATTTCTCTAACTGGTATCGTGCCGTATGGTAGGCTTAAACGATAAATGCTTTTGCAAATGATAATTTCATCAGCACTTATAACTCCAAGATGCAAAATCACTCGATATAATTAATGTTATAAGGTAAGTACGAATTTAAGATCTTATTGTGGTGCTCCCAAACATATTGTGACTTCAAGCTCAATGTTAATTTATACTCTGACCACTACAACACTATGTACCAGAAATTTTATTCAAATTCGAGCAACAGCAGCATCCGATGGCTATTCCAACTGTATCGATTTTCTTATGTTTTATTCTTTTTTTAAATGTTTTGTTCGTTTAAATAACAAGTATTATTAAACCTACCGCACAACCAGAAAACACAATCTAAATAATTACATATTGTTTTCCCAAGTCAATTCGGTTCACTCCGTCCTGTCCACTCTGGAACCAATTGCCAATTCGTTGGTCAACTTTTATCACTTTATATAGGGTTATTACATGCCGCATGACTGAAGAAGCAAAGAGAACCAGTTTCACTTTGTGCCAACACAATCAAATTCAAACATTCACCGTACGGAGAGTTTCCAACAAATGTACTCTAAGCAGCATTGCCAGAATAAGCTTTCGTTAACTGGCAAAAATACTACATACAAAAGCTAAGGTGGGTTTAAAAAAAATTCTAAAAACTGTACCCATTGATTTTGTAGCTTCTGTTGCACTGTGAACTTTTACTACTTGAAAAGTGTCAAAAAATGTTTCGAAATAATTAGAAAAATTTACTAATTTAAAAAATTGTTGTTGTGATTTTCATTGGAAATTCCCTGAATTTTTCAAAAATGGTTTCGATTTCCGTGTATCTTTTGTGGTTTAGCAGATAGAATAGCTAAAACTTAGGCAATTATAATTTTTTTTTTTTTTAAATTTAAAAAAGGATCAACTTTAAAGTTTTGTTGTGAATAAACGGTTTTTGATGTTGGTTTTTTTTATTTGATAGATGTATCCAATATATATGTCATAGGGCTTTCGATCCCGGGATCCTGGTCCCGAAAATCCCGGGATATTTTTTCCCAAAATCCCGGGATTTTCGGGACTTCATTTGAAATAAATTAGTCTATAATCATGTAAAATATCATCGCTCATAAAATATAAAAAAATTGTGTAAGTAGAAAAATAGTTTTTGACAGCATTTGGACTATCCAAAAATAAGACAAAATTAGTTAGAAAAGTCAAAACTTCAAAATTTTCAAGGTTTAAAAAAAAATGACGCATAAAATTGTTTGTGTTTGAAATTTTTTCTTTAAGAAAAAATAAATTTTATTTTCAGCAAAAAAATTAATTACTTAATAAAAATAATTAAGTAAAACTGAAAACTGATACAAAATTAATTTCACAAACCTTACTTAAGCATATTTTGAATTGAATTGTGTCTTTCCTACACTGAGGGAAAAAATCCAGAACGGCATGGTTATGATTTGAAACGGGTATCGTTCCGAAAAATTCCACACTGCATAGTTCTGAAACACAGCCGAAACAGTTTCACTTTTTGAAGATGGTATGAGTTACTGGAGCGTGGGTTCGAATCTCAGTCAGACCAAATTTTTTTTCGATTCCTTTTTTTTATTTTATTATTTTTATACCCTGAACACTAAGGGTATATTGTTTTTGTCACTCCGTTTGTAACGCCCATTAGGAGCCTTGTCCGGTATGGAACAGTATATATATTCTTGATCAGCATCACCTCCTGAGTCGATTAGTCCATGTCCGTCTGTCTGTCATTTCGCACGATAACTGTCGTAGCTTTGAGCTATCGACCTCCCATACAAAATGGCTGCCAATTTTATATTATTTTCGTTTATCTTGAGAAATACTGAACCGATTTGGATGCTGTTTTTTGTATTGTTGGAAATGAGGTCGGGAACGAAAAGGGAATGAAACTGGAACGAAATGGAATTGGACCGGAACAAAATGGAATTGGAACAAAAATTTTAAATGGGAAACCTAATGTATCGATAAATATTGGAAAATTATCGATAAATATTGGAAAATTATCGATAAATATTGGAAAATTATCGATAAAATGTCTATTAATTATCGAAAAATTATCGATAAAAAATCGATAAACTATCGAAACATCATCGATAAATTATCGATAAAAAGTCAAAAAGTTATCGATAAAAAATCTTTAAATTATCGATAAAAAATGGATAAATTATTGATAATAAAACGATAAATTATCGAAAAATTATCGATACAAAATCGATAAATTATCGATAAAATATTGAAAAATTATGAATAAAATATACATAAAATATCGAAAAACTATCAATAAATTACCGATTTCCGATAAAAATTACTAACATATGGTTTCAGAATGTATCGTACTCGCATGTGCAGGGTATTGTAGCTTTGGTCAGACCGAAGATAATTCTCTTATTAGTTTATCTTTATTTTTGAAGAAAAAAAAACCGATCTGCATTTGCCGATTTTAAATTTGTTGCATTTTTGAGCTACTGGACGTCGATTTCAAGAAATCTAGAATTAGAGCAGCAAAACAAACCCACGATTCGTGCCCAGCGACCCCTCAAAAAAAGAATAAAAAAAGTAATGACTGAGATTCGAACCCACGGTCCCAAAAAGTAAAACGGTTTTCAGTTATATTTCAGAACTGAAACCGTTTCAAATCCTAACCAAGCAGTTTCATAGTATATGTATGCAGTTAAAACATTGCAAAATACACACAGCGGTAGGCAAGCGTGCTAAGGGGAGCGTTTATGAATCTGAATGGCCAGGGTTCAAATCTCGGTAAGTAAACAAAAGTTTATACCATTTTTTATTTCGTAAATAAAATATAACAGTAAAATAGAACAATAAAATATCAATAATGTTGTTTAAAAATATAATTTAGAGTAAATTGAAATTTTATTTAAAATGCAAATCTTTTTAAGTAATTCTAATAATAGGCCTTTTAGTTTTTTGATTTTTTATATAGTAAAAAGTATTTTTACTGTGCAACACCAAATTCTGATTGTCGATCTGATAATAGATTCTGAATGGTCTTGGTCAATATAATAACTCCCTCAAAGGGTTCTTCTGGATTAGCTATAATAAGAGAGTTATTCGAGGTCAAAAGTCACAACATGGTTAATTTACTTTTCTTAAAAAAAAAGATAAATGATAAGCGATAAGCGATATCATGTTGTATCTTCAACAGAAGTATTCAACTTAACCCTATCTATAATGTTGATAAACATCCCAATCCGCTAAAGTCAATACTTAGTTTTCATAAATAATACAGAATAAACCAAAAAAATTAGAATTTCTAAAAAAAAATTTTTATTAGAAAAGTAAAATTGTTTGCATTTAGGGCATTTTGGAAGTCCCAAAAACGGACTTTAACGGGTTGATATGTTCAGCAATATGGTAGGCTAATTTCTTAGTCAATACGCCATTTGTCGTTCCCTAATCTCGTACTAGAACAAACCGAAAATGCTATTTTAATCTACCCTGCAAGAAAAAAGGTGGCGCTCCAATTTTTGTTTGGTTTTCGTATAAAAAAGGAATAATTCAAAAAAATTAAATAAAGTTAAAAAAACAATGGTTAATATCACGAAAGCGTGCTTTTTTGTCATAAAGCCGGTTTGCATATGAAAAATAATATTCTTTTGGAGAAATGGCATTCGTTTTGTGTAAAGTGAAATATTTTCTGATAATTGAAAATGTTTGAAAAAATTTTGAATTTTCTAAATAAAATTTAATAAAAATGTGAAAAAATAAACAAAAATGTGAAAAATAGTGATTGTGAGTGATATAATGCTAATAGAAATTTTTTTCAAAACTACCTATATTTTTAAGCACGCCGATGCGCGACATAAATACAAAAGCAACGATTTTGGTTTTGGCATTGAAGTATTAAAATTAGTGCGTACAGTATGGTCAAAGAATGAAATGCATAAAAGGGTAAAAATTAATTCTGTTGAGAAAGGTTTTTATATTTATTTTTACATAATTCCATATTTTTATTTTTACAGATTTTCGTTTATCTATTTTTTTAATTTATACCGTATCTTCCTTACTTTTTTTTGCAGATTTAAAATTTTTCATTATGTAATTTTTTTTTTAAATTTTCTTTTTTTTTTCTTTCTATTTTATTTTTTTACAGTTTTTAATTTTTACAATTTGTCATTTTTATGTTTTCAGGTAATACCTTCGAAACCAGTAGTCGTGTTTTGTTTGCAAACGAATAAAAAAATAAACGACAAGTTTCGACAAGATTTCGATTGCAACAAAAACACGATTAATGAATGCATTCATTGACCGATGTTATTAAAAATTATTAGCATAATTACATTTATACAAAACTATTTATAATAATAAAGTGCTACTTAAAAAATATTAAGATTGGGTTTTTTTTGCGAAAATAGTTTTTAGATTTACCGAAAGCTAGTATGTAGCTAAGTCGTAGTTCATAGGTTCTTAACTGGCTACATGTATTGTATAGGGGCCAATTTTCCACCGCTAGTAAGGAGCTAGATCGTAGTGGCTACTTCCGAGCTGACCGGAGGTAATGCAGAGGTGGAAGCAGGTAGCTTCCTCCAATGACAACGCAATGTTAAATTCGCCACTTAACCACATGTGAAAGAGATTTGGGTGCGACCAGTACCCCCTACTGCATAACTAGTTCGGAACCATTTTGGAACTAGACCCATTTCTTGCAGGGTAGTTACAGAGTGTCACTTTTTAGAAGCAAAAATCTTATAATACCGAATTTCAATATCAAAAGTTCTAGTGGGCTATTATTCGTTAGCGCGGCGAGATCCTGGAATTCTTTGCCTAGTCATTTAAAATTAATAACCAATACAGCTGGCTTTAAGCGTTTAATCTTTCAGCATTTCTCTTAATGCTCTCACACATCTCACTTTTCTGTCTTTCTCTCTTCTTATTTTATTTTTTATTCTCATTTATATTTATTCTATTATTTTTATTTAATAATTTAGTTTTAAGCCCTTGTTGTTTATACTTATAAGTTGTTATTCTATCTACCATGTAGCATAAAAAAGATTTATCTTATTGCGAATGATCACCTCAATTAATTTAAAATGGAAATTAAACAATTTATGCAAATTTAATTTTTCTTCACGTATTCAAATCTTTGGGCAAAATTTTGTAACGTCGGAAAGGCTGGGGTATAAACTCACCGGTTGTCCAGGGCTTCGTACACAGAATAATTTGTAAAGCGCAGAGATTTTTGTGTAATCAAAGATATTTATTCAACAATTCAAATTTAAGGGTGATAGTCCTGATGGCTGTTGGACAGCTTCTCGGCAATATCCGTAATCGGTACTACTTGACGTGTAAATTCTTCGCGGGCGATGGGGTTGCGGTGAGCGTGTGACAACGATGTAGCGTAAGCGTTCGTAGCGTAAGCGTAGCGAGTGTAAGCGTGGCGCGTTGACGCAGATATTGGGGAGGTACCAATCACACAGTGATGGAAGCAAGGTAAACAGTCGTCTGATCGTGGCAATAACGGATGTGACTAGGACTACACGTTGATATGGTCGTGGCCAAGATGTTCGACGCAGCTGTCCCGTGGACGTGGCTTGAACAATGTGTTGTGCTTTCTCCTGCTTGAGATTTTCCTTTATTATTATCTTTGAACCTTGCCTGGGCGGTTTTTTCACGGTGTACCTTGCGATTGGTTCCCTCTGGACGACGCTGACTTCGCTATTCGCAGTACGCTGATTCGGAAAATAAAAGGAGCTTTGAGTCTTTGTTATATTATATTAAAGTATTTACAGTTGGATTATATGAATATAAACAAAATTAAGTTTGATTAACCTTTTGTGGAAAGTAGACGGGTTATTTGTATATATGTATAATTTGACAATAATGATAAAATAAATTTATAAAATTTTCCCTATGAGTAGCGGTCCTAACGGTTTGCAACAGTTATATCGCGACATTCTGTTTGCATAGTGTCATAAGTTGGGGAAACGCCCGCGTACCACACCACCATTATACGCAGTATTATGGTTCGGGGACACAACGGGTACCACGCTCTCGTGACACCACACTCTGGGAGAATTCAGCGTATTTTTGCATAGTGCCATAAGTTGGGGAAACGCCCGCGTACCACACCACCATTATACGCAGTATTATGGATCGGGGACACAACGGGGTACCACGCTCTCGTGACACCATACTTTGCTGAAAGAAAAGTTAATAGTGTTGCGCACCGAAATTCCTAACTACTTTGTAATGTTCACTCACCTGATTCGGAAAATAAAAGGAGACCGAATCAGACGAACACACCGTTTTATACTTTTTCCTTCATTAAGTCGTTGGTGCATTGTAGCACATTCTTGTGTAGTTCTATTGGTGTTTTGTTGCCATTATACTGTAGTTGTTCTCTTCACCTTTCAGCCCTTCGTCACACTCTCACTCGCAGTCTCTTGCCTGTGTCGCGTTTCGTTCAAATTAACCAGGGTGCGGAGAACGATCAAAATACAATTGTTCTCACAATTAATCGCACCAATAATTCGTTGCTTTCAATAACTCATGAGTGAAAAAGTTACGCAGCGAACAAAAGCATTTACGATCGCTCGCAACAGAAAGAAAAGCTCGTATATATCACGAACGAAAAATCTTCACAGCAAGCGTCGGCGATTGATTCACTCGTTGATTCGTTCATTTGTATGGTAATGATTTATTCGCGAATTAATCGCGAGCGTATTTTTGCAGTAAACATTTTGTATCCTCAACGACTTGTTTTCAAAGCAGGCAAAGCAGACACTTAAGGGTTTTTATAATATTATTTTTATTAATAAAATAAAATGTTTATTGTTAAACAATAAAAAAATTCAATATTAAAAAAAAATTACTTAAAATTAAGGATAAAAGTTTAAACAATAACAAAAAAATGGGTTTCAATTAAAAAATTTATTTTTCGATTAAATTGTTGTTTACTTTTTACACCAGCGCTTAACCCACGAACTTAAAAAAATAAGCTCACTATCGATTCAAAATTCAATCTTCTCGCGATCAATTTTGCAATGATAAATTGACGTGATAAATTCATTAGAAAACGAGCGTTCACAAAAAAATTGCACTCGTTGCATGTATACACATTTTTGACGAGCGAGCGTACAAACGTGTTCGTTCGCGGATAGACGCTAGTGAATTTATCACGTCAATTTATCATCGCAAAATGAATTGATCACGAGAAGATTGAATTTTGAATCGATCGTTGGCGAGTTTTTCCGCACCCTGAAATTAACCAGCTGTTGTGGAATGGTAGGGTTGCCCTCTGCCACGTTTCGTTAGATTTCTGTTGGTGAAATATCAGGGTTGCCTTCTATCGCCACTGTTCGCTCTTAACATTATTGGAAATAAAATAGTAGTATTTAGGTACAAAACTCAAAGGACTAATTGACTTAAAATTACTTTAATTTTACATTTATTCCAACCCCTCGGGTAGAGTAAATGGGAAACACCTATAATTCAGTTTTGAGTAAAGGGAAAAACTACATTATAGGCAAAAAAATATATAAAATTACATTTCATATAGAAATAGGAGTATATAAAGAAAAAATCACTTTATGTAAAATAGAAATATAAAATTTATATAATCCAAAGTATAATTTCATATAAAAAAAATATATACATTTTGTTTTTGCCGTATTCAGCGTTCTAATTTTTGGGGCGTCACACCCCCTCCTTACTTTGCCGGACATTTGAAGACGCTGACGCGGCCGTTAAACGTAACTACCGTGACCCGGTAGAAGTCACTTCCTGCTTTTACTATGAAGCGTACGCGCTTCCCTGATACCTGTCGCTGCTGAGCTTCGTATATCCGCTGCTGTACCTTGGTAGGCCAAATGGTTATGGGCGGTATTGCCCGGGACGGGGTGTCGTCTGTGGCCACGGATGGCGTGGGTTCGGGGCATTCTGTGATGATGCGTAGAGCTTCCTCTCTGTCGCCTTCGGTGGGAGTATTCGGTGTTTGGTGGACAGCCTAGTAGATATCGGCTTTTTTTGTTGCGTAGCTCCGTCCACGATGATATATACTTCGGTATGGGGCATATATTGGACTGGGACGCCTGCGTCATTGTACTAGGTGGGTGAGTCCTTCTTTACGGGAAGCACTGCGGGTAGTAAGTAACCCCGGTGATTGAAGCGTTCCCGCTCGCCTTTGTCGCTATCGATTTCGTGGCTGTTATCGTCGCTGCTGCTGTCACGGCTACTACTGCTACTACTGCTACTGCTACCATCACTGCTGCTGCTACCGCTGCTACTACTCCCACTGCTGCTGCTGCCACCGCTGCTACTGTCAGTCGTGATATCGGGCAAATTTATGGTGGGTACATCTGATCTAGGCTGTGGCCCGACCTCCACCTGTTTGCGCACAAATGCCGCGATCTGTCGTCGTCGTCGATCGATAGCTTTCTCGTGCCACCAGGCGTCTCTTGGTACTTAGGGCTGTCGGAAATCCACGATTGGATGCGTGAAATACTTGTCGGTGTAGTGCAGTAGGAAAACGCCACAGTCATTGACATTGGTTAGCTGGGGTACCGCTACGTGGTGCGTTGGCATCGCAGCCTCACTGAAACGGTGCTCTGATTCGACACCTTTATAGCATGCCTGGAATCGGCATCGTAAGTATTCTCGCAGGTATTGCGCCGTTTGCGTTCGTAGTTAACCACGACCAAGGGAGTCGATAATTAATATGCATGGCGACCTATTTGAATCTTCTTCATGGCATCGTCCTGCAGCTACGTCGAGGTGACAGATTACCACCAGGTACCAGTGGCGCCGTTCATTGATTGGCAACATCATATACCTCATCCCAAAGAGGTCAACTGCCCGAGCCCACCGTTCTACTCGTTTGTACCGCTGCTCGGGAGTACTACCTTCCCCGGTGGCCGGGGGTGCTGCCAATCGTACGTGCAAAAAGCTATTGCCGATATAAACTTGGCTTCGCTGTGGCTGTGGAAGATTAGCATGCAGGTATGCCATGTAGGATTCGATGATGGCGTCATCCAACCATTGGCCCTGAGCCAGTGTGTGATAGCTAGTTTTGTTAATGCTCCCTCCGCCGGGGGCCCGGTGGATAGACACACAGGACTGGAGAGTTGGCGGGGGCGCATTTTGGAAGGGAATACACGGCTTGGAGTAACTCCAGGCGGTAGTTCTTTGCCCCTGTTAGTGGTGCGACCACTAGCTCATCGACGGGTGCTAGTGCCACTTTACGTACGGTGGTGGCTTTGCCCCGATTGGTTGGTGTGCTCCTGTGACCGGAGTTGGCCCTGCCTCGCACTGTCTTAGGGTCACATGTGGCCGCTTTGTTCTGGCCAGCAATCCCCTTCTCCCACTCTGCTTTTATTATTTTTGATCGGCGTTGTCCATCGGATATGTACAGTTTTAGAAATTTCGTTTACTTTAATTGATTTTTTTTCTCTCTCCCCTACCTGCTCACACCCTTTGCTTGTTACTACTTCGCAATATATTTGTCCACGCTTGCCTCGTTTTCATAATAATTTCAAAATTTTGAAATTCCTGTGCTTTTTTTTTTGCTTTTCGCTACTTTGATTGATTTTAAACATGTGATGACATTTTCCGAAGTATAACTCAACTTTGTTTAATTTTGTGTATCTTTTCTAGTGTGGGATTCTTTCAGCTCGTGAATATGCGCGGTCCGCTCCTGCCCATTACCTTCTCGTTTTGTTCTTACTATGACAGGTGATATGAATCCTAGTAATTGGTATGGCCCATTATATTTTGGCGCCAGTTTCGCTGCAATCCCTCGATCGCCTTAGAGAGATGATGCTGTTTCACGAGTACATACTGCCCAACGGTTGGTTGCCATTGCCGCCTCCTCAAGTTATAATGGCGTGCTTGATCCTGCGCCGCTTTTTCGTGTTCCTATGTACTAATGTGAATATTTCCTTTAATTTACTTGCCTTTTCTCCTCGTGATTACTGCATTTGCCCGGTGCACAATGTCACCTCATCGTACAATGCTTTCGGCAACCGGGGTTCTCTACTCTGCACCAAATAAGCGGGGCTGTAGCCTGTTGTTTCGGATGCACTGGTGTTTATCGCTAGCATTATTTCGGGGAGCATGTCATCCCATCGCCGTTGATCGTTGTTGGCAATTTGGGCCACCATGGTTTTAATAGTGCGTTGTTACTTTACGTAGTGGTGCTATCTCTACCCATTTGGTAAACTTGTCGATGAACACGACCGTGCGTGGATTTGGGTAATGGGCCCACAAAATCCGCTCACACCATTGACCACGGCTCTTCAGCGACTTGTGTCAACATTTTACCTGCCGGTCTTTGTTGTTCCGGTTTGTATCGTTGGCAATTTTGGCAGCTCCTTACGTATCGGCTTGCATCCCTAAAGAGTCCTGGCCAATAGTACCGATTAACCAATCTTGCGATCGTTTTTCGGATTCCTAAGTTGCCAGCTGTGGGGTCGTCATGGTTTTCTTGTAGTACCCGCTGCCTCAAGTGTGTGGCGACACACTTTTGAAAATTCGGGAACAAATCGCCGGTACCACGACGCTATGCCCAGGCATCGGCGCAACTCCCTTAAATTTGTGGGGGCCTTCAACTCCTGGATGGCCGCTATCTTCTCCGGGTCCGTGTGTATGCCCTCGGGTGTGACTATGTGGCCAAGATATCGTGTTTCTTGTTTGAAGAATTGGCATTTTTCGGTATTGAATTCACCATATGCTCCTCTAACGATGCGCCAGTGACAATAATGTCATCCAAATACGCATAGCCGTATGGCTCCATTTCTGGTCCTATCACGTTGTCGAGGGCCCGCTGGAAAGTTGCTGGCGCCGAGTGGAGCCCAAATGGCATTACCAACCATTGGAACAATCCCAGAGGAATACTTTAGGAATTTTTATCAATGGCAATCGATTAGAAGGAGCATGATTTAATGCCTCTTCAGGTTGCAGTTTTTCAATTTCTGTTTGATACGCCATTATTTGTTTTATGTATGAGTTTAGAATTTCCAACAGACATTCCAAATCAATTGGATTAAATGTGGTTGCACGCTCTTCTTGCATTTTTTTAATTCTGATAATATTCCCCTTGGCCGTTGACCTTTGTTGCTTAAAAGTTGCAAGCAAAGCTGAAGTTGCATCAGCCGAGGAACCGCTTGCAGTAGAATTGCTAGCGGCGGCGTTATTCCACTCAGTACTCATATTAAAAGAAAGAAACAAAAACAAAACAAAAAAATCCCCAAAAAAATTCCTCAAAAGAAAAAATGTTTAGAACAAAATTTTCGAAATAGAATAAAATATACACAGTGAATTTCACGTTTTCTTTTTCAAAATTAAAATCTAAAATATTTATTTTTTGTTTGAAATAATTTTAGGTGGCAACCTTGTTGCAATTTGGTAAAAAACCACGAAAATATCAAAAATGTTATTCAAATCCAAAATAAAATTATTTTTTATTTTTTGTTTTGATTGCCTTATTAAATTCCAGAAAAATGTAATCCTTATTTATTTATTTTTCTGTTTTTTGTGGTTGCGTTTTATGTATAAAAGTGAATAAATTTTAAATATATAGAAGTGAATTAGAAGGTGGCGCTCCAAATTTTTTTTTAGTTTTCCTATAAGAAAAGAATAATTAAAAAAAATTAAAAAAAGTTAAAAAAATGGTTAATTTCTCTAAAGCGTGTTTTTTGTCATAAAGCCGGTTTGCATATGAAAAATAATATTCTTTTGGACAAATGGCATTCGTTTTGTGTAAAGTGAAATATTTTCTGATAATTGAAAATGTTTGAAAAAATGTTGAATTTTCTAAATAAAATTTAATAAAAATGTGAAAAAATAAACAAAAATGTGAAAAATAGTGATTGTGAGTGATTTAATGCTAATAGAAATTTTTTTCAAAACTACCTATATTTTTAAGCACGCCGATGCGCGACATAAATACAAAAGCAACGATTTTGGTTTTGGCATTCGAGTATTAAAATTAGTGCGTACAGAGTAGTAAAAGAGTGAAATGCATAAAAGGGTAAAAAATTAATTTTGTTGAGAATGGGTTTTATCAGGGTTGGCAACCGAATCGAATAAAGGTTTCGGTTTCGGTTTTACTCCCACTTGCCAATCGGTTTTGGTTATCGGTTTCGCTCCTTGATTTTGAAAAGGTTTCGGTTGGTTGGAGCGATTGAAATTATCAGCATCGAAAACAGATTTAGCCATATCCCCGTTTGTCTGTCACCATACAGGCTGGAATGTTTTTTTTTTTGAAACATCGATGTGAAACTTTGGGTTTACGTTTTTATCTCCGAATTGAGATCAAGTTCGAGAATCAGCTAAATCGGACGAAAAAGGCTGCCATATAAAACTACGAAAAAATAGCGAAAATTTTCCAAGTCTTTTCAAAAACCATAAAAATGCCTGCGCACACAGAGGCGTTATTCGTGCCGCAGGCGGTTTCGAAATTAATTTTGTCACAAATAATTGTATTTTTGAAAATATAGCGTTTTTTATACAGCCTGTTTCCATAGCAATACAATAAATAACAAACACAAAAAGCCAGTTTCAAAACCAATTCGAATCACTTTGAAAATAAACCTTTTGACTGTTTCCATAGTAGTCTAATAAATAACAAACAAAATAGTCATTTTCAGAACCATTTCAGTCAGACTTTTTGATTGTTTCCATAGCAATATAATAAATAACAAACAAAATCTTCTGCGGTGAGATCGCTGCCTGTGTGAGGCACTTTGCGTTTTCGAAGCTAGATTTTTTAAGTATGGAAATGGTTCTGAAATTATGTAGCGAATATCGCCTCAGTGTGCGCCGGCCTTATAAAAAGATTTATTGAATATTTAAAAAAATATTTCCTATATTTTAAAAATATATGAAATAAATAAATGAAATACGATGAATTTTCTCTTAGGAAAAAAAACTTCTAGTCAATTTTGTGTACGAAAACCTTTTGAAAACCGATTAAAAACCCGTAACCTTTTCAATTGGTTTTGGTTGAACCTATTCAATCGGTTACGACGAATCGGTTTCGGTTTAGGTTTCGCTCCCTAAAATGAATCGGTTTCATTCGGTTTCGGTTGCCAACCCTGGTTTTTATATTTATTTTTACATAATTCCATATTTTTATTTTTACATATTTTCGTTTATCTATTTTTTAATTTTTCCGTTTCTTCCTTTCGTTTCTTTCAAGATTTCAAATTTTCATTATGTAATTTTTATTTAAAATTTTTCTTTTTTTTTCTTTCTTTTTTTTTACAGTTTTATATTTTTACAATTTTTTATTTTTATGTTTTCAGGTAATACCTTTGAAACCAGTAGTCGTGTTTTGTTTGCAAACGAATAAAAAAATAAACGACAAGTTTCGACAAGATTTCGATTGCAACAAAAACACGACTAATGAATGCATTCATTGACCGATGTTATTAAAAATTATTAGCATAAATACATTTATACAAAACTATTTATAATAATAAAGTGCTACTTAAAAAAATTAAGATTGGATTTTTTTTGCGAAAATAGTTTTTAGATTTAGCGAAAGCTAGTATGTATCTAAGTCGTAGTAACTGGTTCTTAACTGGCTACAAGTATTGTATAGGGGCCAATTTTCCACCGCTAGGAAGGAGCTAGATCGTAGTGGCTACTTCCGAGCTGACCGGAGGTAATGCAGAGGTGGAAGCAGGTAGCTTCCTCCAATGACAACGCCATGTTAAATTCGCCACTTCACTACATGTGAAAGAGATTTGGGTGCGACCAGTATCTCCTACTGCATAGCTAGTTCTGACCCGTTTTGGAACTAAACCCATTTCTTGCAGGGTTGTGATCAGTTGAGTGAATTATTTAATGTAAACGAGTGGTATGTAAATGAAAGAGTGGAAACACAACTAACTACTTTTGAGTGTCGTGGGTGCTAACAAAATGAGGCTATATTAAGAATGTTAGAGAGTGCAAAGTGTTATGCCATGTATATATTAAGAGTGCTAGTTATTGTATGCAGAATATTTGAAGATTAGAAAAAATACTCAATTGTCAATCAAATACGGCGAATTCAGAATTTTCTGTATTTAATTTCCACTTTTAGCGAAGAACGAAACCAATTATGCTTTTATATATTTTTTCGAGTGATTTGCAAACACAATAATACAAATAAAACTCAATATTGTGCGCTAATTAAGTTCGTTGAACTTCGTGAATTCTAACTTCGTTCTTGAGAAAAAAAATTCTGCCTACAATAGCGGCGACAAATTAAACGAACATATGGAACTAGAGAGTGGACTATCTTCGGCTATATATATCGAAGCTGAAATACCCCCACACAGTAGGAAGAGGTACCTCGTACATAAAATTATGTGATCTGAAGACCCCATTTTGAGCCACCTATAAAATCCGTTTCTAAAAATGTCCAATCAAATCGACCAAAAAAAAATTGGTCTCAAGACCACTTATAATTCCATTTTCAATCCTGTTATAGAATCTGAAGATGTCTTACAACACCTAAAATCGTTGAAATATTCATATAGTACTGGTCCAGATAGGGTTACCAGACGTACTCTTTTAAAGATTACAGTACTCTTTTAAAGATTACAGTACTCTTTTAAAGATTACAGTACTCTTTTAAAGATTACAGTACTCTTTTTTAGGCCCTCCTCTTTTTTACTCTCACTTTTTTCCCGAAAGTACTATTAAGTACTCTTTTTCTTATTTCTGCGACTTAACCATATAACAACTGAATGTATCGGCTCAGTAGTGTTACTAATTTTTATTATTCGTTTGAATTAAAATAAAAAACTTCAAATATTATGTTTGAAGCTTCTTTCGTCACATTGCATTCAAAAAGTTACACTAATTCTTAAATGCTAGGATTAAAACAAAAAATTTAGTATGAACCTATCACTTTTTAACCGCAATATTAAAAACAATTTTGAATGTCTTTATCGAAAACCATTCAAATATATATCTAAATTTTTCAATTTCTTGAGGAGGGATCGGTGCATTAGCACGATGGGTATAAAATTTTATGTTATACTTATTATCCGCTTAATTTGTATGTCACTTAGACACTTTGGAGTTTCAAATTTAAAATCATTAACGCCTAAAGAAACCTAGGTATGAAATTTTAATTTTGAATCGGCGTATATGTGCACCCAGAGAAATCTTCATTTGTTTTAATTAACACGATTCATGTTATATTTACATGAAAAACATTTGTACGCAAAACAAAAACAATTCCAAAAAACTACAACTACATTGAAAAAAATCGAAGCAAAACGCACACATTCACAGAAATGAGAAAACTTTTCGAAGCAAAACGAACACATTTACACAAATAAGAAATTTTTTTTTTAAAATAAAAATATATTTGACTATTTTGTCTAATGGAAAATTTGAAAATAAACAGAAGAAACTTTTTGAATTTCAAAACAAAATTGTTTTTGGTGACCTGAACGAAAGAATCTCGGTGGCACAGCGTGTAGATGCGGAACTTATAAGCTTTAGGTCCCGTGTTCAAATCTCGTCTGAGTTGAAAAAAGATTTTTAAATAGATATTTTTAGATTTCAAATTCAGATTGGTCTTTTGACGACATGAGTCTATGAAGCGCAGTAGCACAGAAGGTAAAGTGATGAACTCAAGAACCGAAGGTCCGGCGTTCAAATCCAGATCAGTGTGAAAAGGTATCTATTTGAAATGGTAATATTAATTTGAAAATAAGTTAAAAAATGGTAAATAAGTTGCTAGAAGGAACTGTAGTTTACAATTTTGAAAAAAATTAAATTAAAAAAACTTTTTCCGGAACGGGGATTTGATCCCCGTACTTCCGTTGATGAGGCTGACTGCCTAACCCCTGAGCTACCGGCAATGACTTGAATGAACGCATATTTACCAGTTCTCCCAGTTTAATGACAAACCTCTTCACATGTACATGTACACATATAGGAGAGTGCCATTTTGAACAATAGCATCTCGTTAAAACAACCTGAAAGATCGGTTTGAAAAATATTTACCACAAAATTGGTTAAAAATTGGTTAATTCAACACGATTTTTTCTCTGGGTGTGGGTACTTTGTAAGAGTTTTTTTACCAAAGCTATGATTTTAAAACTTTTTGGAAGAAATTTTTTCTATTAAAAAATATGTGGTCTAAACCCGAGGAGTTTGGGACCCCCTGCAACTCTGTACTCTTTTTTACCCAATAGAATCTGATAACCCTAGGTCCAGATAATATTCCTAGCTGAATTTTGAAAGTTTGTGCAGAAAATTTATACATTCCACTTTCAAATATATTCAATGCCTCTAGTGAAAGAGGTTATTTTCCGAATTCATGGAAAGAGTCATACATTATTCCTCTTTATAAAAGTGGAACCAAATCATTCGTATCTAACTATAGAGGTATTGCTAAACTTAGCACAATATCACAGTTATTTGAACAAGTTTTCACAAAGCAATTGGTTCACTCGGTCACAACATTAATATCTCCTTCACAGCATGGTTTTCTGAAAGGTAGATAAACATCTACAAATTTATTGGAATTTTATACATTAACAATAAAGGGATTTTCAAAGAATCTTCAAACAGATGTCATATATACTGATTTTAGTAAAGCTTTTGATAAAGGTAATCATTATCTGTTGATTGAAAAGCTTAAAAGATATGGATTCCCAGATCTTTGGGGTCCATCACAGGCGTTGGGGGCCGTGGGGGGACTCAAACCCCTTTTTCTTAAACATAGCATAACTTCCAATTCCTTCAAGCTACAATGATGAAATTTGGTAGGTGAGTTCTAATTGACAAAATGAAATTTTGTACCCTTTGGAAAGGGGGGTATGGGGGCAAAGGGGAGCGGGATGGAGGCAACTTATAGTTCTAACTTTCGTATTTTGTAATCTACAAGGCCGAAATTTTTTACTTAGGTTCGCAATTGGGAAAAAGAGTAAAAAAGTGGCAAAAAGTGGTAACCCTTTAACCGACTAAAAAGCAGAAAATAAATTTTTTTAAAATTAATTTCAGCAATTTCGATTTAAAATTAAGGGTTTTTGGCGACTTCAAAATCTGCAATGATACTCGGAGGAAAGTACCCAAAAAAACTGTTTTTTACTCTTTTTTATTATAACTGTTGTATGCTGATGACGTTAAATTGTTTCTATCCTATGACATCTTAGATCAACATAAGCTGTTACAATCAGATCTGACCAGTATAGCTATCTGGTGTGATAATAACTTAATGGAACTGAATTTGAAAAAATGTATATTTATGACATTTGCTAGAAGGCACCAACTTTCATCGCTGTATCATATAAATAACTGTAATCTAGAAAAGGTTTTTACTTTTGTGGACCTGGGTGTTACTATGGATCCAAAACTTCGCTTTCATCTACATATTGATTTATGTGTGAATAAGGCGAGGGGTGTTCTAGGTTTCATTAAGAGATGGTCAAAAGAATTTAATGACCCATTCGTTACCAAACGCCTTTACATATCACTTGTAAGACCAATTTTGGAATATGCATCAGTCTTGTGGAATCCACAATACAACTGCCACTCTGATAGAATTGAATCGGTTCAAAAACAATTTTTATTATTTGCTTTAAGAAACCTTCGCTGGAATCCGAATCAGAACCTACCTCCATACGAAAATCGTATGGAGATCCCTACTCTAAAAAATAGAAGAACAATGCTTAATATAACATTTTTGATTAAATTGATAAATGGATCTCTGAATTCTACATTTTTGCTTCAGGAAATTGATTTTGATATTCCAACCCGTCGTTCCAGATCTTTCATTGCTTCGATATTAAGTATGTGCCGTTCTAATTACGCGCAGAATGAACCTTTTTGTTGTATTTGTAGCGATTTTAATAGCCTGTATTCTGTCTTTGACCTGTCAAATTCACTTAATAAAACTAAAAATTTTATTTTAAATGCACTTGATCACACTTAAGGCCTTTGTTGCTCTTTGAGTTTTTGGACCGTTTAGGGTCCAACGAAATGACAGGGTCTATTTTTGAAAGTGTTTTATTTTTGTTGTATTTTGTATTTATATTTCAGCAGAATTTTATTTTTTACTGTATATTGTATACAAATAAAACAAAATTTTTAGTTTAATTCACATTCGTTCCGTTATGGTTTACTTAACTGTTCTATTTGTATTTGATTTTTTATATTTCGTATAAAAAAATAAAATACTTAAATTAATATTTGTAATCTTTGTCGCGTAGATTAACTGTTTTGATTGTTTTGTCTTTGTATTTTTGTTAAGTCTAATATCGTAAAGTAGAGAAAAATTATATTTGATCAAATTCATATTCGTCGCATGAATTCTGATGCTTCATAATATTTTCTTTTAATTCTATTGTTTATTATCACGTTAATCTTATAATATGTTATGTTTGGAAGAATTCTCTCTTGCATTCATAACCTAATTCGCGTTTTATTAATATGCGTTTTATCAGCTGATGATTTTAATCTGTAGCTGAAACGAATTTCAAGAAATGTTTACCCGCGATCGGTTGCACAGCGTAATCCGGATTACATCTGTTCGGTCACCAAATCCGTGCGTCATACGGATGTGCCCCTCGGTCGGTTGGGCGGGTAAGTCGGACAAAATAAAATAAAATAAAAAAAAAAATACCTTATTTTGACTCTTACATATGACTCTTACTCGGAACATGTCAAAAATACGTTTCTAAACATTTCCAATCGAATGCAGCGATATAAAAGACTTGGAAAAGGTTGACCTTTTTTCGTTATATGGAAGCCAGCCAAGTTTTTGTCCGATTTGGCTGATTCTCGAACTTGCTCTTACGAAGTAAAAAACATGTACCCAAAGTTTCAAGTTGATATCTCCAAAACTGCGACCGTTATCGTGCGGACGGACAGACGGACAGACGGACAGACAGACGGACATGGCTAAATTGACTCCGGCGGTGATGCTGATCAAGAATATGTATACTTTTCCATACCGGACAAGCCCCCTTATGGGCGTTACAAACGTTGTGTCAAAGTTAGTTTACCCTGCCACAGTGAGTGTGGAGGTATAAAAATTGCAAAGCCAACTGTATGAAATTAAAAATTTTAAATTTCAAGACAACCAATTTTAATAATTGGAACTTTCGGCTTTGCAGGATCTCACGAGAATACCTTATCTTTGACCTTTGTGGTGGTACTCATCGGTGTCCTTGATGTGGTGTCCAAATCGGGACCTTGGTGATGTGGAATGTTGAAATTTTCCTGATGTAGCTGGCCGGGCATCAATTGCTCCAAAGCTTGGGCTCCAATTAGCCAAGAAACCTTCCAATTGCTCGGTCGCCAAAATGTCGAGCGATAGTTTTCGCTCGAATTGCGATGTTACACGAAAAATGCCGGTGATTTTAAAACCGATAGAACTAAAATTTAAACGTTGAGCGCACAGCGCTTATTTAACAAAATTAGGGAATTTTTAATTTTGAATACTTGAGCGGCTTGCGCTAATGACATACGATGCTTCTTAATTGAATGCTAAAACCGAAGTGATTTTACTTTTATTTTTGGCGCTTAATGGCGCTTTCGTATTTCAATATACGGAACATTTTTTCTATGTATATATAAAAAAAATTGAGCTTAGTAAATAACAATTTAAATTTAAGTATAAGTGCTTACAAAAGTAATAGATTACAATGTATTCAAATTCAAATTCATTTACATTTCATTTACAAATTCAGTTAAATTCAAAGTTTAAATACAATATGTAAAAAAAAAACAAACTACAACATTTCATAATAAAGGAACATAAAAGTGGCGACACAGTGTTCTCACGAAACAATATTCTTCTTGAATGTTTAAAAAATTCAGCCTTACCCTTTAAATATAGGATTTTTGTGAAGGGTGAATTTTGTAGAGGTAATTTTCTAAAGGTTAATTTTAAAAAGGGGTAATTTTGACAAGGTGAATTTTGAAAAGCGGAATTTTGTGAAGGGGAATATCGTCAGAAGAATTTTGTACCAGGGGAATTTCGACCCCAACCCTATCGAAGGTACTGCTCTTCCATTCCTTTCGAATAGTACGGTGTGTGGTGCCCCTATGACTACCATAGGTTGGTGCAATTTCACAAATTATGGCATAATGGTCGCTATGTAGGTAGACGTTAAAATCTCCTGCGATGATCAGTGGGTTTTTCCCACTGCAATCGGCAACAAGCACGTCGAGAATACTGATGAAGCTTTACAGGTCAGTATAGCAACTATACACATATAGTCCTTCAATTTCTGCACACACGAATCCATTGTACGATGTCAGTGCCATTACCTGAAATGGACGATTTCCGCAGCTCCAGACTGCCGCTTTACCGAATCATTTGCCCAAACGACAACATCGCTTCTTCTATAAGGTTCGCTCAGAATAGCAACATCCCCTGAAAGATCCTGCACCGTCTTCGATAAGAGGTTCTGTACAGCTTCGCAATGGTTGAGGTTTAATTGGAGAAATTTCATCGTCTCATTCTTGTTTTCGTCTCAATAAATGCAGGACATTTGAAGCTGCCTGCAGCTTGTTCATTTCCTCCTTGGTATCCTGGCTCACATATTGAACATTTAGGTTTCGACTCGCATGTTTTTGCCATGCGGCCCACTGCGAAAGCCCGTGCGGTCAACTTCGTTTTTGCAGTATTTCGCTATATGCCCGTAGAGGAAGTATCGGAAGCAGCGTGTTGACGTTCACGCAGTCTGCAACTTACCCATCCAACACGAATATGACTGGCCTCGATTAGTGGATCAGCGAATCTAGCTGGTAGTCTGATCAACGCTGTCTGCGTGCCATCTGAACAACGCTTCCAAATTGACTGCGCCAAAATTTGTAATCAATAGCTTTTTTTCTAGCTACTGCAATCGTGTTTACAAGAAAAAAATCTTCGCTTTATTCTTCAAAAATGTTTCACCCCTTCAGTTTCTCGTATACAATTAAAAAATAAGGGTATTCATTTAAAGTAAGAAAACCCTGGGAAACGCGAAGTGGTTCAGTTGTTGACAAGAACTGTCAAAAATTGTATGAGAAGCGATTTGCACAAAGTGAAAAACTTTCCGCGTTGATTTTCGTGCGAAAAGAACTTCACAAATGTTGTGCGAATGTTTGTGACGTCGAACAATAAAGTTGATATTCGATTTATTAAAAAAGTAATTATCAAACGTAATAAAATGCGGCTGTACATTATAAAAAAAAGGTTCAATTATATATATAAGTTTAAAAAAGAACTATAGGTAACAATTGTTTGCAAAATAAAAGTTAATTGAATTTATAATTGTCAAAGCTGTGTAGAATTTCGAGTACTTTTAAGTGGGTACTCGTTTATTGTATACGGTATACGCCGATTCAAAATTAAAATTTACTACTTAGGCTTCTTTAGGCGTTCATGATTTTCAATTTGAAACTCCAAAGGGTCTAAGTGACATACAAATTAAGCGGATAATAAGTATAATACAAAATTTTAGACTCTGGGTGCTAATGTTTCGATCCTTCATCCAAAAATTGAAAAATTTAGATATACATTTGGATTGTTTTCGATAAAGACATTCAAACTTGTTTTTAATATTTCGGTTAAAAAAGTGGTAGGTCTCATACTAATTTTTTTTGTAATCCTAGCATTTAAGATTTTTGGTAACTTTTTGAATTCATAGTGACGAAAGATGCTTCAAACTAAAAAGCCTAATATTTGCAGGTTTTTATTTTAATTCTGACGAATAATAAAAATGGGTTACATTACTGACCCGATACATTCAGCTGTTATATATAAAAGTCCCAGAAATAAGAAAAAGAGTACTTAATAGTACTTTCGGGAAAGTCTTTTTGGAGCTTTATCAATATTAAACGTAAAGATAGTGGCTATACATCTTCTATAAATATAAAAGAGACGTGTATGTTTGTCACCAGTGGACGGGAAAACTACAGAACCGATTCTCACCAAAATGTATATATGTGTTCTAGGGGTCGTGAGTCGTGACATAGGTTTTGACACGCCCACTTTTACCGCCCACAAGTTAGAAAATACGTATTTCTCTCACATTTGTGAATCTTTTAAAGCAAATACCATATGATCAACAATCAACTTGGTTGCCACCTAGGACTTAATTTTTCCCCACCCAAGCAGTGTTACCATATCAGCGGGTAAAAAACCTTTCGGTTTCTTTCAAAGTATGAAATCGATTAGCTAAAGTATTTCAAGTCGATGTACGGATCACAAATTTCAACAACTTCGTGTATTTTCAACATTAAATGCAGCAGGGAGTTAAAATTAAGGTTATTTCCATTTGATTGCATGTAACTTTTCAACAATGGAAAAAACCTAATTCAATGCCAAAATAACACGGCTTCTCCTTTAGTATTACATATTCGCAATTCCATAATTTGCCCCAATCTCCCAGTGCACATTTTACGCCCACTTTCACAGTACTTCATTTTCACTTAAATGCATTTGCCATTTACATTCCAAATAACTACGGAAAAATGTGTATTGTGAATGGAAATTAAATTATACCCAACTTAACACTGCCGCGAAATTTCCCCAAAAATTGTTCAAAAATTGCAAGGCGATATTCGGCTCGGACAAATTTTTTCGTGCTGAAAAATTTCACAAAAACAAAAACAAATGCATTTTATTCTAGAACGCACTATCGTATTTTCAAGAAAAAGTACCACGACACCAACGAAATTTTGCATTCATGTGTGGCGACCTTAAATGCTCACTGCGAAAGTCGCCCACTTTCACAGTAACCCTACACACAGTACTTCATTACAACTTAAAATACCCAAAATTCCGCCGCCGAAAATTCTTCAGCAAAGATATTGGAATAACAAAATTTGTTTGTTTGAAGAAACGCAGTATCGCATATTCAAGCAACATTTTGGTTCAAGATACGTACCGGCTGCGGAATATCGCGTTGGCTTATGGGGACCTAAATGCAGGCAAACCGCCATTAATATTACGAGAAGACGTCCATTGCGAATGAAAATTAAATTAAACTTGACTTAAATGCACACACTGCAATTGGCCTTTTCGGCAAATAAGCACTGCAAAATTGTCCCAACAAGTTATAGAAATCACTTTCTTCCCACAAGAAAAATTTACAAAAACGCAACAGAACGTCTCTCAATGTGGCAACACTCCTCACAGACGGGGCCCTCAACCAGTGCAGCCAACTTTAGGCAAATTTCCCTTCCTAAGGGAATTTTAGGTTTAATTTTGTCTAAAAGGGATAAAGGTACTTATTTTTTCTTAATTTGAAAGCGCACTTAGACCGTAGTAGCGAACACAACTTTTGTCGCGAACTCCAATCGTAAACGAAATTCCGTTCGTGCAACCGTTTACACTGACTGAATATTCCCTCCCGCACCAGCATCGGAATCTACAGATTTGTTCGTTTTCAAGTGTTTACACCGCAGGGCCATTTTGTGCGAGCATTCGGCTACGTACCAAAGCTCAAAGATGGTAATCCAGTCGTTTGCACCGGCCGAATTAACGGCATTTGTTTCAAATACTTATACCACATGTCATTTAATTTAATTTCAATAATCTTCCAAACATACTTTACTGCGCTATATACATACATACAATACGAATCATTCATTCATCAAAACCTATTTCAATACCAATCGCTACATCAATTTTCCTCTCTATAAAATTGTACAAAATTAACTCCACAGTATAAACACCAATTAAACATAAATATTTAAAAATTACTTTCATCCATTCATCCATTGCATTGCAGACAATGCAACAACAAAAAATTATTTAGGCCCAGCGAAGCGGACCGGGCCCAGCTAGTCTTTAATGAAATATAATGAATCGGATAATGAAGAAACTATATGCAATCTTTTTGCCAATTTTTTCAAAACAACATATTCTGTGAATTCTAACCGTCACAATACCTATCCTTTTGATATAACACCCTTTGATGTTTTACAACATGTCATTGATGAAGTTATAGTATTAGAGCATCTTAAAAAACTAAAGATTGGTTTCAGAGGTGGTCCAGATAACATACCATCGTGCAGAATGTTCTGAAGAGATTGTTGTACCTATCACTTTATTATTTAAACATTCCCTTTCATTTGGAAACCTTCCAGTTTCCTGGAAATCATCATTATTAACACCTCGGCATAAGCCCGGCAGCAAATCAAGTATAACAAACTATCAATTTCACCTTTTCAACATGGATTCCTACCTGGCAAGTCAACTACAACGAACTTATTAGAATTTTCATCTCATGTAATTGATAATTTTGAAAAAGGATTGCAAACTGATGTAATTTACACTAATTTTAGCAAAGCTTTTTTTTGCAAAGTTTATTGTTTTGGAATAGCGCAACTTTTTGCATCCCAGACAAAATGTTATCACCCCCACGAAAAAAGTTCGAAGAGTAGGTCCATTTTCAACCAGGATTTTCTCGAATTGTACTTAATGGATTAACTGGTTCTCATTCGAAAGCAATTGAATAGCCCTTTCCAATGATACCAATATCGATTCTGTAAAATTTGCCTGTGAGCATACAAAGAACAAAATTTGTATTACTTGCTAAATCGAATGTATTTTCATAGAGTAATGAGTCTTTTGTGTGGTTTTACCCAGCAAACATTTAGGTTTGATATCGACTCGAGAACGACTCGGTATCAAAGGTTTTTCTCTAATGTCGAACGTTTGAAACCGAGTCGATACCGACTCGAGAATCATAGCTTTCTCAATAAAAAGGGAAGTGTTTGGGAGTCCCTGATTTCATTTATATCTTTTGTTAAGTTTTTATACCCCCACACTCACTGTGGCAGGGTATACTAACTTTGTCACAACGTTTGTAACGCCCATAAGGAGGCGTGTCCGGTATGGAAAAGTATATATATTCTTGATCAGCATCACCGCCGGAGTCAATTTAGCGATGTCCGTCTGTCTGCCCGTCCGTCCGTCCGCACGATAGCGGTCGCAGTTTTGGAGATATCGACTTGAAACTTTGGGTACATGTTTTTCTCGTGAATACTGAGATCAAGTTCGAGAATCAGCCAAATCGGATAAAAACTGGGCGTGGCTCCCATACACCGAAAAAAAAGGTAAACATTTTTCAAGTCTTTTTATGGTTGTATTCGATTGGAAATGTTTAGAAACGTATTTTTGACATGGTCCGAGGTTCCGAAGCCACATATATAAGGGTCTAAATGGGGTCTTGAGACCCATTTTTTTTTTTTGTAGATTTGATTGGAAATTTTTAGAAATGGATTTTGGACATGGTCCGGGCTCCAAAACCAACTATAATTGGCTCAAAATAGGGTCTTGAGACCACATTTTATGTTAGAGGTACTTCTTCCTGAAATACCCTACTGTGTGGGTATTTCAGCTTCGGTATAGCCGAAGACAGTCCACTCTCTAGTTTATATTTTCACAAAACACCGAATTGCAGCTAAGCATTCTGGCTGCCTGGCTTTAGGCGTTTTTGCAGTGACGGACACATGATACCACCACTCAAGGTGATACAAAGTGTCAGTGCACTTGAAGGCAATATGCAACTAAGCATTTTGTGCCTTGCTTTGCTAGTGACTTCGCTGTATTTCGGTAAAGGTAAAATCTGTTATAAATAGGGAAATTAGAATAATAAAAAACCAGTTATTAGTTATAATTCGAAGTGTTATCGATATCGACGCGGATAAGCTCCAATTCTGGTTTATGTGCCGGAATTTAGAATATCAAATAATAAGCAATTTAAAACATCAAATTCTGGTTCAAGTGCCGGAATTTGATTGAACATTTTGCAAATCAAATAAAAACGTCAAATTCTGGTTTAAGTACCGAAATTTGACTGAACATTTTGGTGACCCCGACAATTGGACATCTGCATCTATCATGGGGATGGAGGATTTAGTACGACAACAGGACGAGAATGCGGTGAAGTTTCAGAAGTTTGTTACCAACCTCAGGAAGGCGCCGTTGGACCGGAGGACCATCGAGTTCTACAAGGCCAAGGCAAAGGAACTCCACGAACTGTGGGCAGTGTTCAACCAGCTCCACAATACAATTCGGAAATGGCACGGCGCAGAGGTGTCGCTCTTGTCTATTGATCTATCTATTGATAGATGAAGGCAGCCCAAGTCAAAGCAACGACAACTGAAAAAGCGCAATTCACGGCATCAACAAGTGAAGCAGCAACCGCGATGGCAGCTTCTGGAGCAGCGGTGTCAGACAAAACAGCACCATCAATATTAGCTCGAATCCAGAAGCAACGTAAAATCATCGAAACAGTAATTCGAACGTTGAAAAAACTGTTAAGTGATGAAACATCTAATCCGTCCAATTACAATTCTACGCATGCAGGACAGCATTGGCAAATGGCACAGGACCTACACAAGACCATTTGGGAATCGCTGGATACCATCGATATAAATACGTATGATTTCGATGCATACTTCCAAATAGAAGAGGACATAAACAATGACCTTCTGCGACTCCATGATATGGCACTGGTGAGACCGGCACTATCAGGCATCAGCACACAACAAGGTGCTGAAGCAACAACTTCAACTCTAAAGTTGCCTCGTATAGAGTTGCCTAAATTTGATGGCAGCTATCTAAAGTGGCGACAGTTCCCTGACCTTTTTGTGGAACTAATCAACAATCAACCGATTCCAGAGTGTCAGAAAATGTGGTATCTGCAAACAAGCCTCACTGGCGAAGCTGGAAACCTCATAAAACATTTCACTACAACTGCATCAAACTATAATGCAGCATGGAAGGTAGTCAACGATCGGTACGAAAACACCCGATGTCTGGTGAATGCTACATTGGCAAAACTGTTGTCACAACCGGCATCTAATGGTGAAAGCGCTTCGTCAGTGAAGGCGCTTCATGACAACACCCAAGAATGCATTCTCAGCCTGCAAAATTTGGGAATAAATACCGATAACTGGGATGCAATATTAATATATATCCTGGTTCAACAACTAAGTAAGTCGACGCATACATTATGGGAACAATCACTTACTGAGCCGAAGCAGTTGCCGACGCTGGAAGAGTTTTTGAAATTCCTCAATTTACGATTTCAATCTCTCGAAGCACTTGGACCAAAGGCAACCAAGGGCACCATGGAACAAGGAAAGCATGGATCATATCGCGCACTCAACGCTGCATTTTCATCCAGAACAAATTGCATTGTATGCAAACACAACCATGCTCTCTTCATGTGTCAGACTTTTCTTGAGATGACACCAAATAAGCGTTTGAACTGCATTCAGAAGGCCAAACACTGTGCCAACTGTCTTAAAGATGGCCACAACGCAAAGGCATGTACATCAGGTACTTGTAACAAGTAAAAGGCATAATACCCTTCTTCACCTGAACAACCGGGAGAAACCTGTGTCTAATAAATTGGAAAAATCAACGACAGTGATGAGCGCTACATCAAACCCTCACCTCTCTGATACTCCAAATGCGCAAAATTCACAAAAATTCTCTGAGAAACCCGCATCGCTTGCTGCCTTACGAAGTCAGTCGCAACTGATAAATGGGGAAGACAAATTCATTGTCGCGCAACGGATAACAGGCTAATTTTATAACAAAGTCACTGGCAGGAAAACTTGGACTACAAAAATCTCCATGTGCCATTGGAATCGAGGGAATTGGACAGAGCCAAAATCGTATATCCGAAAGAATCAATCTGCAACTACTATCAAGTGTAACAGGTTTCAGCAATCGAATTGAAGCCCACGTCATACCTAAAATCGTCTCCAGCCAGCCGGCAAGTAACATCAACACGAGTAACTAGAATATTCCAACAAATTTACAGTTGGCTGACCCCAATTTCCACGAATCTCGAAGCATCGACATTTTAATTGGAGCTGGCCTTTTCTACTCATCACTTTGTGCTGGGCAAATAACATTGGGACATGGATTACCAACACTGCAAAACACGCTTTTTGGATGGATAGTAGGTGGCGAATACAATAATCAGAACAACATTCTTACACCCCTAACATGTGGAGTCTGCTCCGAGGACGATACTCTATCCAAAACTCTGGATAAATTCTGGCGCTTGGAAGAATGCGAGACACGACAAAACAATTTCACTGCTGCTGAAAGACGTTGTGAAAATATGTTCATGCAAAATACTCAGCGACATACCGATGGGCATTTTGTAGTGCGACTACCATTCCAACAAAATCCGCTGGGTCTAGGAACCTCCAAGGACGTAGCTCTTCAGAGATTTTACGCCATGGAACGGAAGCTCCTGAAGAATCAAGATATCAAAGAACAGTACGTGAACTTCATGCGTGAATACGAACAACTCGGCCACTTAGAGGAGGTTTCACTAAATACCATTGAAGGTCCGCACTACATCATGCAATTTTCAAACCCGACAGCACAACAACGAAATTAAGGGTGGTCTTTGACGCCTCCGCCAAAACATCAACAAACCTGTCACTAAATGACATATTGGCTACTGGACCAACTATTCAAGATGATATATTCACCACACTCATTCGCTTCCGCCTTCCTCGTTATGTGTTCACTGCCGATATAGAAAAAATGTACCGACAGATATGGATGGACAAGGATGACCGAAAATACCAACTTATTTGGTGGAGGGAAGAGCCGTCGAAACCCTTGAGATGTCTGCAACTGTCAACCGTAATTAGCAGCAAATTGTGCGGACGTGTTTTTGATGGCTCCGCCTTACAGTTCAATTACTGCCGTGAATATTAAACCTATCGTATTGATTGTTCACTCAATTTGTCGCGAAGGAAAGTGTAATTCGGCTTTTGCCTGGAATTTGCGTGTTTTGGCTACCAACAATAAAGGAAAATTTTAAGATCACTGAATAAATAAATACAAAAACCCGAACATGAGTGTCGGTCACTCGCCTCCACCGCAACGTCGGCTTTCGTTCTCTTGTGCATCAATTCTCATTCCAAGTCAACCACTGGATACAGGCGCCGTTGCGCTGAATGGAAATAAAACCGGTTTCCCCGCTCAATTCAACGAGCACTCTCACCCAAACGATCGAAAATTGCCTGATGCAGACGATTCGTCCAAAGCAACGCCCGTTGCTAATGCACATGCACAATTAAATAGACTTTCCTGGAGCGATCAATGCCCCTCGCCTTCCCCGGATTCTCCGACAGCTTCTTCAAGCAACACCGCAGCAACACCAAAGCTCGCAACAGATGCATCTCCACAGAGGCTTAGCAACAATGATGCTGAACACATTACAACAAATCAGCAAGTATTAAACACACACACGCAAACTGGTATGGATAAATATATTACTATAACAAAACGCAACGTAGTCCCAATTCTACTAGAGCAAAAAACAGCCAACAAAAGTTGATTTAAATATTTACAACAATCGCGTTGTTAAAACCGTATCCAAAATTGGAAAAACGAAAGTGACAAGCAACATGAACCGCTTGTCATCTGAAAACTCGACCCTAGGAGATAATAGATTTACATCTCTTGCTGAAAATGAAAATGATAAAGCAGACCCTAAACCCGTGACCCAAAAACCACCACCCATTTATCTCCGAGAAAAAAACTCAAATGCTCTCATTAAATTCATTGAAATAATACCTTCCATGTGAACCCAATTATCAAAGGAAATATTCATGAAACTAAAGTTCAAGTCTACAATGAAGCTGACTTCCGAAAAGTTGTTGATAGTTTTGAGGAGGAGAAAAAACAATACTATACATACCAACAAAAAGCAGCAAAGGCCTTGCGGCTGTATTAAGAAGAGTTGATTCTTTCGTCAATTGCGATGAAATCAAAGCTGCGTTAACTGAGCAAAAATTCAAAATTAAATCTGTATTTAATATTCAAAATAAGAATAAGATACCCCAGCCTTTATTTCGTCTCGAGTTGGAATTTGACCCTAAAGCCCTTAAGAAAGGCGAAACCCACCCGATTTACAATCTGCGCTATCTTTTGCATAGGAAAGTTAGTATTGAGGAGCCGCATAAACGCCGTGGCGCGATACAATGCCAAAATTGCCAAGAGTTTGGCCACACTAGAAAATATTGCACACTTCCCAGTGTTTGCGTTATTTTCGGTGACTTGCACCAGACCAAATCATGCACGAAAAGTAAAGACGATGCAGCCGTTAGACATTGTAGTAATTGTGGTGAAAACCATACTGCAAATTATAGAGGTTGTGTAGTGTACAAAACATTTAAAAATAAGGCTCTACCCCCAAAAAAGCCCCTCAACTCGAATCCAGCAAACATTGCTCAGATTACATCATACCCACTACTCAACAGATTTAATAATACTACAGCTGCCCCACAACAACAACAACAGTTCTCTTATTCAAACGTACTTAAAGGCAATACCCCAGGCCCCCAAATCACCCAACCAATACAACAAAATACTGGCCTTGAAAATAGTCTACAGATGTTCATGCAAAATATGTCGCAAGTCTTGAACAATATGCAAAATATGATGCAGAATTTTATGCGCAGTCAAAACCTGCTAATCCAGACCCTTTTAAATAGACCATGAAAGCGATTAAAATATCCTTCTGGAATGCGAACGGCTTATGCCAACACAAATTAGAACTTATACAGTTCCTTAAGTCACACTGTATAGATGTTATGCTAATCTCCGAGACCCATTTGACCCAAAAACATTTTCTTAACATACCCGGCTACTAATTGTATGACACCAAACACCCAGGAGGTAAAGCACGAGGTGGTTCAGCGATTCTAATTAAGGAAAGAATCAAACACTATGTTTTACAGGATTTTTGCACCGAATATTTGCAAGCCACCAGCATATGCCTTAATGAATATTTAAAAGGATTAACAATTTCAGCAATTTACTGCCCACCCAGATTCAAAATATCTGAACAGCAGTTTCAGACATTTTTTGCGACCCTTGGCCAAAAGTTTCTCGTAGCTGTATATTTTAATGCCAAACACACTTACTGGGGCTCCCGTCTGATTTCACCCAAAGGGAATGTTCTCTGGAACACTACAAGCAGACTCGGCCTTGACGTGGTTTCATCAGGCACGCCAACATACTGGCCAACAAACAGAAGAAACACTCCAGATGTTATTGACTTTGCAGTAATTAAGACTCTGAAACGAACTCAATTGACCATTGAGCCTTCATTGGAACTCTCTTCGGACCATTCAACAACCATTATTACTATAAAATATACTCCAAGTGTAGAAGTCAACATAGCCGACAAGCTCACCAATGTATACACGAATTGGCTGATATTCAAAAAATATATAAGTTCGCACATAACCCTAAATGTGTCACTAACAACAGAAGTGGAACTTAATATGGCAGTGCGTAACTTTACCCTTTTGCTAACATAGGCGGCAATAGCAGCGACACCAAAATTGAATTACTTTGCCCAAAAAAAGGAGTGCATGCCCCAAAATATAGCTGCACTTTTAAGAGAAAAAAGAAACATCAGACGAGAATGGCAAAAGTACAGATCACCCAATCTGAAAACAGAACTGAATCTTATTACCCGAAAACTCCAGAAAGAGCTAAAGGCGAAGAGTGATAATGATTTCCATTGTTACCTGGAAAATCTCACACCCACGGCGTCATCAAATTACTCCCTCTGGCGTGCACTAAAAACCCAAAAACGACCGACAATGGCGGAATCTCCTATCCGATTACCCAACGGAGACTGGGCCAGGAGTGATGCAGAAAAAGGAGCTGCATTCGCAAGAATGTGTTTACCCCAAACCCCTCCAGTACAAATTACACATTACCACGCTTCGCCATTCAGATCAACAGTAACCCATTAATCATCACGAAGAAAGCACTATTGAATACTATTGAGAAAGAATTAAACACAAAAAAGGCCCCAGGTCCCGATTTAATAACGGCGAAAATGGTGAAAGAACTGCCATCACTCGCAATTACCCATTTATTGCATGTATACAATGCGATATTGAGAATGGATCGCTACCCTAGTGAATGGAAGTTGTCACAGATCACAATGATCCCAAAACCGGGTAAAAATCCCACAAATGTGAGCTCATATCGGCCAATAAGTCTGCTTTCTACCCTATCAAAGCTGTTTGAGAAACTCCTAATAAAGCTAATGTTACCCACAATTCTTGAAAGAAATTTGTTACCCGATCACCAATTTGGGTTTAGAGAAAAACACAGCACTATCGAACAAGTCCACCGCATTGTTGGCACAATAAAAAGTACATTCGAAAACAAGCAATATTGTTCTGCAGTTTTCCTCGACATTACCCAAGCTTTTGATAAGGTGTGGCACAAAGTATTGATATCAAAACTACAGAGACTATTACCCGCAAACATGCATAATCTACTGGAAAACTATCTGACCAATAGGAGGTTCGTGGTTAAACATAAAAGTTTCATCTCTCGTAGATTTGATATATTAGCCGGTGTACCCCAGGACAGTGTTCTGGGCCCTCTATTGTATTTACTCTTTACAGCTGATATGCCCACCACTGAACAGACCCTCATCTCTACATTTGCTGATGACACTGCAATATTGTGCTCTCACCCTAACCCAAGGCTGGCATCACACCATGTGCAACACCATTTGGATAATCTGCAAGATTGGTTATCGAGCTGGAGGATTAAAGTCAATGAGTCAAAGAGCGCCCATCTTACCTTTACCCTAAGGAGAGACACTTGCCCCCCGCTCAAAATAAATGATACCATGTGCAACACCATTTGGATAATCTGCAAGATTGGTTATCGAGCTGGAGGATTAAAGTCAATGAGTCAAAGAGCGCCCATCTTACCTTTACCCTAAGGAGAGACACTTGCCCCCCGCTCAAAATAAATGATAGCGTAATTCTACAATGCCTTGAAACCAAATACCTTGGTATGCATCTCGATCGCAGACTCACTTGGAACAAACACATCCAAGCAAAAATTACACAGATGAAACTGAAAAAACTTGAACTCAATTGGCTCCTCTGAAAGCAATCCAGACTCAACCTCACTTACAAAATACTCTTATATAATAGTATAATAAAACCCATTTGGACATATGGGATCGAACTCTGGGGAACAGCATCTCTCTGGGGAACAGCATCTCCAGAAACTGCAAAGAACGCAGTCCAAAATGTTGCGCCAAATCGTGGGAGCCCCATGGTTTATAAAAAATGCCAATATACATCTACAAATAGTGACAATATCCGAGGATCCCAAAGCGTACATCAAAGTATACGGAAAAACTAAAACTACACCCAAATACACTCGCTAAAAATTTGTTAAGACCCACACGACCCTTACGCTTGAAGCGTAATTACTCTATTGCGGTTTAATAGACCGATGTCGACATATCTGTCGACACTTACACCCTCGTCGATACCGACAACCCGTCGATGACGACACCCTACAGATGATGTCATCGCACAAAGTCATCAGTGAGCCAGCATTCTTTGTCCCAATCGGTGGACTGGAACAAAAACCTTATATATGTCGTTATTATTGTAATATTAATTATTACTGAAGTAATAAAATAAATTGGGTTGTGAAAAATTATTGTTAGTTCTAAGCATAAAATTTAGAAGATTCAATAAATACTAAAGTAATTTATAAAAAAAAAAACTGTAACGTATGGGACAACATCAGCTCCTTACTTGGCGTTCCCTTCAAGCCATTCCTGAAGAGTAGGTTAGGTTAGGTTAGAGGGTAGATGGCACCATTGGAGCATAAATACTCCAGTGCCATCACACTTAGGCCAAAAAAGTTGACCCATTGTGATGCCCGTACTTTAAGAGGTGGGATAGGCCCACACTCGTCAAACCATAAGTTGGTAATCGCACCACCCAGAATTTCTTACTAAGGCGAGCATATCACGAAGGGGTTTATCAGGTAACTCCGCCAGGTCATCGAAAAAGTATTCCCCAAGGGTTCTACGCCTGAGATGTTGTAGACTTGGACATCGACAGAGGAAGTGGTGGGTATCTTCCTCGACTTCCTCGTCCCCACAGCCCCTACAAACGCCATTTTGGGTAAGACCAAGTCTCCTAGCATGAGCTCCTAAAAGGTTGTGACCCGTTAATGTGCCCATGAGGACAGATATGGATTTCCTATCAAACTGCAGGAGCTTGACCGTACGTCCTTCATTGCGTAGTGGCCATAGTTTGCGAGAGGTCTCACAGGTGGAGAGTTGTCCCCATCTGATGTTGGCCTGCCTCGCAAACTGTTTTTCTAGTCGTTCCCTAATACTATAGAGTGGGATTTTAACAGAACGGTCCGCTAGGTCAGCCGACCCTTTCCGAGCCAATTCGTCGGCTGCTTCATTTCCAGGTATTCCCTCATGCCCCGGCACCCAGCAGAGCCTAACGCGATGCTGTGAGCCAAGAACCTGCAGCTCTTCGCGACAGCGCCTGACAAGCTTTGACTTGATGTAGACGGCAGATAACGCTTTTATTGCTGCCTGGCTATCAATGAAAAAGGTGATATCATCGTGTGGTGTCTCCACCATTGAGGTCGCCTTGGCCGCCTCCGCCACTGCCAGTATCTCCGCTTGGAAGACACTGCTGTTGTCTGGCAGACGGATGTATCCCGTGATCCCTAATTTTTCGCAGGTGTAACCCGCACCGGTACCAATGTTCATTTTGGACCCATCAGTGAAGACTGATATGGGTACGTTTCTTGATAGGTCATTTCCCTCCAACTCTTTCCTGGTGGGAAAGTGACTGGAGAAGGGAATATTGAAGTCTGGGTATGGCAGCAGGTAGTCAGAGCTGATGTCGTTCCCAAGATGTCGTTGCATTATGTCTGAGTGCCCCGTCGAGTTTCTATGCCAGTTTTCTGTCTGGCTTATTCTTAAGGCACTTTTTGCTGCATATTCTTGTGTATATAGGTCTAGAGGCAGAAAATTAAGAATTGTCTCGAGTCCTGCCGTCGGTGAAGATTTCATCGCACTAGATATTCCTATACATGCTATTCTTTGTATTTTTGTCATTGTTTTCAGATTAGGTGTCTTCCTGGCTGATTTCCACCACACGAGACAACCGTATGTCAGTATTGGTCTAACGATGGCTGTATACATCCATGAGATGATTTTGGGACGTGGGCCCCACCTTCGTCCAAAAATTCTACTACAGGTGTAAAAGGCAATTGACGCTTTCCTAACCCTTTCTTCTATGTTTAATTTCCAGTTCAGTTTCCTGTCTAAAACGAGACCCAGATAGCGGGCGCTTTCTGAGACTCTGAGAGGGATCCCCTCTATAGATGGTGGTCTGAATTATGGAATCGTTCGTTTGTTCGTGAATAGGACAAGTTCGGTTTATTGGTCCACATTTCTTAGTCCAGTCGCTCAGTTGTTTCAGTGCTACTTCTAGTATATCGCTGATGGTCGGAAGGAATTTACCCGTTGCTAGTAGTACAACATCGTCCGCGTATGCGGTCACCTTTATCCCAATCTTCTCAAATTCAATCAGTATTTCATTTAGTACCAAGTTCCACAGAAGTGGTGAGATGACACCGCCCTGCGGGGTACCCCGAGATGAATGCGCCCTCAATGTCTAAGAATGCAGCTAAAGTGTACTCTTTATAAGAAAGATTCTTTTCAATGGTGCTGACGACGCAATGCAGCGCCGTTTCCACACCCCTCCCTTTCGTGTATGCATGCTGTGCCGAGGATATGTCACAAGGTCTCAGCCTGCTACGAATATAAAAGTCTATGAGTTTTTCGAAAGTCTTCAGTACGAAAGACGTCAGGCTGATGGGCCTAAAGTCCTTCGCTAGTGTGTGACTGGCTTTGCCCGCCTTAGGAATAAAAATAACATTAACTTGCCGCCAAATTGCTGGGATGTGCCCGAGCTTAAGGCTGCTCAAGAACAAGAATTGGTGTTATAATATTCTTGGTCTTCTGCAGCATTATCGGGAGTATCCCGTCACTACCAGGAGATTTATAGGGCGAAAAAGAGTCAATCGCCCAGTTTATCTATTCCTCAGTAACTAAACCTTCAGGTATACCATTACTTGTGGTCGCTGTTCTACTCGCGTCCGCATCTTCCTGATCAATATCACAACCTGGGAAATGCGTTTCCAGCAGAAGCTGTAGAGTCTCAGAGCACGATTCGGTCCATCACCCATCGCTTCGCTTGAGGAATCCAGGTATAGCTGGTGCTTTCGAGAGAAGTTTTCTAAGCCTTGCTGAGTCAGAGGAATGTTCCAAACTACTACAGAAATCCAGCCAAGACGTTCTCTTGGCGTTCCTTGTAGCGGTTTTGAATTTCCTTGTACTCGTTTTGTAGTCGTCCCAGTCAGTGGATACATTGGTTCTCATAGCATTATTAAAGAGATTGCGTGCGGCACTTCTTAAGACCCTAAGGTCCTCTGTCCACCACGGTGCTGATTTCTTTACCTTGGCTGTCCTTTGTCAGATTTTGCGCCTGCAGTGTATGTATTCCATTCCCTACCTCACTTACAAAAGAGTCCCAGTCCGCCTTTCTTGGGTTTCTATATGGGGGTAATGTATTCTTTGGTATATCTATTTCGAATTCTATTATTCTATGATCAGAGAACGAGGCCTCAGGGGAGACCATCCACTGGTTTATAGATATAGAGTCCGAATTATTCGTTAATGTTATGTCAAGTACCTCCCTCCTATTTCTAGTAGTAAAGGTGGGCTCTCTGCCCTTGTTCGCAATAATCAGATTCTTTTTGATTATATATTCAAATAAAGACTCACCCCGTACATTTGTGTCACTGCTACTCCACTGAACAGGGTGTGCATTGGCGTCACAGCCGATGAGAATGTGCCATCCTTCCTGCTCGGCCTTCACGATCAGTGAGTTGGTGTCATTCGACGGCGGTGGATTCACTGAGTCGTACGGCATATATGTGGAGGCGATGACGAGGGAAGGAGACCCGCGCCTTTCGCACATTACTGCCGTCTGATCAGGGGTGCTAAAAGAAGGAAGGAGATATACGTTGATTTGTCTCCTAGCTACTATGCAGGTTCTGATTTTAGTCTCACTGTTTAATGGTTTGACGCTGTATGTGGTCAAACCTTTGTCCGCAAGCCCGCATATGTTAGCTCGGAGTAACCAAGGTTCCTGTATGAGGGCGACGTCTACGTTCTTGCTCGCCATTAGCGAGACAAGATTTTCGCTAGCCGCTTTGCTGTGATGAAGATTAATTTGTATTAGCTTCATGGCAGTAGTGGCATTGTACTTACTTTTCTGGGTGGCTCCACAACTGGCCTCAGTTTGCATCGGGTGACCCCTATGCGCACCTTGAAGTTGCATTTCCGTAGAAGCGGCATCGACTTGTGGCTAACGAGTACCACCACCTCTGTGCCCGCCTCCGTTCGCTCAGCAACCTCCACGATCTCCCATTCAAGGCTTTTCAGCTCAGGGTTCAGGTGGCGTAGGTTGCGTTCAATACGTTCCCTTGGAAGATGTGGTCCCGGGATCATCAGTTTGAATTTCTGTCTTGCGAAGTCCAGGATCGCATTTTTGTCGGCGACGCGCAGGTCGGCATGAGCCCACGGTGCAGTTGTGTTGGCGACAAATGTCTCGAGCCATTTCAGCGTGTCCGCATCATCACACTGAAGCATCTTAAAACCATTGATTGTGGTCAGCTGGCCGAAGAGAGGGATATGCTTCCCCTTCTTCAGGATAGCATCATTCACACCCTCAAGGATTCTGAGCTCTATCAGCTGCCACTGGTCCTCTGTCAGTCGACGTTCGGGGTTCCCGTAGTCAACCACAGCGACCCTAAGACCGTCCTGTACGACGTCTGCAACGGTTTTTCGCTTTTTGTTGCAGGCCACCGGCGGCGACACCGTATCGTCGTGCCTGCCCCTTTTTGGAGTTTCCGCCACTGCGCCCGATTTCTCTGGAGCAGTAGTGGTCCACCTGAGTTTACCCGCCGCTGAGGTCGGGGGCAAAGGGCCTCCATTCCTCGCAGCAAGTAACCTCTTGCTGGCCCCCGAAGGTACAGACACGCGCGATATGGGTGCCTTCACCGTCTCCTCCGCCGCCGTTAGTATCTGGCGTTCCCTTTCCGTGTAGGAATTCGGGTCGCGCTTCTTCATCCGTCGTATCAAGCGTTTGGCGTTCAGCCTCTGCTTGACGGTCTTCCCCTCGTTTCCAGCACTACCTGCCTTGCTCCCCTCAGCGACCATTGGAACATCGGGTTTCCCCGAGCCATGGTGGTGTTGCTTCGGGTCCCTCGGCAGGGTGCCCCCCAGTCCCGAATACTGCCCCGCTTTCACGCCATCCTGACTTACCTCAGCGGCCATTGGAACATCGGGTTTCCCCGAGCCATGGCGGTGCCTTGATTTGCCAGAAAGAGCGATCACCGTACAGCAGCTGTCCAGAGTGGTATCACCGTCCGGGACCATTTCAGGCCCAGTCGCGACAGACGCAGGTTGCGAGTCAGCTGAGCTGGCTGAGCCTTCGCTCGAGCCGGGCTTCGTATCATCAACAACCTTCGTCCTTTCCGACCGCACACCACCCTGATCCTCCCCCGAACAAGAGTGAGCGGGGAGCTCATTACATCGTTCGGGTTTGCATACAGTGGTGCCCGGTCGCATTCGCGGTGGTCCCATAGGCTCCACATCCCCCCGGTCTCCAGCAGGGGCCATCTCTGCGTCCGTTTTATCGGTTGCTGAGGATAGCCTCTGTAGGAAGGCCCGCGCGTTATGCAGCCTTTTACGGTCCCTTTCGTTGAGTTCATCCCAGGTCTTGGCTGTTGACATGGTTGACAGCCCGGATGAGCTGGCGACAGACATAATATCGTCCTCACGAAGAAGCAATTTCTCCATCGCCCGACTATGTTGGCCAGACCCAGACAGAACTATGTCCGTGTCGGGAACTGTTACCGGCGGTCACCAACGTGGAGGTCATAGTCGCACTTCCAAACAGCTCTCACAGTTACGGCACGTACCATCTGTTCACCAGAATGATTACGTGTTTATCCCCCCGCACAGAGCTGAATGACTAACCACCAAAAGAAGCACTCCTGAAGAGTACACTCAGAGATATCCACTAGCAGCAGAAGTTGCCAAAACTAATTTCTATGTAGACGATCAGACCAACTCTCCACTGCACTGGCAATTCAAGAGCAGCTGCGAATAATGTTGGGTTCAGCAGGATTCAAGCTTCGAAAGTGGGGTGCCAATTATCAACGTTTACTTCAAAACATTCCTACTGCAGATCAGGAACTATCATCAAACTTCAATAACCCAGAAAAGGAACATATTAAAACTATGTCACCCAAAAAGGGACAACTTTACAATCAGGGTTGAAGAAGTCATAAACAAGAAGATAACAAAACGTACAGCTTTGGCTGATATTGCTCGCTTGTTTGATCCACTCGGTTTCATCGCCCCCGTAACAGTAACTGCTAAAATATTCCTACAGGAATTGTGGAACCTAAAGCTGGACTGGGACGCAGCACTACCACAAGATCTTCACGACACCTGGCTCAATTTCAGACATGATCTTAAATTTTTGCCAAACATAAACATTCCACGTCACGTCTTTGGAAACGCCACGTCGAAGGCCCCTCAGATCCACATATTTTCCGATGCATCAGAAAAGGCTTACGGAGCAGTAGCGTATGTCCGAACAGTAGATGTTCACAACAACATTATTGTACGTTTTCTGTGCGCTAAATCAAGAGTGGCACCAGTAATACAAATAACTCTGCCCAGACTTGAATTGTGTGCCGCTAAATTAGCAGTAGAGGTTTTGCAGAAACTTCAGGAAACCCACATCTTCAAGGGTACGTCCGTATTTTTCTGGTCTGACTCCACGGCAGTTCTTGGTTGGATCAACGCAGAGTCCTCCCACTATCATACCTTCGAAGCCAACCGAATATCTGTTATTCAACAAATATCATCATCGCAGCAATGGCGACACGTTAGATCTGAAGATAATCCGGCAGATCTCATATCAAGAGGCCTGACACCAGACAAACTAATAAACAACAACTTTTTTCTACATGGATCAATAACATCATGGCCGTTGCAACCACCGCTTGAGAAGAACTGTTCGGAACTCAGACAGAAGATAGTGTCAGCAACTGCGACACAAGCTACAATGACAACAGCCTTATTTGAGACCATCAATCGCAATAACTCTTTCCGTCATCTGCAGTGGGTCGTTTCATATGTACTTCGATTTGTAAAACATTCTCGGAGTCCCACTACAAAACGAGTCAACAATACCAAAGGCAGACGAAATGGAGGACGCCTTAATTTACATCATTCTTGCGTAAAAAACAACAGTTCGATTAGCAGCTTGACTCCTTTTATCCACGAAAAAAGAATCTTGAGAGTAGGAGGACGATTAAACGCTTCCACATTGAGCTGCAATGCTAAACACCCGATACTTATGCCGTATCGCAACCCAATTACGAAACAATTATTAGAAGAGCTGCATAAGAACATCTTCATGCGGGTCCCCAAACACTTATATCTATCTATCGTAAGACAACGTTTCTGGCCAATCAAGGTAAAATCTCTTGCCCGCTCAATCGTTCAAGGTTGCGTTCAATGCAACAGAGCTAGACCAAAGCTATTTCAACAGCTAATGGGAAATCTGCCAGCAGATAGGGTGCAACCAGCGAGACCTTTTGTCATCTCCGGAGTCGATTTCTTTGGACCCGTCTGGACGCTTTTTAAAATTCGCGGCAAACGACGACTCAAGTCATACGTCGCAGTATTTTGTTGCTTCGGCACAAAAGCCGTACATCTCGAGCTAGTGACAGATCTCTCAACTGAAGCTTTCATTGGAGCTATAAAACGATTTACAGCGCGTCGTGGACACTGTAAGAAGTTATACTGCGATAACGCAACAAACTTTGTTGGCGCCAAAAACTATCTTGAAGAGCTGTACAAGGCTATTCATAATAAAGAGGCGCTTGAAAAAATCACCTGGGAATGCAATAAGAAGTGCGTGGAATTCTCTTTGGTGGAGTTTGGGAAGCAGCAGTCAAATCAGCCAAACACCTGCTGCAACACACATTAGCAGCTGCTTCATTAACTTATGAAGAAATGGAAACGATGGTGATCCAAGCAGAGGCCATAAAGGTCCCCACACACCAACGCGAAATTCCGTAGCCGATTTTTTTGCGAACCAAATTACACGGCGGTATATGAGAGCATTCACACTGCGGCCGTTGAAGCGTCGGTGCAGCGTACCATTTCAAAAGTTTCGCGTTCCAAGTGTTGACAGAAAAAGTGATTTTTTCGGAATTCAGCTGCCACCAAGTGCTTCCTTGGACATTTTTTGGGTGAATCGTACCATGTTGGATTACAGATGTCACCGAGTGCGTCCATGGAAATGTTTTGGTCGAATCATGCCAAATGGGATTACTGCTGCCACCAAGTGCTTCATTGGAATTTTTTTGGGTGAATCACGTCACTTGGGATAAAAAGAACTCCCAAGTGTTGGACTAATCCCAAGTGACGTGATTCTCCCAAAAAAAGTTCCAGTGACGTGGTTCACCCAAAAAATGTCCATGGAAGCACTCGGTGTCAGCTGTAATCTCAACTGCAATGAATCCCATTTGGCATGATTCACCCAAAACATTACCAAGGACGCACTTGCTGAAATCTGTAATCCCACATGGTACATTTCACCCAAAAAATTCCAAGGACGCACTCGGTGCCAGCTGTAGTACAAATTACTCTTAAAAGAAAATACGGTACCTTTACTTATTTGTTTTTATTGTGAATAGAAAAGAAACTAAAGCAAGAAATCCAAACTACTAATGCTGTGGATACAGGCGAAAACTTGGGATGATCCTTGAATATGCCATATACAGCCACAAGACGTAGATCCAGCCCGCATCTGACCATCCATTTCACTTTCAAATTCGAAAGTGTCCAGTTCCGTGCCGTTGTCACCTATCCGCGGTTATGTATTCGAAGCGCCAAAGATCTGTATGCTTTGAGCTTTCTGATTTTATATTTTTTTTGTGGCATCACTGTAATGAAACAAATTTCCAGCGTTGCATTTGGGTCGCGGTGGAGTGTTTCGCGTCAGTGTGAATGCATAATTTCGCCGCCTTTTCGCTCCCGCGTTGTAAGCGGGAGGCTACGGAATTTCGCGTTGGTGTGTGGGGACCTTAATGAATTCTCGACCAATTACGCCATTGACAGCTGATCCAAATGACTTCCAAGCTCTAACTCCTGGACATTTGCTAATAGGAGAACCACTCACTTCAACAGTAGATCCAGTGGCCGGACGGAACACTGCTAACAATCTTACAAGGTGGAAGTCACACAAATGAGGGAGGAATTCTGGAAGAGATGATCCTCTGAATATCTCAACAGTTTGCAGCATCGCCATAAGTGGAAACAGGAATGTCACAACGTTAAACCAGGGATGATGGTGGTTATAAAGGACGACAACCTACCACCTTTAAAATGGTCTTTGGGACGCATAGTGGAAGTGTTTCGTGGTGAAGATGGGTGCGTTCGTGTCGCAGATGTTCGTACAGCGTCCAACGTACTACGTAGACCAATACATAAATTAGCGCCATTACCAGTCGACGAGGAATGCCAACGTGACGAACCTACTCGAAATGCCTGTCCACAAGCAAGTAGCAAACCATCAACAAGCAACCAAGGCTGTCCACGGACTGACCATGAACCCTCCCTTCCTTCAAAGAAGACACACAAAACCAACTTTAGTTACATTATTACTAGCCTGCCTATTTTTGCCGTCCTGCTCTGTCGAAGTACAACCATTTAACACCAATCCCGGCATCTATTTTGAGAATCTCGGTGTTGCGGAAGTTATCGCCAGTGACTGGTCAGTAATCACATACATCGAAATGCGAGCGTATTGGAAGGAAATTGAAATTGTCAAGGGATACTTAACCCTCCTGAACACAGCATGTGAAGCAATTCACGCTTCAACACATTGTTCCGCAACAGTGATGCTCATCGACCGATTTGTGAATGAAGCCAACCTGAAGAACCAGCTTCTAACCGTCACCCACTTTTCAAGAACTAAAAGAGGAGCATTCAACTTGGTAGGCAACGTCGCCCACACTTTATTTGGAGTTCTTGACTCGGATTACGCAGAGGAAGCAGCGCTCACCATCGATCAAATTCGGCAAAATGAGGATCATCTGGTCACTCTAATCCACAACCAAACCACATATTTAGACAGCACTATAAACATAATGAAAAAAATCAACGGGATATAGATGGAGCCTTTCAAAAAACTGAAAAGTTTCTGCACAAGGTAAATCTGAATATTGCCAGCCTCCAGCAACAGCTCAACAAGGAAAGGGCAACACAGGTCTTCAGTGAATTACATAGCTATTCAAGCGACACTTCAATTGCTGCATCTACAACACGCACAGGATTCGCTCCTTGACATATTGACAGACACTCACCACGGGAAAATCAGTCCCGAACTTCTATCACCTCAACAATTACAAGGTGAATTGCTCAACATCAAGGCGAATCTACCAAGTCATATGAAACTACCGGTCTCGTCAATGGAGTTGCTGAAGTATTACAACGGAAAATTACCTCATCTTCAAAATTAACCTTCCGCTAATTGGCATCGACGACTTCGAGCTATTGAAACTCACAGCCACACCATGGCAATATAACGGAACATTCTTTAGAATCCGACCGGCGTATCAATTTCTGATGATTAATCTACATCGCGACACCTACTATCCGCTGAATGAAGACGAGCTTAGGACTTGTATGCTGACATAAGGAGATCGCCATTTGTGTCATCTCAATCATCCACTGTATAAACAAGGTTCAACAATAAGCTCATGTGAGTTGAATCTGCTCCATCACAAACCAACAACCGCATGTTCGATTGAGCAGCCGGACAGGGACCTTATTGGATTCAACTTCATGACACCAATACATGGATCTATTCCGTTGCTGGTGAGCTAACAATCAATGCAGTATGTGGACCGAACCTTCAAGAGCTGCATTTGCAAACCTCCGGACTGTTAAAACTGGGCGACAATTGCATCATCAGGCAACCACTTCTTACAATTCAAGGTCACAGAAAACATGAGAGCACAATTAAAAGATCATACATCCCAGCAGTTGATATAAGCAAGCTGGTCACACCAACTGAAAAGACGTCCTCAGCAGAACTGTATGCATCAAAATATGTATCTCACCATGAAGAACTAGAAAGGTTCCAACAACAGCTTTCAACATTAAAGATCAACCTTCCGAACAAAATTCGACCGCACGACATTCATCATTATACTCTGGGTTACACCTGGGGTGGAATCGTGTAACTCGACCACGATTCACGTTTTCGCTGATAGTTGAAAACGTGATCAGCGGCTCGATTCTCAAAGTTTGCTTCACGTAACTTTATTATCGATTCTCGTTTTACTTTTATCCAAAAACACTTTCCGAATCCTTCCGCGATTTATCCGCCGCAAAAAAGCACTTTCCAAACACTTCGAGATTGTGAAAAATTAAAATTTTAAAATTTGTTTTGTGTTTAAAAGCTGAAAGTTGTAATAAAATTCAATGATTTCAAGATATTTCCTTCTTGACGAAAGCGATGAGGAAGATAACATTGCCAGGCAGAGAAGAGTACTAAGGAATGCTTCAAACCCATTGGAATTGCGTGAAAGGAGGTGCTGCATGTTGCACATAAACATCACTTTCTCACTTGCTGTTGTCATCATCAAAACTATCATCCAGTAGGACCGAAAGAATGGCCGATTCATTAGGAACTGCCTTTGAAGTGGAACAGGAAGGCTCAACAACCGATCTTGCACCGAACGTTGCAACATTAGGCACTCCAGCCAGCTGCGCTTCAATCGACGCAGCGGCGATGACTCTATCTTCGAAATTGCTCAATTCCATGACGTCGTACGACCCGCCACCGGTTTTCGACATACTCTGCCTATTGTATTTGTGGTCTGTCTAAACCTAAGCATTGAAGTTTTAGAATTAAGCAAACATTAAATTAACAATTCTAGTATATAAAATCACCTTTTGCCAGCTCTTCGTCGATTTGCTAGGCGGGCCACTATTGTTTAGCATTGCAGACAACTCCATAATTTTTGTTTTTTTGACTTCCCATTTTCAGTGTTTTGGAATGCATTTTTTTGCAATACACGAATGCTTCTCCATGAACTCGATCATTACTTTTATTTGCGTTTGATTGCTTTGTTGAACCGTAAAAAATAATTTTATTGAATCAAAGTTCAAATAATTTATAATTTTTCTTGAAACAAGTGAAAACGACATGAAAAGTGATGTCGTGCGCTTCAATCGAGAATCGATACGTTCTAGAACGAGAATTAATTTACGTGAAGCAAAAACGATGTGCAGAACCTCGTTTTCGTTGAATATCGTGGTACACGATTGCACCCCTGTTTGGTAGTAGTAATCTGCATCATTGCAGTACTGACTTGAAAACATCGCATCTTCACTTGTAAGACCGCTTCTCACAAGGGACACCAACAACCAAATTACAAAGACGACGAAGCCGATATCGCCTGGCAGGATGTTTGGGAGCCCCTCATTTCATTTATATCTTTTGTTAAGTTTTTTATATTTTCACAAAATTGCAGCTAAGCATTCTGGCTGCCTGGCTTTAGACGTTTTTGCAGTTCAAGTGACGGACACATGATACCACCACTCAAGGTGATACCAAGTGTCAGTGCACTTGAAGGCAATATGCAACTAAGCATTTTGTGCCTTGCTTTGCTAGTGACTTCGCTGCATTTCGGTAAAGGTAAAATCTGTTATAAATAGGGAAATTAGAATAATAAAAAACCAGTTATTAATTACAATTCGAAGTGTTATCAATATCGACGCGGATAAGCTCCAATTCTGGTTTATGTGCCGGAATTTGGAATTTAAAAGAATAAACAATTTAAAACATCATATTCTGGCTCGAGTGCCGGAATTTGATTGAACATTTTGCAAATCAAATAAAAACGTCAAATTCTGGTTCAAGTGCCGCAGTTTTACTGAACAGCACTATCTACCGCAAAAGACCGCATTGAGTTTGGATAAGTATCAAGAGTGTAATTTGCTTCTTTTTGAGAACAACTCTGGCACAAGATAAAAATGCTACAACACCCGCGGGAACTGTCCGATCTTTATGATTTGGGACTTAAACGATAGTGGTCAAGAAATTTCTCGTGGGTGAACGAAAGTGGGTAATTCCATTTATATGGGACTTAGTAACTTTTCACTGAGCGCAATATTGAAAAAAGGAAAGCAGTACAACATCCGCGGGACTGGTCCAAACTTTATGAATTTGGGCTTAAACATTAGATGGAAGCCGACACTAACACCTCTCATCAAAAAATGGTCAAGAAGTTGGACGTGGGAGAGCGGAAGTTGCACCACTTTCTTTCCTTTTTTCAATATTGCGTTCAGTGAAAAGTTACTAAGTCCCCTATAAATGGATTTACCCACTTTCGCTCACCCACGTCCAACTTCTTCGCCATTATCTGATGAGAGGTGTTAGTGGCGGCTTCCACTATCATTTTTTTGATGAGAGACTATACCATGTTGGATTACAGATGTCACCGAGTGCGTCCATGGAAATGTTTTGGTCGAATCATGCCAAATGGGATTACTGCTGCCACCAAGTGCTTCATTGGAATTTTTTTGGGTGAATCACGTCACTTGGGATAAAAAGAACTCCCAAGTGTTGGACTAATCCCAAGTGACGTGATTCTCCCAAAAAAAGTTCCAGTGACGTGGTTCACCCAAAAAATGTCCATGGAAGCACTCGGTGTCAGCTGTAATCTCAACTGCAATGAATCCCATTTGGCATGATTCACCCAAAACATTACCAAGGACGCACTTGCTGAAATCTGTAATCCCACATGGTACATTTCACCCAAAAAATTCCAAGGACGCACTCGGTGCCAGCTGTAGTACAAATTACTCTTAAAAGAAAATACGGTACCTTTACTTATTTGTTTTTATTGTGAATAGAAAAGAAACTAAAGCAAGAAATCCAAACTACTAATGCTGTGGATACAGGCGAAAACTTGGGATGATCCTTGAATATGCCATATACAGCCACAAGACGTAGATCCAGCCCGCATCTGACCATCCATTTCACTTTCAAATTCGAAAGTGTCCAGTTCCGTGCCGTTGTCACCTATCCGCGGTTATGTATTCGAAGCGCCAAAGATCTGTATGCTTTGAGCTTTCTGATTTTATATTTTTTTTGTGGCATCACTGTAATGAAACAAATTTCCAGCGTTGCATTTGGGTCGCGGTGGAGTGTTTCGCGTCAGTGTGAATGCATAATTTCGCCGCCTTTTCGCTCCCGCGTTGTAAGCGGGAGGCTACGGAATTTCGCGTTGGTGTGTGGGGACCTTAATGAATTCTCGACCAATTACGCCATTGACAGCTGATCCAAATGACTTCCAAGCTCTAACTCCTGGACATTTGCTAATAGGAGAACCACTCACTTCAACAGTAGATCCAGTGGCCGGACGGAACACTGCTAACAATCTTACAAGGTGGAAGTCACACAAATGAGGGAGGAATTCTGGAAGAGATGATCCTCTGAATATCTCAACAGTTTGCAGCATCGCCATAAGTGGAAACAGGAATGTCACAACGTTAAACCAGGGATGATGGTGGTTATAAAGGACGACAACCTACCACCTTTAAAATGGTCTTTGGGACGCATAGTGGAAGTGTTTCGTGGTGAAGATGGGTGCGTTCGTGTCGCAGATGTTCGTACAGCGTCCAACGTACTACGTAGACCAATACATAAATTAGCGCCATTACCAGTCGACGAGGAATGCCAACGTGACGAACCTACTCGAAATGCCTGTCCACAAGCAAGTAGCAAACCATCAACAAGCAACCAAGGCTGTCCACGGACTGACCATGAACCCTCCCTTCCTTCAAAGAAGACACACAAAACCAACTTTAGTTACATTATTACTAGCCTGCCTATTTTTGCCGTCCTGCTCTGTCGAAGTACAACCATTTAACACCAATCCCGGCATCTATTTTGAGAATCTCGGTGTTGCGGAAGTTATCGCCAGTGACTGGTCAGTAATCACATACATCGAAATGCGAGCGTATTGGAAGGAAATTGAAATTGTCAAGGGATACTTAACCCTCCTGAACACAGCATGTGAAGCAATTCACGCTTCAACACATTGTTCCGCAACAGTGATGCTCATCGACCGATTTGTGAATGAAGCCAACCTGAAGAACCAGCTTCTAACCGTCACCCACTTTTCAAGAACTAAAAGAGGAGCATTCAACTTGGTAGGCAACGTCGCCCACACTTTATTTGGAGTTCTTGACTCGGATTACGCAGAGGAAGCAGCGCTCACCATCGATCAAATTCGGCAAAATGAGGATCATCTGGTCACTCTAATCCACAACCAAACCACATATTTAGACAGCACTATAAACATAATGAAAAAAATCAAAGGGATATAGATGGAGCCTTTCAAAAAACTGAAAAGTTTCTGCACAAGGTAAATCTGAATATTGCCAGCCTCCAGCAACAGCTCAACAAGGAAAGGTCTTCAGTGAATTAGCTATTCAAGCGACACTTCAATTGCTGCATCTACAACACGCACAGGATTCGCTCCTTGACATATTGACAGACACTCACCACGGGAAAATCAGTCCCGAACTTCTATCACCTCAACAATTACAAGGTGAATTGCTCAACATCAAGGCGAATCTACCAAGTCATATGAAACTACCGGTCTCGTCAATGGAGTTGCTGAAGTATTACAACGGAAAATTACCTCATCTTCAAAATTAACCTTCCGCTAATTGGCATCGACGACTTCGAGCTATTGAAACTCACAGCCACACCATGGCAATATAACGGAACATTCTTTAGAATCCGACCGGCGTATCAATTTCTGATGATTAATCTACATCGCGACACCTACTATCCGCTGAATGAAGACGAGCTTAGGACTTGTATGCTGACATAAGGAGATCGCCATTTGTGTCATCTCAATCATCCACTGTATAAACAAGGTTCAACAATAAGCTCATGTGAGTTGAATCTGCTCCATCACAAACCAACAACCGCATGTTCGATTGAGCAGCCGGACAGGGACCTTATTGGATTCAACTTCATGACACCAATACATGGATCTATTCCGTTGCTGGTGAGCTAACAATCAATGCAGTATGTGGACCGAACCTTCAAGAGCTGCATTTGCAAACCTCCGGACTGTTAAAACTGGGCGACAATTGCATCATCAGGCAACCACTTCTTACAATTCAAGGTCACAGAAAACATGAGAGCACAATTAAAAGATCATACATCCCAGCAGTTGATATAAGCAAGCTGGTCACACCAACTGAAAAGACGTCCTCAGCAGAACTGTATGCATCAAAATATGTATCTCACCATGAAGAACTAGAAAGGTTCCAACAACAGCTTTCAACATTAAAGATCAACCTTCCGAACAAAATTCGACCGCACGACATTCATCATTATACTCTGGGTTACACCTGGGGTGGAATCGTGTAACTCGACCACGATTCACGTTTTCGCTGATAGTTGAAAACGTGATCAGCGGCTCGATTCTCAAAGTTTGCTTCACGTAACTTTATTATCGATTCTCGTTTTACTTTTATCCAAAAACACTTTCCGAATCCTTCCGCGATTTATCCGCCGCAAAAAAGCACTTTCCAAACACTTCGAGATTGTGAAAAATTAAAATTTTAAAATTTGTTTTGTGTTTAAAAGCTGAAAGTTGTAATAAAATTCAATGATTTCAAGATATTTCCTTCTTGACGAAAGCGATGAGGAAGATAACATTGCCAGGCAGAGAAGAGTACTAAGGAATGCTTCAAACCCATTGGAATTGCGTGAAAGGAGGTGCTGCATGTTGCACATAAACATCACTTTCTCACTTGCTGTTGTCATCATCAAAACTATCATCCAGTAGGACCGAAAGAATGGCCGATTCATTAGGAACTGCCTTTGAAGTGGAACAGGAAGGCTCATCAACCGATCTTGCACCGAACGTTGCAACATTAGGCACTCCAGCCAGCTGCGCTTCAATCGACGCAGCGGCGATGACTCTATCTTCGAAATTGCTCAATTCCATGACGTCGTACGACCCGCCACCGGTTTTCGACATACTCTGCCTATTGTATTTGTGGTCTGTCTAAACCTAAGCATTGAAGTTTTAGAATTAAGCAAACATTAAATTAACAATTCTAGTATATAAAATCACCTTTTGCCAGCTCTTCGTCGATTTGCTAGGCGGGCCACTATTGTTTAGCATTGCAGACAACTCCATAATTTTTGTTTTTTTGACTTCCCATTTTCAGTGTTTTGGAATGCATTTTTTTGCAATACACGAATGCTTCTCCATGAACTCGATCATTACTTTTATTTGCGTTTGATTGCTTTGTTGAACCGTAAAAAATAATTTTATTGAATCAAAGTTCAAATAATTTATAATTTTTCTTGAAACAAGTGAAAACGACATGAAAAGTGATGTCGTGCGCTTCAATCGAGAATCGATACGTTCTAGAACGAGAATTTATTTACGTGAAGCAAAAACGATGTGCAGAACCTCGTTTTCGTTGAATATCGTGGTACACGATTGCACCCCTGTTTGGTAGTAGTAATCTGCATCATTGCAGTACTGACTTGAAAACATCGCATCTTCACTTGTAAGACCGCTTCTCACAAGGGACACCAACAACCAAATTACAAAGACGACGAAGCCGATATCGCCTGGCAGGATGTTTGGGAGCCCCTCATTTCATTTATATCTTTTGTTAAGTTTTTTATATTTTCACAAAATTGCAGCTAAGCATTCTGGCTGCCTGGCTTTAGACGTTTTTGCAGTTCAAGTGACGGACACATGATACCACCACTCAAGGTGATACCAAGTGTCAGTGCACTTGAAGGCAATATGCAACTAAGCATTTTGTGCCTTGCTTTGCTAGTGACTTCGCTGCATTTCGGTAAAGGTAAAATCTGTTATAAATAGGGAAATTAGAATAATAAAAAACCAGTTATTAATTACAATTCGAAGTGTTATCAATATCGACGCGGATAAGCTCCAATTCTGGTTTATGTGCCGGAATTTGGAATTTAAAAGAATAAACAATTTAAAACATCATATTCTGGCTCGAGTGCCGGAATTTGATTGAACATTTTGCAAATCAAATAAAAACGTCAAATTCTGGTTCAAGTGCCGCAGTTTTACTGAACAGCACTATCTACCGCAAAAGACCGCATTGAGTTTGGATAAGTATCAAGAGTGTAATTTGCTTCTTTTTGAGAACAACTCTGGCACAAGATAAAAATGCTACAACACCCGCGGGAACTGTCCGATCTTTATGATTTGGGACTTAAACGATAGTGGTCAAGAAATTTCTCGTGGCTGAACGAAAGTGGGTAATTCCATTTATATGGGACTTAGTAACTTTTCACTGAGCGCAATATTGAAAAAAGGAAACCAGTACAACATCCGCGGGACTGGTCCAAACTTTATGAATTTGGGCTTAAACATTAGATGGAAGCCGACACTAACACCTCTCATCAAAAAATGGTCAAGAAGTTGGACGTGGGAGAGCGGAAGTTGCACCACTTTCTTTCCTTTTTTCAATATTGCGTTCAGTGAAAAGTTACTAAGTCCCCTATAAATGGATTTACCCACTTTCAAAATTCAAGATGGCGGAACCATATGGTTGCCGAAATTTTAAGATTTCATCACAACAGTATGAAATTTTATATAGGGGGGTTTTTGGGGCCGCTGATTTCGAATTTGATGTCGCATTTTCAAAATTCAAGATGGCGGATCCAATATGGCCCAGTAGGTTTAGGGTATATATAAGTCTTGCCCGACTGAAACTTACTCACTAGTTTTTATTTAAAGTGGTGAAATAAAAACAAAAGTCCAGTACAAAAAGTAAAAAAAAAATAGAGAGTGGCCCATATTCGGCTATGCCGAAGCTGAAATACCCTCACACAGTAGGAATAAGTACCTCGAACATAAAATGATGTGGTCTCAAGACCCCATTTTAAGCCACCTATAAATAGTTTGGAGCCCGGACCATGTCCAAAATTCGTTTCTAAAAATTTCCAATCAAATCGACCAAAAAAAAGTGGTCTCAAGACCTAATTTTGACATTTATATATGTGGCTTCGGAACCTCGGACCATATCAAAAATACGTTTCTAAACATTTCCAATCGAATGCAGCAATAAAAAAGACTTGAAAAATGTTGACTTTTTTTCGGTGTATGGGAGCCACGCTCGAACTTGATCTCAGTATTCACGAGAAAAACATGTACCCAAAGTTTCAAGTCGATATCTCCAAAACTGCGACCTCTATCGTGCGGACGGACAGACAGACGGACATGGCTAAATTGACTCCGGCGGTGATGCTGATCAAGAATATATATACTTTTTCATACCGGACACGCCCCCTTATGGGCGTTACAAACGTTGTGTCAAAGTTAGTATACCCTGCCACAGTGAGTATGGGGGTATAAAAATTTATTAATTTAAAATGCGTTTTAGAATCAGAACAATACGTGCAAAAAATCATAATTATCCATTTTAGGCGGACGCTTCCCCTATAAATAAAATTTTTTTGTAAGTTTTCACGCATTTTTAGTTAATTCATTTTTTTTATAACCCTTATATTAACTTGCTTTTGGTATATATATATATATATATATACACTCGTGGTCAAAATAATAGGGCCAAGATTGTTGACAGAGCCACATTTTTGTATATTTTAAAGAAAATTCAAATTTAATTTATTACTTTGCATTGTGTAAATTTAAAAAAAATGGCAAACATAACAGAAAAAACATAAAAATTCAAATTTGCTGAGTTGAGGCGAATTCGGTCATAATTCAACTGGACAAAATAATAGGGCCATCGAGCATTTTTTAATGAAAATATGAATTTTATTTACATTTTGATAAGTATTCACATTTACTACTTTGGCTTTGTTAATATTGTGTGTATCCTCCTTTATTCATTGATAGAGTCGCTGTTTTTTTCTTAGCTAAGGACGTCATATCGAGTTTTGCCACGTTCCGCTTTTGTCGCTTCATTATTGACCACAGGGGCTATTGGATTAAGTCAGGACTGTTAAATGCTAGTCTAGAACATTTATACCTTGATTTTCCTGCGTGTATACAATTTTTTTTTGGATGCAAAAAGTTTCTTCCATCAAAAGCATACTACTTTGTAAATGAAAGTTAAATGATAAAAATGTTTCCTGAATTTTGAGAATTTTTTAAAAATTTTAGTTTTTGGTAAATTTGTATGCAAATTTCATACAAATTACACAAAATTGGTAGTTTTTAGCCAAAAATCAAACTTTTTAAAAAATTCTCAAAATTCAGGAAACATTTGTATCACTTAACTTTCTTTTTGCATCCAAAAAAAAATTGTAGCTCGATGGCCCTATTATTTTGTCCAGCTGAATTATGACCGAATTCGCCTCAACTCAGCAAATTTGATTTATTATGTTTTTTTTGCCTTTTTTTATAACCCTTATATTAAATTGCATTGGGTGGACTATATATATATATATATAGTCCACCCAAAGCCCCAAATCTGCGGCGAGCTTTTTCATACACTTCCACAGGACCTAGAGAGCTGAAATTTGGAACACTGATAGAACTCCGGTGACAATGCATTAAATTTTGGGGTCCATCAGAGGTGTAGGGGGCCGTGGGGGGACTCAAACCCCTTTTTTTTAAACATGGCAAAACTTCCGATTCCTTCAAGCTACAATGATGAAATTTGGTAGGTGGGTTCTTATTGACAAAATGATTTTGTATACCCTTTGGAAAGGGGGGTGTGGGTGTGGGTGCAAAAAGTAGCGGGATGGAGCCAATTTAAAGTTCTAACTTTCGTATTTTTTAAGCTACAGGGCTGACATTTTTTACTTAGGTTAGCATTGGGGGAAAAGGGGGGAGAAAGAAAAAAGAATAAAATAAAAAAGATTAAAAAACAAGTTTTTTAAAATATAACCCTTTAACCGACTAAAAAGCAGAAAATAAATTTCCTTTAGATTAATTTCCGCAAATTCGATTTAAAATTAAGGGTTTTTGGCGACTTCAAAATCTGCAATGATATTAGGCGGAAAGTAGCCAAAAACCCTTAATTTTAAATCGAAATTGCTGAAATTAATTTAAAGGAAACTTATTTTCTGCTTTTTAGTCGGTTAAAGGGTTATATTTTAAAAAACTTGTTTTTTACCCTTTTTTATTTCTTGTCGGAACAATGCAGGCCATATTGGGATGGATGGTAACCCTAAACGCAACTAAAATTACAAAGTAAAAAACATTTGTGTTTTGAATAAATTAGTAAAAAAAATTTTGTGTATATTCTCAGAGATTCTTCTTAAAGGCTATAAAATAATTGTCATGCGCATGTATTTGTTATAATAAGAATATAATATAATATTGTACCTAATAAGGTTCTTAAAAACAATTGTCTTTCTTTTGCCATTGAATTACAATAACAAACGCCTATTACGGTTTTTGAAGAATTCGCAAAATAATACGCAGACATAACGAAATACAAATAGTTCAATTTTAAATTTTAGCTGTGAATTTAAACGTAAAGTCAGTCTATGTCACAGTCGAACAGCTGAAATATATACATTCAAAAAATATTTTTGAAGCCTTTTCCAGATTTTAATGTTTTATTTGTGTTCTATTCAAATCGTATATTTACACTGTAACTAGTAAGTCGTCAAAGTTGCCAGCGACAGTGTCGGTAGATAAGCACTTTAAGTGGAATATAAGATAATAGAATCGACTTTGTTACGAAAGTAATGTTGATTGCCCAATGTACGCTTGCTGTGCTTTGTTCCGAAACACTCGATTTCAATACAAAATATTTGTTTCAATAAGGCACACCTAAACACAACACTCGTATATAGGTTTTCATCCGAAGACTAAACGCATATCAAAAATCTGTTTATAATTTGAACTTTAAAACATCTTGTGTTAACATTTTAGCTGTCCGACTTTGTACTAAACTCACAATAAGAATTTTCACGATTACCTCTGTAACAGATTAAAAGAGTAAAGTTTAAAATTTAGAATTTCTTTATTAATTATTTCATTCCTTTAGTCATTTTGATGTTAGTTTTTGTATTTTGCACTTTACTCTTTCAGTGTTACACTGGCCCTAGTGAAAACCCCTTATATATTTTTTAAGAGTGTAACATGTATTTTTAGAATATCTCATTATTAGAAAAAAATTGTGTTTTGATTTAGAAGACTAGTTAAGGATTAGTGAAAACATTCAACTAAAACTACATATGTTATAGAAAATATACTGGAGTATTTATATTCGGCATTCAGCTGTCGTTTGCGGCGACAAATATCTCAATAGTGTTTGATCCAATTTCTTTCGATTCAACATGTTCGGAAGTAGCCGAGTTTGTAGCCATTGCAATTCGGTTTTTGCGCTTTATTTCCAGCAACTGTTTCCGCACAGATTCCCGTTTGAGTGCGGCAGCCGACATTGCACTATTGGTTTTGGAAGAATTCCCATTAGAAGTATTTGCTCTTGTTTTAATATTCGTGGAGTTTGCCAGTTTTGGCTGTTTAGATGGATGATTTGATCGGTTTGGTGGTTTAGATGGAATATTTGACCGATTTGCATCCTTTGGTTTCTGAAATAAAATTTGTATAGACATTTCAAACAACAATTAGACAATTAGACAATTAATCAATACCTTCCAATCGTTCATCTTCAATTCTTCGATTTCCGAAAATATTGAATTAATGTGATCAATTTGTAAATGTACCATATCCCAAAATCCTTGCAAGTCATCAGCAGTAGTGGGAAATTTTTCCTCAAGGGAGCGATTTAAATTGTTGTGACAAAGACCTAAAATTAACAATTGATTTAAATGTAGCACCAAATAAACACAAGGGGGCCGTATTAAAAAAACTGGGTTTACTCAAATTCGGAGCAATTACTTGACAAAAATACAAAGGTTAGGAACTGGCCCAATGGGACAGTTCCTAAGTTATGACCGGGGTATTTGTTGAATTATTCAAAATAGAGACCGACCGAAACAGCTTTTTTTATTTTCGGCCAAAATCGAAAGGCCGAAATTTTTAATTTTTTTTTCGGCCGAATTTTTATTTTTTAAATTTTGGCCGAAACCGAAAATTAAAAGAAACTAGTAAGAGAATTATCTTCGGTCTGACCGAAGCTATAATACCCTGCACATGCGAGTACGATACATTCTGAGACCATATGTTAGTAATTTTTTCGAAAATCGGTAATTTATTGATAGTTTTTCGATATTTTATCGATAGTTTTTCGATAATTTTTCAATAATTTATCGATAGTTTTTCGATAATTTTTCGATTTTTTATCAATATTTTCAAATATTTATCGATAATTTTAGTTTCCTGATCCATTTAAAAATGTTGTTCCAATTCCATTTTGTTCCGGTCCAATTCCATTTCGTTCCCAACCCAATGCAAAAAAACCGCATCCAAATCGGTTCAGTATTTCTCAAGATAAACGAATATAATACGAATTTGGCTGCCATTTTGTATGGGAGGTAGGCGTGGTTTTTATCCGATGTTGCCCATTTTCAATACCGTCCAATCATTCGCCAAAATAAGAGGAATCCCAATAGTTCAATAGCTCAAAAGCTACGACAGTTATCGTGCGAAATGACAGACAGACAGACAGACGGACATGGACTAATGGACTCAGGAGGTGATGCTAATCAAGAATATATATACTTTTCCATACCGGACACACCTCCTTATGGGCGATACAAACGGTGTGACAAAAACAATATACCCTTGGACACTAGTGTGCAGGGTATAAAAATTGTGAGTTTGATATAATAAAGTAGTACATAGGGAAGTATATTTGAACAAAGGGGAGTAGATTTATTTTTTTTGCGTAGAGTAGTAGACATTTTACGAGAATAGTAGAAATTACTGTCAGGGTAGTTGATTTCAAGAGAGGGGAGTATATATGGGTTTCTGCGTAGAGTACTACAAATTCTACTAGAGTAGTATAAATTTCTGTAGGGGAAGCAGATTTGTAGAAAGAGTAGTAGTTTTGCATTGTATGAAACTCACATAATATTTTGAGGAGTAGATTTCTTACAATAGTAGTAGAAAATATCTTGAAGGAAGTAGAAAAATCTACTACCGTAGTAGAGGAGTAGAAATTTAAAAATCAACGCGATAGTTGTAGATTTACTGCGATAGGAGTAGAGTGAGAACGCCTTAATGGATGAAGGCGGTATGTAACATACAAATTCTTTCAAGAAAATAAGTTTCAAAGTTTTCAATTTATTTTTTTTCAATACAAATCGGGGACTTGTCTTCTTTGTCGCTTGTCCTGGAAACTATGACCAATGATTAAATTTGTGTTACATATCGCTTTTATCCACTTGGTGGTTCCTTTTATGCATTTTGCCACGCTAAATCCGATAATAATAAGAATACAAAATACATAAGAATTTGTCTATCAAGTCTATTTAACATTTAACACACAAGAAACAGTGAACAACAAATATTGCGAAATAGACGCTTGAGAGATTAAAAAAAACGAATTCGATCTGTGATGAACCGAAGTTGGATGAAAACAATTACTACGCATAATCCAAAAGTTGAATAGCACAAAGCAAAAGTGTCAAAAATGTCTGTGGCACATTCTCCACTGTAAGAGAGACGCCAATCTCTAGCTAGTGGAGCAATATTAGAAACAACAAAACCACCAATAAGTATGTCGCGTTATAATTTCGCGCAGGTAGGAATTGAAATCTGGCCCAATTAAAATTACTGCGAAAAATTACCAGAGCCCCTTGGTATATAAGAAATGCAATCGTCCACAGAGATCTGAATATACCAACAGTAAAGGACGAAATTCTGAATCTTAACTAGAAGTACAAGAAGAAGATTATATCTCACCCAAACATTCTAGCAAGAAATCTACTAAGACCTCTGAATCCCTCACGTCTTAAACGAAACTATAATACTAGTACGACAACGTCACACTGCCAAATTCAATGGAGTTTAGGCAATAGAATTAAATGATATATGTAGAATAAAGAGCATTTTTTTAAATCACTGAAATATTATTGTTAGGTTTAATTATATACTTTTAGATGATAACCAGATCTTAAAAAACTCGAGGGAATTCTGAAAAGATTTTTCACAAATATATGTGAACAAAGCCTTTTATTTTGGATACCGATTTCGATATAAAATGCACTTTTATGTTTTGTTGAGTTGAGCTTTTGTTACTTTCCATTTTGAAATATATGCACGATATGCGTTGTGTTTTGTGGCGTTATACACTCCAGCCAAGTTGTTGCTGGACTTCTATTTTAATGAAGTCCTCTGGTGAATTTGATTCTGTGAAGAAACGTGCGAGGGATTTAGTCTTCGTTCTGATCCCGTAATTCGAGTGTGCCTCAAAAGCATAATTTTGTTAGTATTGCTAAAAATATATATATTTTGCTGCTAAATTTTTCGCTTTGTGCCGAGTAGATTTCGGTATTCGTGTACATATATATATATATATACACTTGTATATCGACTGGTTTCTGACTCAACCTCGTAACGGAAAAATGTTAGGTTTTCAGGAGATGCAAAAAACCAATTTGCAAGATTCGGATGCACGAATTCGACCATCCTCTTTTTAAAAATAGAAAAGAGGACAAATTTTAGTATATGTAAAGAATAATCCACGCGAAATGTAATATATTTCACGCCTTAAAAGCGCTGTAACTTACGAGGTTGCGACTTTTATGAAAATTTGAATTTAGAATTTGAAATCAGGATAAACGAGGTTGTGTTATTTACCGAATATGCTGTAGGCTGGAGCAAAAGAGTCCGTTCAATAAGAAACGCTGTAAATTTCATTCCGATTGGATAAGTCCTTGGGCCTCTGCAACGTGGTTTATGTTTTCAGACTAACATTTTTCTTTTACCCAGACTTGAACACTTTAATTGCGTTGCAGAGGCCCAAGAACTTATCCAATCGGAATGAAATTTTAACGATTTTTTAATGATATCAATACGCAACTTTTGAGACCCAGTACGGTCGGACCATTTCCAATATTTCAGATATATTGGTTTTTGTTTTTGTTTTTACCAAAACAGGTAAATTTTAACCGTGTTGCGGAGAGATAAGAAATTTTCCGATTGGAACGAAATTTTAAACATATCTTATAGAAGTCAATACGAAACTTTTGAGACGCACGCGCCTTCCACTTAACATTTTCAGTAAGGATTATTTACTTTCTAGATATATTTTTTTGTTCATTATTGAGCAAGAAACAAAATTCAAAATATTATACGAGGTTGTAGCTGTTATCAAATTTGGATTTTAAGATACAAGGTTGTGAACAGCCTTTTTTTTTTGCTTCAAATTTAAGAAAATTTTTTTTTTGAATTCTCACTGAATGTGTAGGGCACTAATACAACTTTTGGCATCAAAAACGTAAATTGGTCGAAATCTGAGTTACGAGGTTGAGTCAGAAACCAGTCGATATGCAGCGTAGTTTTCGAAAATTTAGTTATCGGGTTTTCATATATTCGTGTTGTTCTATCCCTGGTGCCGCGCAGGGATACAGTATCGTACTATCGTTTTGTGAGGGTTCCAAACTCACGCTTCGCGATCAAGCTAGCAGGCAAATAGGGAATTTTTATTATAGCGAGGGAATTTTTAATGTTAGAGTTTTTAAAGAGTTTTATTAAAGTTTAGATAATTTTAGCGCGATAAGTATAAATGTAAATTCAGCTATAAGCAACGAACTATGTGTCAAAAACACTAAGGAGTCCAATATATAAATACATTGAGCAAAGCTTTAAATGATTCTTCAAACCAATACGAACTTAGAGTTTTATTTAACAATGAAATAAAAATACAACCTTTCAACTCATATATTTAATACTTCTATATTGCTAGCAACCTATCTGCGCAATGTGTTTGAACTCCGAATTCAATTCAGACAAGTTTATTCAAATAATATTTGTGCGCATGCTCAGGTTTTGTATGTATTAGTATCTGTGTATATTTGACTACTTACACATATAAACAATTGTCAAATGGCTTCAGGGCCGGATTTGAAAATACAAAACGACATTCTTCGATTGATCTCTTTTTTATCACACAAAAAGCATCGGTGCGACATTGTTTTAAATTATTTCACAGACACAGACAAATTATAATATTCGATGGAAATATTTCAGTAAAAATTTTGTATTTCAGCTTTTTTTTTAATTGACAAAAAATTATTCATCCGCTCCTGTGATTTTCTTCAAATTTAAATGTCGTATTTGCCAAATACATAATCGGTTGTCTTGCTCAGATAACAATATATCTGGACTGCAATGCCAGTGAATTGAATTTGAATATACTAGCAATATAGAAGTATTACATATATGTTTCGACTCAACAAACTACTTTTCAATCACAAAAATGTTAAAGGAAAAAAATACCCAATACTACACTTATAAGCCAAAGCAGCAAAGAGAATTCCAAGTAGTACTACGCAACATGCATCTCACTGTGCAGACAAAGAAGACATTAAAAACGAACTCAGCGAAAACGGCCACAAAGTAGTAAGACAGTTGAATTGCTGCAAATTTTCGTACTGGCGACACCTATGTTTTATCTGACGAAGTTATTACTGTTTATACGCAAACGTTCCATCTGAATTAGAACGAAGAACTCCTACGGAATATGTGTATACCAAGCAAGGCGGAAATTGTTGTACAAAAAATATATTTTTGATAATGTTTGCATCATCGTTATTTGCCATATTTAAATGCATCTTTTAGGATTTTGAGTCCGGAATCCCAGGATTCAAAAAATTGATTTTTTATGCATTGTTTAAGATATTTTCGACGTTTTTCCACAAAAATACCTTTTCCGAATTTGGCAGTAAAATAAAATACCGTTTTCGGTCAAAATACAAAATTTCATAAAACAAATTTTTTAAGAGCTTTTAGCACAATTATTTTGCAATCACTTTAGGTTTGTTAGTAACATATAAATTTTTTTAAAATAACATTAGTCGAAAATAAAAATAGATTATGACAGAAAAACTGAGGACCCCGTCGCAAAATGATTTGTCTTCATATAAGCTTGCGACAAAAATCGAAGGAGTGTTCTAAATTAATTGAAACTAAGTTTCTGTGGCACATCTTACCTGAAAAATTCTTCAGTTGTATGGGGGAGCCAAAAATCAAACTAAAAATTTAAAAAAAAAAATACAAAAAAGGTCACAAATTTTCAGATTTTCCACTTTTTTTAAACTTTTTTTTATTGAAAATTGTTATTAGCCAATTTTATGAAAATGTGCATAAAGTAAAAACACAGAAAATTCAAAAAAAAATGTAGAAAAATGCAGTTTTACACATTTTGTTGTTTGTATTTTTTTTCAAGATTCAAATGGTTTCCTATACAACTGAGGAATTTTCTTTTTGTTGACCGATCGACCCAATTTTATTTTGTATTTTTTTACATCATTGAAATTGAAATTGAAATTTAGGGGGCGGCGCGAATGAAATTTTAATTTTTCCAAAATACGGTCCACTGTACTGCACACTACTGTCCAAGGATATATTGCTTTTGTCTCACCGTTTGTAACGCCCATAAGGAGATGTGTCCGGTATGTACAGTCAAATTTCCCTATAATGAATTCGCACGGGACCAGAAAATCACTTCATTTTATAGAAACTTCATTATACAGAAGTTCACTTCCCTATAAAGAACTCGCACGGGACCAAAAATCACTTCATTATATAGAAACTTCATTATATAGAAGTTTACTATGGAGAAGTTCGACAGTAAAAGTATTTTTGAAGAATTATTATGTGCATTAGAGCACCCATAAATGCAAGTGTTTTTTTGTTCGCTCCCCGCGCATTTTCGGAAAGGGGGCTCAAGAAAACATCTGCAAAAAAAACTGGACTTCGGTAGTGGAAAAAAGCCAGGCCGAAGGTTTAACATAAAACCATTTCCTGAATTTTGACAAATTTTTTTTAGAGTTAGTTTTTGAAAAATTTGTTTAAAAGCAAATAAATTGGTATCCAAATCTTAAAAAATTTGTCAAAATTCAGGAAATGGTTTTATTGTTTAACCGTCTTTTGCAAAGTTGCTTTTTGCATACAAAAAACAGTTTTGTTACCACCAGGAAAAAAGTTCGAAAAGTAGGTTAATTTTAAACTACATTTTCCAAATAGGTACATAACGGATTAAGCGTCCTAGTATTTATTCGAAAGGTATTGAGTAGACCTTTCCAATGATACCAATATCGAGACTATAAAATGTGTCTGTGAGTCACTGTACAAGAAATAGCTTTATACGCAGACTTTATGTGGCTAATGTTGCTGTGTATCCGATCTTAAAACCAAGGTGCGGAGAACGATCAAAATACAATTGTTCTCACAACTAATCGCACCAATAATTCGTTGCTTTCAATAACTCATGAGTGAAAAAGTTACGCAGCGAACAAAAGCATTTACGATCGCTCGCAACCGAAAGAAAAGCTCGTATATATCACGAACGAAAAATCTTCACAGCAAGTGTCGGCGATTGATTCACTCGTTGATTCGTTCATTTGTATGGTAATGATCGATTCGCGAATTAATCGCGAGCGTATTTTTGCAGTAAACATTTTGTATCCTCAACGACTTGTTTTCAAAGCAGGCAAGTTATAAAGACACTTGAGGGTTTTTATAATATTATTTTTTATTAATAAAACAAAATGTTTATTGTTAAACAATATAAAAATTCAATATTAAAAAAAAATACTTAAAATTAAGGATAAAAGTTTAAACAATAACAAGAAAAGGGTTTTCAATTAAAAAATTAACTTTTTCGATTAAATTGTTGTTTACTTTTTACACCAGCGCTTAACCCACGAACTTTAAAAAATAAGCTCACGATCGATTCAAAATTCAATCTTCTCGCGATCAATTCATTTTGCAATGATAAATTGACGTGATAAATTCATTAGAAAACGAGCGTTCACAAAAAAATTGCACTCGTTGCATGTATACACATTTTTAACGAGCAAGCGTACAAATGTGTTCGTTCGCGGATAGACGCTAGTGAATTTATCACGTCAATCTATCATCGCAAAATGAATTGATCACGAGAATATTGAATTTTGAATCGATCGTTGGCGAGTTTTTCCGCACCCTGCTTAAAACACTCTCCGAGTATCCCTCAAATATTTACATGAAGGAGGAGGAACATCTTGAATCTGCACATATCTTTCAATACTAATAAAAAAAAAAAAAAATTTCAAATGCTGAAATAAACTACATTCAATGCCCTATTAAATGATGATAAGCACTACATTTTACCTCCATCCAAAAATGAATGAGAACAATTTAAAAAAACGCGTTACATAATATTTTGAGGTTGACCGCTTAAAATGTTTATCCTCACATTCTGCAAAAAAATTGTTATTTAGTCCAATCGCCTAAATCTCCTATTTTAAAAGTTACAGATAGATAAAGCTATATACTATTTTTTAGTCAATTTTTAAGACAAAAGTTTAGCCGGCCTGGCTTTTTTCCACTACCGAAGTCCAGTTTTTTTTTTTTGCAGATGTTTTTTTTGAGCCATACCTTTCCGAAAATGCGCGGGGAGCGAACAAAAAAACATCTTTGCTATTCCCATATAGCTCATGGGTGATCTAATGTGCATGGATTTAAACAGTTTTAAGAATTGATCCAGAAAAGCTGGGAGACATGGGTACTCTTTTTAAACCCCCTCTAAAAGAATTTTTTAGTCCCGATCATGTGCTTTTTTAGAGTCGGACGGTGTAATAATTGCTCTAAACTAAAATCAGTTAGCGATTTTATACATACCTTCAAACTGTTTCATTTTTTGTCTAACCAACAAATTCGCCTTACCCGCAGCCGCTCGTAAAAATCCCATTGTATCTTCAGTGATTTCAAGATTATTCTAAAATAAATTTTTAAAATATCTTTACAATTCATAAATAATAATAAGAGTTTAACAGACTGAACCATTCTAAACACAATGGCATTTTCAGTTTTTTGCCATCACGTCAGGTTTTTTTGATAAATTGCTAAAATGATAACGCCCTTGTGCTTAGAATGGTCCATTTATATATACAAACTATACGATAATATAGAACCAAAACAACGTTGGCCTATGTAATTACTATATGGGATTTCACGAGGCCAAGTGTAAAATATAAATATTTCACAAAATACTGTGAATAAATATATTCAAAATTTTGCACTTTACATACTCTGTTACACAAGGCTTCCTGAAAACCCATAATTCGTTTTTCACGGTAAAGTGTAAAAAAACCAATTGTTAAATATGATAACTTTGAAAAGTGGGTAAGTATATAGGGCGCTTAGTTCCAGTGGATAAATTCCATATGTAGAATTAAAAATTTAAATTCACGAGGAGCTTTAGAAAAAGTTTTTTTTGCTGTTGTTCAGGGGCGCAATCGTGTACCTCGATATTCAATGAAAACAAGGTTTTGCACATCGTTTTTGCTTCACGTAAACCAATTATCGTTCGAAAACGTTTCAATTCTCGATTGCAGCGCACGACATCACTTTACATGTCGTTTTCACTTGTTTTAAGAATTTTTCAAGCAAAAAAGTGATCGCTCCAAAAAATTAAAGATGTAAGTTGTAAATTATATTTATTGTTGAACTTTGATTCAATAAAATTATTTTTCAGGGTTCAACAGAGCAATTAAACGCAATACAATGAAAATGGGAAGGCACAAAAACAAAAATAATGGAACAAGCTGTCTGCTATGCTAAACAGTAATGGCCCGCCTAGCAAATCGACGAAGTGCACTTGCCCATGATAATTGCTTTAAAAAGCTCGGCCCAAACGACTCGAGGGTTATAGTGCCAAAATATGTATGTATGTATGTAAACTCGTCACGTTAGACTAGAAACAATCCTGAAATTTCCAATTTTTTTTACAAAAAAAACCTATGTTAAAGTTGAAAAAATGTACCAAAAAATTAAAACTTTCTGAATTCTCTCTATCAAATGCATTTTTAACCAGGGTTTAAAAGCAAAGGGAGCAAAAGCAAAAAATCCTGTTTTGAATACTTTGCTTTGACAGGGAGCAACGAACTTATTTTTGAAATACTTTGCTTACTTTAAAGCATTTCAGAAAATACCTTGAGCACAGTTTACCGCGTCAAAGTATTCGTGTCACAATACTGTCAAATTGTTCCCTTTTCAATGCTTTGAATACTTCCTTTGCTTTAAATTACTTTGTGCGTATACAATTTGGTCCAAGTCAACGATTGAAAGAAATACTGGGGCCGAATTACGGAATTCGTGAACGAGCAAATCGTATCGAAATTTGTGTTTCAATTTCCATTATTCAATAGGAAAAATTAGGACTGGAACACAATGTCGTAATTCGGCCCCTGACTTTTGCAACCTTTGTCCCGATATTTTCCGTAAATCGCACATGCATTTATGCATTCAAAAGATCACAAACTAACTTTTACCACTTGTAAAATTGGTTTTTTTTAATTGAACAGCTGGCTGATGAAATGTCACAAACGTACAAATTGGGAAGGGGGAAGATGTTGAAAGAGCTAAGATCAAAATTTTGTTGTTTTTGTAAAGTTAAAGACTATTGAAATAAAAGTTACTTATATATCAGACCCTTAAACCTCGCACAACGAATTCTCTGAAGGCGCAATCTAGTATACTGATTTGTGTTATGTTAAGTGTCAACTGGCAAATGTCAACAGGCTTTGTTAGTGATGTGATGAGTCAATACTTTTTGTCCAAATACAAAAAAAAAAAAAACTAGAGAGTGGACTATCTTCGGCTATACCGAAGCTTAAATACCCCCACACAGTAGGAAGAAGTACCTCGAACATAAAAAAATGTGGTCTCAAGACCCTATTTTGAGCCAATTATATGTGGTTTTGGAGCCCGGACCATGTCCAAAATCCATTTCTAAAAAATTCCTATCAAATCCACAAAAAAAAAAATTGGTCTCAAGACCCCATTTAGACCATTATATATGTGGCTTCGGAACCTCGGACCATGTCAAAAATACGTTTCTAAGCATTTCCAATCGAATACAACAATAAAAAAGACTTGAAAAATGTTAACTTTTTTTTTTCGGTGTATGGGAGCCACGCCCAGTTTTTACCAGATTTGGCTGATTCTCGAACTTGATCTCAGTATTTACGAGAAAAACATGTACCCAAAGTTTCAAGTCGATATCTCCAAAACTGCGACCGCTATCGTGCGGACGGACAGACAGACGGACATCGCTAAATTGACTCCGGCAGTGATGCTGATCAAGAATATATATACTTTTCCATACCGGACACGCCTCCTTATGGGCGTTACAAACGTTGTGACAAAGTTAGTATACCCTGCCACAGTGAGTGTGGGGGTATAAATATTAGTCAGATATGATTGTATTTTATTTTAAATATATCTGAATGTATTTCGGCAAATATTTGCCTAACCTTACTACCACTTAATTTTTGTCTAAGGCGACATTTCCTTCGGAATTGTGTTAATATGGGCTCAAAATTAAGTACTTAATACTTAGTATTGGGTACCGACAATTTGGTACATCACTAATGATTTTATTTTGATACATCCAAATGTTTTTTTTGTTCATACAAAGCAATTTAAAGCAAAGGAAGTATTCAAAGCAATGAAAAGGGAGCAATTTGACGGTATTGTGACACGAATACTTTGACGCTGTAAACTGTGCTCAAGGTATTTTCTAAAATGCTTTACAGTAAGCAAAGTATTTAAAAAATAAATTTTTTGCTTCTTGCATCAATGTAAGCAACTGTATTCGAAAATACTGCAGCAATTTAAACCCTTTTATTTTTATAATTTTTTTATATAGCACCATACTAATTTTTTTACAAAAATTAAAAATTTATCCAATTTTGCGTTTAACGAGCCAAAACTTAATCAAATCCGTTCAAAATTGACTGCAGTATTTAATTTTTCGCTGGAGCATTTTTTGATTTAAGTACAAAATTTTTAAAAATTACCTTTTTTTGTACACATTATCGCTGGTTCTTTTTAGATGCTAAAAAGGAGACGTAAAAGGTATAGAAAAGTATTTAACTTAAAAAATCAAAGTTTAAAATAAAAGTCGAAAATCGAAAAATGTTATAATTTCTAACATTTTGTATTTAAATCAGCAATAATGCTCCAGCGAAAAATTAAATACCGCAGTCAATTTTGAACGGATTTGATTAGGTTTTGGCTCGTTGAACGCAAAATTGGTAGTAAAAAAATGAATATGGTGCTATATAAAAAAATTCTTAATTAAAAAAAACCGGTAAAAAAATCTCGAAAAATGGTGTCTGCGCGATGTTTACAGTATTAACTTCTGTGTTTTTCATCATATAAATGAAAGTTATACACCGATTGAAGCGTCTGTTTCAACAAGCTATAGTTTTTGCACATCTATTCTACGCTTCTAAAGTTATCATTTAAAATAGGGCAACACCGACAAAAATTTTTTTCTCTTCTAACTTCAGATTTTGGGGGTGGACAGACCTACAACGTGTAATAGGTGGCGCCTCAAGTTGTGACCATTTTTTTTTTGTAACGCAGTGTAAATTTTGTTAATAGACAAATTTGCAATAGTTATTAAGGGGAGAATTTTTTTTTGCAGATCTCGCTCTAAAGGGTTCTAAATAAGATATCTTATTAGGACTCTTTCTACATTTTGACGTTTTGTACCGCCACAACGCGGTTGAAGTTTGGATAATTGTGCAACATTTCAGTACATCGAAAAAAAGAAATAATTAAATAAAAATGAGTTTTATAATCAGACAAATACGAGAAAAAAAACAAAAATTATTTGTTCAGTCGGTCACTCTTCCGGCGAAAGTATACTTTTTCAGTTGGCAAAATAAAGTTTCGAAAAATGTTTTAAAATTCAATTCCATTGTTAATACGCCTTCAAATTATGCAAAAGAACTAGACCAATTAAAAAAAAATCCTTTTTATTTAATTATTTTTTTTTTGTTGATGTACTGGAATTTTGGACAATTTTCCCATCTGCAACCGTGTTGTGGCAGTACAAAACGTCAAAATATCGAGAAATCCTAATAACGTATGTTATTTAGAATCTGATGGAGCTTCCATCCCGCACTTGTCGTTAGCAATATCTACAAAACAAAATTAAATCGCTCCACCTTAATAGTTATGCATCAAAAATGTTAAAAATGTTCAGGGTTGTCAAAATCAGCATAGGTCCGGTTGTGTTAATTCTTGACTTCATAATCACCAAAGTGCGTAAAATGTCAAATACGCACCGATAAAATATCAATGTATTTCTCAGCATCTCTCGCCAGCGATAAAATACGGATTTCTTCAATTTTGAGGAGATTGAGAAAATGATTTCCATCCTTCTCCAATGAAAGTGGCTGGTGTTGATTCTGCACAACTGCGCACGGTGTAGGCTTGTGTACCAACTCAACGTTGGCGGAAACAGAGTCGCTGCTTTGTTGCTTCGATATATCACCCAGCCTGATTGGCGTACTTGAATCGACGTATACTGCTTTGTGATCTACCTCGTCTGTCAATGACTCCGAAATTACAGATTTTGACACTACCGAGTCAGGTGTCTTTGATATACCATTTGACGCCTTGGCGGTGGTATCTGCATTAGGAGAATTGCGTGAAAGATTCTTTTTAGGCGATATTATAGGTAGTTGAGCGCGGAACTCCTGACTAAGGTGACGAAACACGGGCAAGTCAATATTATTTTTCCCCGAGCTGTCGATGTTGGAAGAATCTACATATCGTGCCGAAGAAACAGCACTGGCGCTCAGCTTATTTCGGAAATGGCTGAAATCCTTACTGGGAGAGAGCTGCTGAAACTTTCGCATTAGCTCCGTATCCACCGAATTATCTGTCTCTTGATTACTATTAATCGTACGAACCGAGCAGTTGCCATGCATTTTCTTAGGGCTGTAAAAACCCTGTGCCAGGGCGCCAGGCCCATACAACCTTTCTACGCGCTGCTGGATGAAACTACGATGTTCTTCCGGAGTGACATCATTGTGATCCACGAAAGAGCTTTTATTGTTCCCATGTATACTATTGTTATTAGTCTCAGCTGTCACATGTTCTGTAACATAGGGCGGTTTTTTCGTATTTGGTGTATTGATGCTTATATTTGGCATTGTGAGAAGTACTGGAGGAGCTAATGAGTTGTTCTTCTTACAATACTGTATGCTACTGGAAGATGGACGAATAGGTGATACCTCGCGAGATTTGTTGATGTCTTGACGTATCTTTGAGTCGTAAGTGGTTAGGTTGGAGTATCCGTTAACGCAACATGCCAAGTTTAGATAACTTGGTTTTTTATCAACTTGTGCGTCGACCGTAATATTTAGTAAGGCATCAGAATCCTTGGAGCTAATCTTCGGCTGTGACAAAACCATGAGAACTTGACCTGCCAAGGGGTCAACAAATGCTGTAGAATTTTGAATTGTGCGAACGGAACAGCGTTCACGAATGTTTGCGGTGAACTCTCGAGTGATATCCTTTACCGAAATGGGTGTTGGAAAGCTCAAACTGCTGTTATCTGCAAGTATAAAAGAGTTATTTCACTCTGTGTTATATAGTTATGACATATATATTAAATTTACAATGTGAAAAAGAGCACCCATAATTTCAATACCCGCACATTTTTGTACATATTTACTGGAGATTTTGTTTACTAGAGAATTTGGTCTCAAGATCCCATAAAACATGTACCCAAAGTTTCAAGTCGATATCTCCAAAACTACGATTGCTATCGTGCGGACGGACACGTCTAAATCGATTCAAGAATATATATACTTTTCCATATTGGACGTTACTTATGGGAGTTACAAATGTTGTGTCAAAGTTAATATACCCGGCCACAGTGTGTGTAGGGTTATGAAAGTTGTTTATGCCAACTCTGTTAATGTTAAGTTCGGTGGCGCTGAGCCCATTATAATTTTTAGTACTATTTATCGAGAGACGAATTGAATTGGGTTCAATCGTCGTTTTGAGCGCTTTAAGTTGTTAATTGTATACGAGAAGCCGAAGAGATAATATATTTTGAAGGAATAAAGCTGAGATTTTCGAAGCCGACTACCGCATTTTTGAAGTACATTTTTTGACGAAATTCTATAAAAATTTAGTCCTTTGAACCGGATTGGTCTTGGACTTTTTGGAATTATTTTCTTCAACTTTGGTGCATTTTTGTTTGGAACATTTATGGTTGCTGGGAATATTGTGAAAACGTTCGCGATATTTTACCTACTCTATTTTTATTGTGTTTTAATGTGATTTATGTTAAATCAATTTTCTGGAGAAAATTTTGTTCACATTGATTTAAATTTGCATTTGTTTTGAAACTTTTGTTGGTCAATTTGCATATGGACATGTAGTAAGAGACTGCAATAGTAAATTTAATTGTTCGACGTGTAACAAACGTCATCATACTTTGCTGCATCGGGAGCAATCGGGTACACCTGCAGTTAGTTCCAATCCTGCCCCTAGTATGAAACCCGATAGCTTGCCCTCCACTTCCTATAATCGTATTATTTCACAGTCGCATACGTCCATTTCTCTTCTTTCTGATGCTGAGAATGTACAATCTAATTTTTGTACTACTATCAAAAATGTTCTGCTGGGAACCCCAATGGTCAACATTTGTTATTTGGGTTCAGTGTATTCAGCACGAGCGTTAATAGGTTCTGGGTCTGAAGGAACGTTCATTTCGGAGCGCCTCCAGAATTCTTAAGTTACCAGTTAGCAGCGCCCATGCACAAGTTTCTGGTACTTTCGTTTTGAGCTCGCCCATAAATCCCCAATTAATGATAGAAGCTTCTGCGTTGATTCTCCCGCAGCTTACAGCAAATCTTCTCATCCCCTCAATGGATATTTTTATAGACCTTGATGTAGTTTCGTCAGGCACGCCAACATACTGGCCATCAGACAGACGCAAAATTCCAGATGTTATTGATTTTGCAGTAATCAAGACCCTTAAACGAACTCAAATAACCATTGAGTCTTCAGTGGAACTCTTGTCTGGCCACACACCCACTATTATCACAGTAAAATATGCGCCAAATTCAGAAGTCAACCCACCCGACAAACTCACCAGTATGCATACGAATTGGCTTAAATTCAGAAAATATATAAGTTCACACATTACCCTGCATGTGTCACTGAAAACTGAATGCTTACAAACGCTGCACTAACAGCGAGCCCAAAAATCAAACGGAATTTGTGCCACAAAGTATAGCTGCGCTCTTATCAGAAAAGAGATCAATAAGGTGTGATTTGCAAAAGTTCAGATCACTCTATTTGAAACAAAAGCTGATGCCGAAAAAGCTACTGCTTTTGCAAGTCACCAACAAAATGTATTTACTCCAAACCCCCAACTGCAAATTACCCCACAGCTCGCCACCAGGGCAAACTATAGCCCACTACTCATCAGAAGAAAAGCACTAATGGGTGATATTGCCAAGTTGAACCCAAAAAAAGCTCCAGGTCATGACTTAATAACGGCTAAAATGACGAAAGAGCTACCATCAATTGCTGTTACTCACATACTGCACATATACAATGCTATATTAAGAATAGGTCACTACACAACTGACTGGAAGCTGTCGCAGATCACGATGATCCCGAAACCGGGAAAAGACCCTACAAACGTGAGTTCATATCGCCCAATACGCTTACTCTCTACCATATCAAAACTTTTTGAGAAAATTCTGATAAAAACTAGAGAGTGGACTATCTTCGGCTATACCGAAGCTGAAATACCCCCACACTGTAGGAAGAAGTACCTCAAACATAAAAAAATGTGGTCTCAAGACCCCATTTATATGTGGTTTTGGAGCCCGGACCATGTCCAAAATCCATTTCTAAAAAATTCCTATCAAATCCACAAAAAAAAAATTGGTCTCAAGACCCCATTTAGACCCTTATATATGTGGCTTCGGAACCTCGGACCATGTCAAAAATACGTTTCTAAACATTTCCAATCGAATACAACAATAAAAAAGACTTGAACAATTTTTATCTTTTTTTTCGGTGTATGGGAGCCACGCCCAGTTTTTGTCCGATTTGGCTGATTCTCGAACTTGATCTCAGTATTCAGGAGAAAAATATGTACCCAAAGTTTCAAGTCGATATCTCCAAAACTGCGACCGCTATCGTGCGGACGGACAGACGGTCAGACGGACAGACGCACAGACGGACAGACGGACAGACGGACGGACAGACAGACGGACATCGCTAAATCGACTCAGGAGGTGATGCTGATCAAGAATATATATACTTTTCCATACCGGACACGCCTCCTTATGGGCGTTACAAACGTTGTGACAAAGTGAGTATACCCTGCCACAGTGTGTGTGGGGGTATAATGATGTTACCCACAATACTCGCTAAAGGTGAAATACCCAATCACCAATTCGGATTTAGAGAAAAGCACGGCACAATTGAGTAGTTTCATCGCATTGTTGACATGATCAAAAAAACATTCGAAAAAAAACAATACTGCTCAGCTGTATTCCTTGATATTACCCAAGGTTAGGTTAGGTTAGAGTGGCGGCTATATGCCTCACATAGACCAATATGGTCCATAGTGCCACGACGCTCTGTTTTACTCGAAGTCAGCAGTTCCCCTTCATGGTTCTTATCCAAACCGAATTTTTTGGTCTGCATCGCGAAGTGTTTCAGCTGAGAAAGTTGCAGAGTAGTTACCCTAGGGTTGCCAGATTTTAAATAGGGAAAAACAGTACATTGAGTAAAAACAGTACAATTTGAAAAAAAAACAGTAAATTTTTTTTTCATTTAGTTAAGCACATTTTAATAAAAAACTAGAGAGTGGACTATCTTCGGCTATACCCCCACACAGTAGGAAGAAGTATCTCGAACATTTTTGGGTTTAAGCTAATTTTTATCAAAAAATAATTTTGGAAAAACGGTTGTCATAAGTAAAAGCAAAAACCAGCCACAGAGTGCTGATGAGGATTTTTTCGATAAAATCTGAATTTGACTTTAGTAATTTTATTTAACCCACCCACTAATAAATTATTGCAGAAATCGTTGAGGAATTCTGCCGGAAAAGTGTACATCGTGCACGAAACATGCTGAATTGCCCACACAATTCATTGACGAAAATTTCATACAAATGTCCCAATTTTCATGCACGAACACAAGAGCGAAAGATGGTGGAATTTTCGTGCATGAATTGTTGAGGGAATCATAGAGGAATATTCATGCACAAAAACACATCTTTGCAATTGTTTTTATACCCCCACACACACTGTGGCAGGGTATACTAGCTTTGACACAACGTTTGTAACGCCCATAAGGAGGCGTGTTCGGTATGGAGTAATATATATATTCTTGGTCAGCATCACCGCCGGAGTCGATTTAGACATGTCCGTCTATCTGTCCGCCTGTCTGTCTGCACGATAGCGGTCGCAGTTTTGGAGATATCGACTTGGAACTTTGGGAACATGCTTTTCACTTCAAAAGTAAGAGCAAGTTCGAGAATCAGCCAAATCGGACAAAAACTGGGCGTGGCTCCCATATAACGAAAAAAAGGTCCACCTTTTCCAAAGAAATGTTTGGAAATGGATTTTCGACAAGGTCCAAGCTTCCAAAACCACATAAAAATGTGTCAAAATGGGGTCTTTAGACCAACATTTTTATGTTGAGGTATTTCTTTAACTTCTACCCAGCAAACACAGTCTCAAATGTTTGAGAAAAACCCTATTTCTCGAGTCGATAACTAATGTCATTCTCGACTCGTTTTCAAAGGTTAGTTCTCGACTCGATATCAAAGGTCGTTCTCGAGTCATTCTCAAAGGTTTGAGAAAAACCCTATTTCTCGAGTCGATAACTAATGTGATTCTCGACTCGTTTTCAAAGGTTACTTCAGCAAATAAAAAAGTGAAACGTTAATAATCTAGCGTACATAGTGGCGATCGCACCGTGGCGATCGCACCGTGGCGATCGCACTGTATTATTTGATGTTATTAAAAAAATCGAATAAACAGAACAAATCTACGAAACGTCGGGTGACAAATGTGAATTAGATTTTTAATTGCACAAAACATAGCTGACCAGAAAGCCCAAAACATCATCAAATTTATATAAAAAATCATACTGGTCCCAACAAAAAATCATATGTTAATAATTTAATTTTTGAATTATATCTGTACCTTTTATTTTGTTTAGTTTAAAAAAAATGATCTCTACTTATCAAATATGCAATAAAAACAAAAATACAATTTTAAAATTAATTAATTCACGTTTCACCGATTTGAGAATTAACGTTTGAAACTGACTCGAGAACTAACCCTTTTCTCGAATGTAAAACTAACGTTTGAAACCGACTCGAGAACTAACCCTTTTCTCGAATGTAAAACTAACGTTTGAAACCGACTCGAGAACTAACCCTTTTCCCGACTCGAGAACTAACTCCCCTTTTTATTGAGAAAGCTATAATTCTCGCTGGGTACTAATTGGTACTAATTGGGGGTATTTCAGCTTCGCCAATGCCTTTAACTTTTTTTATTTGCCAATTTACTTAGAATCATGTGTAACAACTTTTCTACAAATTCAGTTTTCCTGGAATTCGAACCGACGTCCTCTGGAGTTTGGAGTGCACTACAACCGATTCGTCTATCTCCGGCATTATTGACAATCGTCTAAACGTTTGTATATTTCTCAGCAAGCATTCGTTTTTTTGGTTTCTAAAAGTATAAATTTAAGTTTTCAAATCTAAAAATAGAAACTTCAATTGAATATTGCTCAACAAGTGTTCGTTTTTTTTCTTCTAAAAATGTAGAAACTCAAAAAATACTTTTTTTTATGTTTTTATATATATTTCAGTTAGACACAGAAAAATTGTGCCTATGACAGATGAGTGTGAATTTATTATTTCCAATTTCCACAGGTGTTAGGTTCAAGACTGGCTGGCAGCAAAAAAAGTTCTTTATTAATGTTTTTAGCGACCTCTAATTTTTAAATGTGATGGTTTGATCGGCTTTAGGTCAAAATTAAAAATACTCTTTGTTGTATTTATAATTGAGGTGTTTTTATTGTCCAATATTTCGACTTAAATTTAGTGTAAATTTTCATCTTTGATCCAAAGGATGACTTCCGAAGATGGCGAAGGCTCCGCAAAGTGTTTTCAGATAGAATAGAAGTACAAAGATCGCATCAGTTTACACAGGAGCAAATATTTGAATAAAAAAATGTTCTTTAGTAAACTGGTTAGATTTAGCAAGACGCAACTTTATGCATTCAAATATTGAAAGATGAGTTTCAGGAAAGATGTGGGAAATTTCCTACAAACATGTATGAAATTTATTTAAGAAAGCATGCATACAAATTCATCAATGAACATTTTTCCTGCTAAGCATTTTCAACCAAGAATTAAAAAAATTTTTTTTTTGTCAATAAAAAATATTTCTAGAATTTGCGCTTTCTGAATCCGAATCCATTGAGAATTCCATAAAATGTTCAAGTGATTAAAATTTAATTATTTTGTGTTCGGAAACGCTACGCTTAAAAAAGGTGAACATATGGGATATAGAGGACATTCTCCCGAATCGGAATGGTAAAGAAAATGACATTCAAACTAGAGACCGACCGAAACCGCTTTTTTATTTCGGCCAAAACCAAAATCACCGAAATTTTAAATTTTTTTTTGGCCGAAACAGAAAATATAAAAGAAAAAATCGTTTATTTAAATGTAATAAAGTAGTAAATAACACTATGCGACAAATTGAGAGTTAATTTTTAAAGATCTTGGTCTACATAATGACTCCCTCAAAGGGTTTTTCTGGATTAGCTCGAATAAGCGAGTTATTCGATGTCAACGGTCACAACTCTGTTACTGCAATCTTGATGAAAAAACTTTACAGCGGTAAGCGATATCGTGTTAGTATTTTCAGAAAAAATATTCTTGCTAGAGTTACAACAATGTTGCCGAACATCTTGAACTCACAATGTCAGTTTTTAAGGCACCCAAAATATCCCTCATACAAAAAAATTTTTTTCTAAGTATAGACTTTTCTTAAACATTAAAAAATTTTAATAACATAGGCGCATATTCATTATCGTATTTAGTATCATTCTAAGTATAGACTTTACCTAAGCTGTTAACTAAGTTATTCATAGTCGATTTAGTATCAATTTATCTACTTAGTAGCTACTAAATATTTAGAAACAGCTGCCGCTTTTATTAAGTCGATACCAAAGTAACATTTATACGTCAAAAAAGCTGACACGACCGAGAAAAAATTATGGAGCAAATTCAGAGCGATTACCAGATTTTGGATGATTTCGTGATTTTCGCGATTGAAAACCACCTTAGAAGCAACCAAACACCAGCATAGGGGGTTTTAAATCTAATTGTTGCTATTGTCGTTCTCCACAACATAGCAAACTTACACGTGCCATGTAAGTTTGCAATATGTTACACAAAGTGTAAATATTTATGACCCCAATAAGTTGCCGTCTTGGATACAGAATTTAACAACCAGACGCCAGCATTTAACATTTGTAGCAGCCACAAACAAAATGAAAACAAATGCAAATTTGGAATGCGTTTATTTCGATATCAATATTTGATATCATATTTGGTATCGAAAAAACTGTTTTCAAAGTAATGTGATTGTTAAGTTCGCATGTATATTGCAATGTTAAAATAACAAGTTAATAAATTAAAAAATGTTTCTTTATTGAAAACTGTTATAATGCATCAAATAGGTTCCAATTTATATTGCAACACTCCTTGACATTTATCGCAAAAAAAATTATCGATATTATCTACACTACACTCATCTCTTGAATATAACAGCTGTTTTCTAAGGTGGTACTGCTAGTTACAGAGTATACAGAGGCGACACTCTCTTTAAATTCCCTAAAATCCAATATGGCAAACCATTTTTTTTTTGATTTTTCGTTCTTTGCTTCACACACTATACGTGAGTTCACCACGAATTATTCCGATTTTTCGCAGGGTGGATTCGATTTCGTATGAAAAGTACTATATAATTGTACGAAATTACATACAATTGTACCGAAATATTTGTATACCGAAAATATAACTATTTCATTTGTTTTGAAAAATCCTTTTAAGACACAATATACAGATAAACGAAAAATGGAATTTATAAAAGTATGGCTAAATTTCCTTTGAAATTCAACATTTCTATATAAGAATTGTTTTAAACAACTGTAATAGGTATATAGTAGGGCTTTCGATCCCGAAGGCTTTTCGCAATCCCGGGATTTTCGGGACTAAAAATTGCAATCCCGGGATCCCGAGATTTTTCGGGATTTGATACTTTCACATGCAAAATGAGTTTTAAAAAAATAAAAAAATGTTTTCCATATGTTTTATTGCAAAACTGATAGTTTTAGCTTAAATAAATAAATGTATTAATTATGGGTTTTAGCTCATTTTCCAAAAAACAAAAAAGGGATACTTACTTATAGCGTCGCTTGGATAAAATAGAATGCATAAAGAGTGTTGACGAGGATCCGTGGCTGGATCCGAAACAGCTGTACACTCTGCCAGACTGAGTTTTTGCTTAGTTGTTGTACTCCCTTTTCCAAAATTAGTTTTTTGGAAAATGAGCTAAAACCCATAACTAATACATAAATTATGAAACGCTCAATAAAAATCTGAATTTTTTACTAATTAAATAAATAAACATAAACATTAGTTTCAATTTATTAAAGGTACAAATTAATGCATTGTTTTATTTTCAGTATTTGAGTTTGCGGTTCTTTAGGAAAACACAATTCAATTAAAAATATGCTTAAGTATGGTTTCTAAAATTACTTTTGCATCAGTTTTCAGTTTTACTTATTTATTTTTATTAAGCAATTCTTTTTTGTGCGTTCGCTAAGACTGAAAATACCAATTTTCTTCTGAAATAAATTTATTTTTTCTAAAAAAAAACTATTTTTTTTTTTAATAAATTTAAAATTTTTAAGTTTTGTGTTTTCTAACTAACTTTTTTTTCATTTTGGGGTTGTCCAAATGTTGTCAAAAACTATTTTTCTGCTTACATGATTTTTTTATATTTTATGAGCGATTAAAAGTTGTATTTTTCTTGTATTAAACTTTATTTATAGACTAATTTATTTAAAATGCAGTCCCGAAAATCCCGGGATTTAGGAAAAAATATCCCGGGATTTTCGGGACTAAAAATGGACCGGGATCCCGGTATATAGGTATATTTTGGGTATACAAATATTTCGGTACAATTCTATGTTATTTAGTACAATTATATACTACTTTTCATTTTATACATTTTTCCATAAGCGAAAGTAAACTTAAAGAATTTATTGGGAAACATTATCCTGTTAAATTTACGTTTTGGATGAAAAACGAAAAGAACATATGTATTTTAATCTGTTGAATGTTCATTTTCACTTGTAACAAACACATTTCACACTAAATTTTGTAATTTTATATGAAAGCGGCATCGATCTGTGGTTTTTAAAAAAATCAGCATTTAATTAATGGGGAAATTGTGTTTACTTAAAGTCGATTTCTTAATTTTTTTAAATTTCAATTTGAGCTAAATATATTCTTTCTACGTGGAATTGATGAAATTTCTTGGGATATTTATTAATTTGTTGCCAAAATTCCGAAATAGTCATTAGTTAAGTATTTTATTACATTTTTTAAATTTACAAAATTGTACCGAAAATGCCTCAGTAGTAGGAAAGTAAAAAAGTATTACTGTACTGAAAAAAATCATCCCTGCTACGAAAAAGTATGAGAGAATAAATAAAAAAGTGTGGTGAAAAAGTAAAAAATGTAAACAATAAATAACAAAAAAAAATAAAAATGTGTATTTCTACAGTTCAAAAGATAATAAATAAAAATATATATAATATATATGTAATATTTATGGCGTTAAATTATACAAATGCGATAAAAGTGAATAAAATCGAACTAAACAACGTTTCTTCGTTGAGAAAGCAGATCTGATCCGGCGAAATCTCGGAGGATTTGGATTTTTCGTGCTGAGATCATTACAGGCTTGTTTTTTCCTAATTTAAAGCATTCGAAAGTCATACGAAGAAAGCGGCATTTGGAGCATAATCGTACAAAGAAAAGTGAGGTGGACCTCAATATCGTACTCCGGCGATGGGTGATATACTGGAAGAGCTGGAGGCTGATCGTTTTGAGGAGGTTTACAAAATGATTAGGACTCCTTCCGCGGAGTATGAGAATTCAGACAATGAAAACGATCTGACCGCCGTCAACAGTTTAAAGTTGATGAGCAGCAAAAGCGCGAATTGTGGAGATGACCAGCAATGATGTGCTGAGAAATTCCAAAAAGATATCGAACCAGTAAGGCACCAAGTGCTGGGTGACAGTGGGTCCATCCTTGCAGCGTATATGTGTCAATTTCCAATGTACTTCGCATATTCTTCATGACATACCAGTATTGCATTTTTCGCTGTTTGGCCCGTGAAATCATATAAAAATTATGTGAATTTATTGGTGAACACGAAAACAGAATCAAAACAAAAGAAAAAATCTGGTGGGGAGTTGTAAAATCAGCTGAGCTCTGGTGTTGAGCTTCTGCCAAAAACTGAGCTCTGGTGGTGAAAAAAATGAGAATTTTCACGCACACCAATAAAGAAATTTCATTTTTTCACGCACACCAGTAAACAAATTTGCTGTCACTTCACTCATATTCCCTCTCGCTCAAGCAGAGTGTCGCCTCTGTATACTCTGTGCTGCTATTAGCTGCTAAAATCCAACCTCTTATGTCCTATTGCAATTTCCACTATTACACAATTTTATATACAAATTTCAATAAAATCACTAAAGCCTAACCGTGATATGGGGTAGAAAATTGTATGGGCGGTGCCACGCCCCTTTGTCCAATTATTCCCATATTGGACACATAGCTGGGAAAACATACTGTACAACTCCATGCCAAATTTCATTACAATATTTTCAATCGTTGCTTAATTAGCTGGTATTTAAGTTATGTGTTGTATGGGAGCTGCCACGTCACTTTGTCCAATCTCAGCCTCACATAGCCTATGTTACATGTCGATACCATAGAATCTCAAAATTTCAAGAGAATAGGCTCAGCCGTTTAGCCGTGATTGATGGACAAACAGACACACAAATGATTTTATAATATATATAGGGATATAGGGATTCGATTACCTTACATACATACATTTCACCCCTCTAGGGACACCTCTAAGCCGTTGTGGGGTTTTTAGTTGATTTCCCCAGATTTCGGCGGTTGTTATGTCCATTTTGTATGGGAGCCCCTCTAAGGTGTGGAGATAGGGGTTTGAGGGAGGAAAAATAATGGGGGTCTAAAGTTACCCTGGGTTAAGTTAGAACCTATCTTAAATAAATGTAATTTATAAATAAACTAAAGAGCAGGGTTTTACCCTCGAGCCCCGAGGATAGAACCCTGGGATACGCCCGACCTAATATTATTACCACTTACATTTACAAATATATACATCGAACGGGCTCTAGAAGACCTTTTTATATGGAAAGAAACCAAACTTGCCCAATCGGACAGTTACTAAATTTTTGTACCGGAATAGTGTACGGAGAGCTGTCCATCTGATGTTAGATCGCCTCATGAACTGTTGTTCTAGTCGTTCCCTAATACTACAGAGTGAGATTTTTACAGAATGGTCCGTTAGATCAGCACTAATTTGCTGAACCTTTCCGAGCTAATTCGTCAGCTGCATCATTTCCTGGTATCCCCTCATGCCCAGGCACCCAGCCAAGAACCCTTTGTATTTCAGATTAGTGGCTTTGCAGACTGATTTCCACCACACAAGACATCCGTAAGTCAATATTGGTCTAACGATGGCTGTATACATCCATGACATTATTTCACCTTCGTCCAAAAATTCTACTACAGATATAAAACGCGATTGACGCTTTCCTAACTCTCTCTTCTACGTTCAATTTCCAGTTCAATTTCCTACCTAAAACGATACCCAGGCAGCGGGAGAGGGAAACGAACACTAAATTCATACTTAACTATTGGAGTGAGGTGTTAGCAGATATTGATATTTGCAAAATGTTCATCGACTCATCATAAGTTTTTATTATACCCCCACACTCACTGTGGCAGGGTATACTCACTTTGTCACAACGTTTGTAACGCCCATAAGAAGGCGTGTCCGGTATGGAAAAGTATATATATTCTTGATCAGCATCACCGCCGGAGTCAATTTAGCGATGTCCGTCTGTCTGTCCGTCTGTCCGTCTGTCCGTCCGCACGATAGCGGTCGCAGTTTTGGAGATATCGACTTGAAACTTTGGGTACATGTTTTTCTCGTGAATACTGAGATCAAGTTCGTGAATCAGACAAATCGGATAAAAACTGGGCGTGGCTCCCATACACCGAAAAAAAAGGTTAACATTTTTCAAGTCTTTTTTATGGTTGTATTCGATTGGAAATGTTTAGAAACGTATTTCTGACATGGTCCCAGGTTCCGAAACTACATATATAAGGGTCAAAATGGGGTCTTGAGACCAATTTTTTTTTTTCGGTGGATTTGATTGGAAATGTTTAGAAACGAATTTTGGACATGGTCCGGGCTCCAAAAGTACCTATAAATGACTGAAAATGGGGTCTTGAGACCACTTTTTTTTATGTTCGAGGTACTTCTTCCTACTGTGTGGGGGTATTTCAGCTTCGGTATAGCCGAAGATAGTCCACTCTCTAGTTTTTTTCCTATTTATGTATTTTTAACATAATTTACAAGAAAGCTCTATCAAGAAAGGTATTTTTCAACCCACGCTCACAACGCCACAGGGGGGTGGGTAAAACATAATTTTGGCTAAAAAAATATTCAAAATTGGCAACATTACAATTCGATTACAGCGGTCAAAATGGTTAAGTTTTAAAAATTTTAGTAAAAATTTATTTTGATTAAACATTTTAAAAGAGTTACCCTATGTTATGTGGTTATTATTTCAGCCGATCCAAGTGCTTGTGGAAAATATTCTTGGCCCAACAATGGTGTGGAACGACTTAAAACGTGACGAGAGCCAATATATTTTTAAATTTCTTCCGATGCGTCGAATCGTGGATTCAAAAAAACTTTTTCCTGTTCTTGTTACCTACTTTGTTGGAGATGAAGGTATAAAAAATAAGCTAATAAATTTGAAGGCAGATGAATACGAATCATCAAAAGCTATTTTCGACGAAATAATGCATTGTCTTTCCGATCTGGAATTACCTTTGGGTAATGTCAGCTTTTTCGGTAGACAACGCTAATGTTAACTACGGCATTAGGAATTCGGTGTACCAGAAACTTTTAGAAGTAAATAAGTATATTGTAAAAATCATGGTATCAAAATAAAGGAAATTTAACAAGAAACAATTTTATTTAATAGTAACCCAGCGAAAAATTGTGGATCAATTACTACAAGTACATGGTTATATGTAATACAGACGTGGACCAATACAGTGAAAATGAACGAACATTTGCTGAGACGAAAATCATCCTTCTTGCTCTTCATTTCAATGAGATGATTCGGTACAGCTGTCAATACAATTTAATTTATTATAGGTTTCCAATAATATTTATAAATAATTGATATATCTTCTACAAAGTCCATGGAATGGTCCTCAAGTCTAGTCTATGAAATGGTCCAACAGTCTGGTCCATGGTATGGTCGTGAAGTCGCTAGACTGAAATGGTCCTGAAGTCAAGTCTGCGGAATGGTTCAATGTAATCAAAAATTGAACCAATTAGTCCAATTTTTGACATCGCCGAACAAATGTAACCAGTGTTTTTCCATATGAATGGACCAATCTCGGTCTAGTACTGGTTACATATGGACTACTGTAATGTACTACTTTTTGGACCAGGGTTGTCAACCAAAACCGTAACCGTAAACCGAAACCGATTCATTTCAACGAGCGAATCCGAAACCGATTCTTCGTAACCGATTGAATGGGTTCAACCAAAACCAATTGGAAAGGTTTCGGTGTTTTAATCGGTTTTTAAAATGTTTTTGTACATAAAATTGACTTGAAGTATTTTTTTTCTATGAAAAAATTCATCGCCTTTTTATTTATTTATTTCATATATTTTTAAAATATAGGAAATATTTTTTTTTAATATTTAATAAATTTCTGGATTTACCAAAAAAAATTTTGACCCCATTTTGACGCGTTTTGTGTAGTTTTGGAAAATACTTGAAAAATGTTTGCTTTTTTTTCCTAGTATTATGCCATGTTTGTCTGATTTGACTGATTCTCGAACTTGATCTCAGTTTAAAAAACCTGTACCCAAAATTAAAAAAACAAAAAGTGAGTAAGTTTCAGTCGGGCAAGTCGACTTATATATACCCTACACCTACTGGGCCATATTGGATCCGCCATCTTGAATTTTGAAAATGCGACATCAAATTCGAAATCAGCGGCCCCAAAAACCCCTTATACTAAATTTCATACTGTTTTGATGAAATCTTCAAGTTTCGGCCGCCATATTGGTTCCGCCATCTTGAATTTTAAAAATGCGACATCAAATTCGAAATCAAATTCGATTTTTACTTATATGGGAGGTAGGCGTGGCAGTCGACCGATTCCGCCCATTTTCAATACCAACTCCTTCTAGGTCCTAAAAAGGATAAATCCAAAATTTGGGATCCTTTGATCTACTCAGGAGGTGACGCTGATCAAGAATATATACAGTTTTCTATACCGGACACGTCTCCTTCTTGGTGTTACAAACATCAGACCAAAAATAATATACCCATACCTCATAAGGTGTAGGGTATAAAAATGTTAACCACTACCGTGTCAGACAGACGGATATGGCTAAATCGGTTCTCAATGTTGATCATGAATATATATATTTATCCATACCGGATACGCGAAACCGATAACCGAAACCGTTTGACAAGTGGGAGTGAAACCGAAAACGAAACCTTTATTCGATTCGGTTGCCAACCCTGGTTTGGACTAGGCTGATTTTCGCAGGGTAGTTTAAATCTTTACTATTTATAAAATTAGAACGCCAATTTTTTTGTAACGGGTAGGAGCAAAAACTAACTATCCAACCGATTTTCAAAATTTTTTTTTCAAACATCATATCTGTGCCAAGGAAGAGAATAGGATACTTTTTTTGATTTTTGAAAGGTTAATACCTTAATTTTCGGTATTAAGTTTTATTGAACATTTAATCGTATGCTTAGAGATTACCGTTCGATTGCATTGACATAGTCTGTGCTTGCAAAACATTATTGTATGTTGTTTTCCACTCTCTTCTGCGTATAGATCGCTGAAAATGGAGAGTTATTTTTTTGATATGTAGTTTTTGTGCTCTCTCTCTCTCTCTCTCTCTTTTTATTCACCATGATCAGGGATGTTAGATTGTGGGTAATTAACCATTTTGTGGGGAATTTCGAGCTCTGTGTGCAGGAGGGGAAATTTTCCATTTCGCTTCTCTGCTGTGAATGTCTACGCCGTGGGGAAATGCTAGTAGGGTGATAATAGGAGATACAAAATTTTTGAAGTCAAACTATACTATACAAAACACAGAAAATTCCACTTTAAAACACAATTGTGCCCTCGAAAAGAACGAATGTAAATTAAAGTTATATACCTTTAAGAAGTTTTCGCAGGTCTAATCAATACCTTTCCAATTAGGGGAAACACTGCTCATTCGAAAGGTATTGATTATACTTTTCCAATGATACAGAAAATTCACATTAATTGATTTGCGAAAACCATAAATATATACACATTTAGGGTGTACGAAATGAGCTTTACACCACTGCATAAATGTGACGTACAAATTTTCCATTTTTTTTTTTTTGTTTGTTAGTAATTGAAATCAGACATGGGAGTATTGCATTACATTGTGTCATTTTTAACATCGACAATTGCAATTACAAGTAATTGCAAGTAATTGCAATTGAAAGAAAATCAATTTCAGTTACTTGTAATTGTAATTGAGAAATGATCAATTAGAAATATAAAATAATTGAAATTGACTTTTTGTCAATTATATTTCCATATATTTGAAATCTTAAAATTTTTTCATACAGCGATTGAAATTTATTTTTTGAAAATTACAAATAAAAAAAAAGTAATTCACTTTTTTTAGAGTATTTTTTAGAAAAACAGTAATTATTACAATTGAATGCATTTATTACAAAAAAAGTATTTGATCCAAAAAAAAAGTCAATTACACATGAAAATATAGTTGGAAATATTTTCAAAATATTATGGTCAGAATCAAGAAGTGTCTTCGGAGACATTTTGAACCAAATGGTGGTCAACAGCTCTTGACCAGGCGTTAACTGTGCTTTCGGCAAAATTTTGAACCAAATGGTGGTCAACAGCTCTTGACCAGGTCCAACAGCTCAAAATTGACATTGATTTGTCAATTTTGGCTTCAAACCGTGAATGGTCACTTTGCTTGACCGATACTACCAATTTCCTAAAGTAAATTAAGTCCACAAACATAGCTTTGTGAATTTGGTCTCAAAATAGTGCATGGACTTTGCTTGACCATTACAACCAATTTCTATTGAGGCAATCCAATAAAGATCCTCTTACCAAATATTTTTTAGCAGAATGGGACAATCCAAACATTGCTCAGACGTACTACTAAATATTATAAAAGCATTGAGAAAAAAGGATAGGGACACGAATAAGGACAAGGATAACGACCAGATATTCTTTGTGGATCTACAAGATATCCTTTGTGGATCTGCTCACGCTCTGAAATGGGTAAATTAACCCGAAACAGGTGCTCCAAGCGGTATCGACTGAACGAATTGAAAGACGAACCATCCAGTTAGCCCAGAACAATCCAACTATCAGCTCCATGCAAATCAGGTACGGGCTAAAACTTTCTGAGAGTGCAGTTATAATCAGAATACGACTAATAGAAGCCCTTTTTTTTGTCAAAAGTCCGCGAAAGTCTCTTACCAGACCTATGGTTGGCATTTTCTAAGGTAAACGTCAGTTGGTCCAAGTGTGTACTGAGGCTTTTAAACTGTCAATGGCGGTTTTATTACATATCGCCGACAACCGTTAGAGCAAAAAAGAACGATTCTGCTTACGCAGTTCCTTGCATTTCCTTAGAAAATGCCAAACCACTTTGCTAGATACTACTTTATCCGGTAAGAGACTTTCGCGGGCTTTTATCGAAAAATACCGTCTTCTATGAGACGTATTCTGATTATAACTGCACTCTCAGAAAGTTTTAGCTCGTACCTGATTTGCATCGAGCTGATTGTAGGATTGTTCTAGGCTAACTGATTGTTCGTCTGTCAATTCGTTCAGACGTTACCGCTTGCGTACCTGTTTCTGGTTAATTTACCCATTTCAGAGCGTGGAAGATCCACAAAGGATATCTTGAAGATCCACAAAGGATATCTGGTCGCTATAATTATCCTTATTCATGACCTTATCCTTTTCTCTCAATGCTTTTATAATATTTCGTAGTTTGTCTGAGCAATGTTTGGATCGTCCCATTCTGCTAAAAAAAAGGACAATATTATTCCTTTTATAACCATTCAGAGCAAATAAAAGTTTAAAACACTTTTTAGCCAATTTTTTTGTAACACTGCTTTTATTTTGCTCTGCACTTTTCGCTGATCCGAAAATAATTTGTAAATTAATAACGATTACCGTTATGTATATGAATACCGTTAGATGCACAAAAAAATGTATTTATGGAGAAATATTGACTGAGCCGAAGGATAGCGTACCGATCGTAAAAACTAATAGTGCGCTGCTATTTTTTTGCGCGCAGCTGAAATTATTTACAGGGAAAAAATTTTATAAGAGTAGTTTTATTTAACAAGATAGGAGTGTCAATTAAAGGTGCGAAATCCGACACGAGAATTTATTTGTAAACGACATGAAAATTTTTTACTATCATTTTGTACTATCAATATTTCCTTTTAAAACCATCGTTTCCGAACTAAAATCAAACGAATTCGAAAACTAACTCGTAAACGACTATTTTTTATTCGTTTTCGAACGTTCGTTTCGATAAATAAATTAGAATCGACATCGGATTCGTATTTGTGTCGTTGTCGTAGTATTTGTCATGGTCAGGTTTGCTCTATTAATGGAATATCTTTTTGCTATTTTTTTCTTTATTGTGAGAAAAACTCATCTTTTAAAATAAATTAAGATTATTACCACAGATACCTGATATATCCGATGAATCAGCTTCAGCATCGAGTGAACAGCTGCCAATAGAATCCATGCTTCGGTCCATTTCAACAATATTTGCTCTGTTGAATATCAAAAAAAATTACAATATGCAACAATATGAGGGTACATTTCTGATTTCAGATCTGATAACAGATTGTAAAAAAACATTTCTGTACACTAAAAAACCAATATAAAATTTAAATAAAAAAAAGTAAAAAACACGTTAAAATATAACCCTTTAACCGACTAAAAAGCAGAAAAAAGATTTCCTTTAAATTAATTTCCGCAATTTCTATTTAAAATAAGGATTTTTGACTGCTTTGTTTCTAATATCATTGCAGATTTTAAAGTCGCCAAAAACACTTAATTATATATCGAAATTGCGGAATGCAATATCGTATATCAGGGTTGGGAAATGACAGTTTCGAAAATGTGTCAAACCAACCAAAAAATTTTACTTTTTGGCATCAAATGCGCATATGAGTAACTAAAACTACCTGCTGGCACTAAAATTTGTTGTTGTATCAAAATCTCAGTCTTAATTTGATTTAAGCTGCACTTGAGCTTGAACCCGACAATGCAAAATTATTTTTCGTGAATAATACAACTTTCCAGTTGGGCCAGTTTGGTTCCTTTGCATAAAAAAATGACTTATGTGAAGTTTGGAGCCAATCGGATAAAAAATGAAAAACATTGGCATTGGCTCGGATTTTAATGACACTTTATATGTTAGTTAATTTGGGGTCGCTGATTTTAAATGTGAAGTCGGTTGGTTTCGCTAATAATTGCAATTCAAATTGCAATTTACCAATTTTTTAGAATTGCCTGGCAGCCTAATATAAGCTTCGATTTTAACATTCATTTTTTCTTTAATAGATCAGACATTTCTTATTCCATATGTTTTAATCGATTCCAAAAAATTTTTATAGTTTTTTTATAAAGGCTCCTTCAGTAAATGCATATAATATTTTCATTTTTATTTCTCCAAATAAAGTAAAAAATTTTCGATTCAAATTTTTTGATTAGACAGAAGAAATTTTTTAAATTCAAAGGTACAAAACTAAAAGAGCCTTTATGTGAAAACTATACAACTTTTTTAGATTCGGTTAAAACATATGGAATAAGATATGTCAGATCTATTAAGGAAAAAAAAGAATGTTAAAATAAAAAATATATTAATATAATAATATAATAAAATTAAGGGTTTTTAGCTGGTTTGTTCCTAATTTTTTTTTTTTAAATTTCCTACCGTTTTTTCCCCCTTTTTTTTATTTTTTTCCCGAATGCGAACCTACGTACAAAATTTGAGTCCTGTAGCTTAAAAAATACGAACGTTAGTTCATCCCGAAAAAGGCTCCATCCCCCTCCACTTTATTCCCACACCCCCCATCAAAGGGTGTAAAATTTTATTTTGTCAATAAGAACCCAGCAAATTTCATCATTGCTTCAGCTTGAAGGAATCGGAAGTTATGCCATGTTTAAGAAAAAGGGGTTTGAGTCCCCCCACGGCCATCTACGCCTCTAATGGACCCATTTAATATAATGCATTGTCAGCGGAGTTCTATCAGTGTTCCAAATTTCAGCTCTCTAGCTCATGTGGAAGTGTATGAAAAAGCTCGCCGCAGATTTGAGGATATATATATACCGACATATATATATATATATATAGTCAAGCCAAAGCATATAAGGGTTATAAAAAAAAACAATTCAACGCATGTATGTACATAAATATGTACACTCAGAGAAATTTTTCCTCGTTTGAGGAGAAATGTGATTGGTGTTGCGCCATAAAAACGTTTCCTCATTTGAAAGACAAAATTCTATAATTAAAAAAAAATTTATTAACTTTAAGGTTTCTGTAAGTTTAAAAAATTTTGGGTCGAAATGGCCGAAATTTTTAATTTTTTTTTTTCGACCGAAACCGAAAAAATAAAAGAAAAAATGTGTATTTAAATGTAATAAAGTTGTACATAATTAAGCGTATCAGTAGGCTGAAATCGATCAAATGCGTCGAAATCAATTGAAGGGGCAGGGTTCTCTCTTTTTGCTACAGCTAGAGTAGTAGATATTCGATTTTAGGGGAGTAGATTTCAAGAAAGGGGAGTAGATTTTATTTTTTTACGTAGAGTAGTAGAAATTCTACGAGAGTAGTAGAAATTACGGTCAGGGTAGTAGATTTCAAGAGAGGGGAGTAGGTATGGGTTTCTGTGTAGAGTAGTAGAAACTCTACGATAGTAGTAGAAATTTCTGTCGGTGTAGTAGATTTGTAGAAAGAGTAGTAGTTTTGCATTGAATGAAACTCACATAATATTTTGAGGAGTAGATTTCTTACAATAGTAGTAGAAAATATCTTGAGGTAAGTAGAAAGTAGAAATTTAAAAGAGAGACAGAGAGAGAAAAAAATTTAGAGGAGTAGAAATTAAAAAATTATCGCGAGAGTAGTAGATCTACTCCGATAGGAGAAGAGTGAGAACTCTGTGAAGGGGTGAATGGATGAAAGTGATATGTAACGGAATAGTGTACACTTTTTTTTGACGCAGACTGTATGTATGTACGCTTTCAGAAACTTACATCATAAGTTTTCTACAAGCGATATGTTATTTTCCCTAGCAAAACTTTCTGCGTGTACTCGATTACCAAATTTTTTTTATTGTTGTTTTTTCTTTGTGTTTTTTTTTGCTATTTAATATAGATCGTTAATGTTTACATTTGCGTCGTAATAGGGTGACACATGTAGCCAAAAGATTTGAAAGTCATTGGAGCCAAAGCAAAGAAATTTGGTAATTTTTACAAATCAGTACGTACAAAATCAGTACAAAAATCAAAAATCAGTACATTGGCGTACTAATTTGGAATTTTGGAAAAATATACCAACAATTTGACAATATACCACACTTATGTACCAAATTTTCAAAAAATTTTTAATTTATTGTTTTTAGGAAGAGGTAAAGTGGCCCCGTTTGGTTGCAAAAAAATCCCTAAAATTATTAATTGTTCTCAGATTAACCTGTATAACCTCTCTGGCCAAATTTCATCAAGAAGTCGAAGCATTTGGCCATAATAAAAGAATGTGAAATAGCAAACTATTTCCGAAAAATTTTGAATTTATTGTTTTCAGGAAGATTGAAAGTGGCCAAACTGCTTCCGTTTGATTAAAAAAACTACTTTATTATGTTATTGAATATTACTGAATATTTTTATCGATTTATATACAAACTATTTTTTTGTCCGGCTCAAGGTCAGTTTTTGATTAAAAAACAATTTTAAAATTTTTTTGTTTCAATCTATTTTGTTTTTATTCTAATATTGCTCAGAGGAAAAGAGTAATGAAATATTCTGACGCTCCATACATTTCATAGCATTTTTATTCTGAGCGTGTCATATATTCCATTAGTTCTGGGTTCTGGGAAATTATCATAGCAAAAATACATATTAGCTTCAATGTATTTCATTAGCGAATAAAAAGAGATGCTACATAAAAAATATGCCATCAAGCAAGGAATTCACATTCAAATACAGCAGTAAAATTAACGGTATCAATATACAAACTTGTAAAGAGATGTTTCTTGCCGTACATGGTCTGCAAAATTCTAGAAGAAGAATACAAAAAATTCAGAGCCAGATCAAATTAGGCAATGTTGTAGCCAAACCTGACGAAAGTGGCAAGCAAAAGAATAGACCTCACGCATATCTGGAAGAAGTAATAGAATCTGCAAAAAATTTTATAACTTCTATACAGCCGTAGTCAAAATTCAAATCGCCATTATTTTTATTGTGACCTAACTATTAATTTATTGTATGATCAGAAATACGTACAGCTAAAACTATACCAGCCCTTAGTGCCGATAAATTTCTAAGAGTATTTTGCGAATAATTTAACATTGGAATCAAATTCCTAAATCAGACACCTGTGCTCAATGCTATTCACTAACGATACAAATTAATACTGCCAAAAATTTAGAAATGGCGGATGAAATGCGTGAACTATAATCACAAAAAATCTTTCATCTAGATTCAACTGCTTTGGCACAAGAAAAGTTTCGTAGTATATCCACACTGGCAAAAACACAACCCGCAAAGTATCATGTTATTACAATGGAAACACTTCCAACTCCAAAGCTTACTGTTGGGCCGGCATTCTATAAAAGAAAACTGTGGACGTATAATTTTGGTATACATAACTGTTGTGTACCCAACACGTTTCTGTGGACAGAAAACATAGCGAATTGTGGGTCATCTGAAATTGCAAGCTGCGTGATAAAATATATTGAAAAATATGATGCGAAAGCAGATGAACTTCGCATAATGAGAGACAATTGTAAGGGTCAAAATAAAAATTGGACCCTTATTGCTCTGTATGTTGTCCTTGTCAAAACAGGAAGGTTTCAAAACTTCGGGCGAATAGAGCTTGATGCTCGAAAGCATTGTCCCCTTATTTACAACATAGATGATTGGGAAAGTTGCAGGCGCAAACACATGCAAAAAATTTTTTTGCAACCAAACGGGGGCAGTTTGGCCACTTTTACTCTTCCTGAAAACAATCATTTCAAAATTTTTCGGAAATAAGGTGCTATCCCACATTTTCAATAATATAGCATTACGTTCCGATTTTTCGCTAATTATTGGCCAATGATATTCCTGACGTTTTAACGGTTCTGGAATCTAAAAGAGTGCTGGAGTTTGAAATATTAAAATTTGATAGCTTGAATTGTAGGATAACTCAAAATGTAAAATTTATTACGTTTATCGAATCGAAAAGCAACCACCAGGTTGATAATTTCGAATCGTCAGAACAAAACATACAAATATTTTGGTATATGAATTTTATATTAAATGTATTTTTTTGTTGTTGTTATTCTCAATAAATTGTTAGTTTTTGTTGAAAAAATTACATTTAGCTACTTTTGTTATGTGTTTTCGTAATTTTTTTATTGTGACCCTTTTTTAGCAACAGGACCCTATTTTTGGACCCTTTTTGAAAATGTTCAACGGTCACCTTAGGGTCTGGCCACCCTAAGTCTATTTAACACACAAAAAGTTCATCGAAATTTCGGATGAAAAGGAAATTTGGCCGAAAACGGAATTTTTTTTTTTTCGGCCGAATCCGAAAGACGGCTGAAACTGTTTTTTTTTTTGGCCGAAAAACCGAAACCGAATTTCGGTCGGTCTCTAACTGAAATAGTTAATTATAAACTTAATTATAAACCTTAAATTATTTTTTTTTGTTTTTTTTCGGTTTTGGCCGAAACTTAAAAATAATAATTTCGGCCGTTTCGGTTTCGGGCGAAAAAGAGAAGAAAAATTTGAGTCATTTCGGTTTCTGCCGAAATTAAAAAAAACTGTTTCGGTCGGTCTCTAGTTGTAATTATTTAGGCAAAAAGTGCTGCAGGCGAAAAAATCCACTTCTGCATTCTGCGTGTGTATTAAAAAAAAATATCCAATAAATGTTTTTGTTTTCAGATTAAAAAAATTTGAATCAAAAAGTTTTTTTTAAATTAAATTTACATAGGTTTTTAGAAGAATTAGGTATGATAACTGTATAGCCAAATTAAAGGATATTAATTAAGCTTTAACCTGGTTTCAACTAAACCGTGCCTTAATAACGCTTTTTCTTCTGAAATTAACCAAGTAAGTACTAAACAAATATACAAATTCCTGTAACTGAAAAAGTGTATAAGATAATGGTAAAATTTAACACAATACAGTCGAACTTCCCTATAATGAATTTGCACGGGACCAGAAATATGTCATTATATAGAAACTTCATTATACAGAAATTTTAATATTTTTCCACTTTTTTTAAAGATTGAATAACATTCTTAAATAATTCTTCATCAACAAAACATTCTAAGACATTTAGAGATTCAATCACATTACTCATTACGTTACTACTAATTTCCACAAAGGTTCGAAGTACGTCAACTGATGAAGAAATTTGTCCCAATGTAGGTAATGTAGCACCCGAATTTTTTGTTCAGCTTTAAAAGCATTTTTGTTTAATTTTCGCTTGTCATCCATGCTTTTTTTTTGGATTCATAATCAATATCTAGAGATTTTATTCCCTTAAAACATCTAGGATTTTTGGACTTTCCTATAACAAGCAATTTTAGGTTCTACGACCCAGTCATATTGCTTGCTACAAGGACAGCTGTTCTCTCTTTGCACGGTTTTCCACCAAGGCATTTCTCATTTTTAAATGCCAGTGTTTTATTTGGTAAACATTTGAAAAACAAACCAGTCTCATCGGCATTAAAGACGCCGTTTGGATTATATTTTTGTGTCAATCTCGGCAAAACGTTCATTATCCACTTATCACGATCGTGTATGTTGGCATCCGCACTTTCCCCACATAAAGTTTTTTGAACAATACCGTGTTGTTTTTGAATTTATCCAACCATCCAGTACTAGCTTCAAACTCTTCGTGTCCCAATAAAAAAAGTTTCTTCTTTTTTTTCTGTTGTTATTTTAAACTTTTGGGCATCCCCTGATAATGTTTTACATTTTTCTCGGCGCACAGTGTTATTAAAGCTTCGGTCAGATTAGGCAAAATTTGCCCAAATACTGCGAAAATACATTCAGAAAAATAAAAAACTGGTTCAGTCACATCCCAGCAAACATTTAGGTTTGATATCGACTCGGTATCAAAGGTTTTTCTCTAATGTCGAACGTTTGAAACCGAGTCGATACCGACTCTAGAATCATAGCTTTCTCAATAAAAATGGGAGTTATTTCTCGAGTCGAGAAAGGGGTTAGTTCTCGACTCGATTTCAAAGTTAGTTCTCGAGTTTGTTTTAAACGTTAATTCTCAAATCGACTTAAAATAAACAAAGAATTAATTAATGTTAAAATTGTATTTTTGTTTTTATTGCATATTTGATAACTAGAGATAATTTTTTTAAACTATACAAAATAAAAAGCTACATATTACCACACGGTTTCAAATATTAGAGAAAAAACTTTGGTGTCGAGTTGTTGCGGCTCACAACAGAGTCAAGAAGTAACCTTTGAAAACGAGTCGAGAATCACGTTAGTTATCGACTCGAGAAATAGGGTTTTTCTCAAACGTTTGAGACTGTGTTTGCTGGGCATTCGCACTGAAAGCAACCAAACCATTTGGGCAAGGATGATGATCATTGTTCCATCACACTTTTAAATAAAATGAAGTTAAGGTGTAATGTATGCAATCACAATCGTTGGGGGCTCTACTTATGTTCTGGTTTTTGCTATGATTAATGAACTGTTTGGCATATAGCCAGAGAACTTATATTCACAGAGAAGCGTCATCTCTTCCTCTTCCTTTTTGCTAACTTGGAGCTCGTGCAATTCTGGTGAGTAAACTACGGTCAGATTAGGCAAAAATTTGTCCAAATACACTCAGATAATTTAAAATCAACTAGAATCGTATGGGACTGAACCAGTATTTAATTTTTCTGAATGTATTTTCTTTGTATTTGGGCAAATATTTGCCAGATAAAAAAATCTTGTGAAATTAACCACAATTCAACTAATTCTGTGGGTAACATTTTTCAAAATGATCGGTCGTCGTATTTGTTTACTCTAATTTAATTTCGTAATTTACCCACCATTGTATCGTAAATTTCCAAAATTATAATATCGAAATGATGCTTTCTGAAATATTCACTGTTCCAAAGTCAATGTTAACATTAACAGAATCTCTGATTATTGCATCATGAATATATCCCATACATTCTTGAAATTATAGTTGTTCTGTGGGCAAAAAATTTTATTTGAATATGACTCAATGAACATATTTCTGAATGAACATATATTGAAACAATAAAATTGTTGTATGGACCAAGGGTTCGGTTAGGCCAAAGTGTTGGAGATTTGCCTCACATAGACCGTCTTTTGTGGTTATCTAGTCGTTCCTTTACGGATATCGAATCCGAAAATGTTGGGTCATCCTGGCAAGCCAATAGCTTAATACACATTATCCACCATAGTAACAAATTGAAAGTTTACTTTAGACAAAAACATAATTTTATCACATTTAAGGACCCCCGGCGAAAAGATTATTAATACCTTGATAATTTAAAGCTTGCATTTATTGAAGAGCAACAAACCAAAATAGTGACGGCTCTGGTGCAGTGGTTAACACCTCTGCTTCACGATCGGAAGGTATCGGGTTCGACTCCCACCTGGGGCAAGGTAGAAATTCGTTTTCTGATTTTCTGTTTAGATCGCCACTCTCTCGTCAACATGATAATGGCAAATAAATATTAATATATAAAAATTGTTCCCAAAATAGATGAAAACTTGTGAAACCCGGAGAAAGTTCTGCTAACCCGGGAGCCCGGAGATTGACTTCCAAACCCGGAGTCTCCGGGTCAAAAGGACCCTGTTGGAAAGCCTGGTTGGGATATTACTTTTTTCACTTACAAAATGAGTTTACATATTCCAGAATTGGAATATTATATTCCACTCTGGTCACGGTGTTTAGGGTGAACTTTTAACATGAATAATTTCTCTGATATAGCGTTCGGTTGGTTTTTCGTTTCCTGGAACCGATATCTTTTCAAACTCCCATTTTGCAGAAAAAGGCCGGTAAATTGTAGGTACCTACTCTAATTCCATTAAAGGTAATATTTTCCGGAAAAAGTTAATCTTAGTAGCCTTAAAATTATAATAAAAAAAACATTAAAAAATACTGTATTACTCATAAGTTAATAAAACCTGCTAGATTGGTAAATCTGGCAGCATTTAAAGCAAAAATTATATGTTATCTTAATAATTTAGCACTATTTAGCAGTTTATAACAAATTAGGCGCATAAAATAAAGGGAAAACATTTTGTTGGAATCAATACGTATATGTATCAAGGTTTAATTTGTTTTACAAAATACTTGCAAATCTTTTGACGTTTTGTTTTCTTTTATTATGAAGTTATTGAAATTTTCCAATAAGTTATGTGAATCAGATAGTAAATTAACAAAAATTTTAGTTTTGATATTGACTTTATGAAACAATTAGTTAATATTCACATTTGTTAATAATTACTCAAAAATCTTGCTCACTTTAATTTACCGATAATGCCAAACGACAAAATGTAGGATGACCGACGATGAGCGACGACTACACCAGTGCTGCCAGATTTTTTTTCCGAAAATCCGATTTTCTAGTTTTTACTGTAACAAAATCCGTAAAATCCGACCAGAAAAAATATGGAACAAGTTTACTTTAAGGCCTGGACCCCAAATATTTTTATTTTTTTTTTGTCACCTTAAAATGAAATCCGGAAAAGTTTTGCCCAGCTCGCCTATAGTTTCCAAGATATTTGCATTCAAAGTAATAGAAAAATGTATGGAATTGTTATGAAATTTAACAGAATTTAAGAGAGAGTTCCGTACCTTCTTGATATTTTATTTTATTAAAAACTTTCGTGTACCAAAAACTGTTAAAATTGCAGTTCCAACATTCGGTATAAAGCTACGAATATCACGGTTTACATTTACATCAAAGTTTATAGTGAAAGTTTAATGTTATTCGATATTTTCTGTGAATCAAATGAAAGTGTTTTTCAAATGGAATCAGGAATCTACCCAGGAAGGAGAGGTGGGGTTTGGGGTATTTTGGGGTGCCGAACCCCCCGAAATATATGAACACAATACGTCGATTTTAGAATGAATACTTTTTTCATAAACTCCCATTCGGGTAATTTGTGCAAAATTTTTTTAAATTTTTTTAAATTTTGTTTTTTTATGAAAAATTAAAAGAAAAAAAACGATCTGTGGTTGAGTTTAATTTTGTTTGCATTTTATAGTTTTTTTCTTCAGTATTAGTAAACCTCCCGAAATTTTTCCTGGTTACGTCCTTTCTCAAACAAATCTTTGATAAAAGCGCAAATAAAAAAGAAAATTGAAATGAAATGCTTAAAAAAATATTGAGAACTATTAATAAAGCTTGTGCGGCTACATCCCGTGCTTTTTTGCACTTTATCTGTAGAATAAATTTCAATTGTAAACAGAAAACAGCTGTTCGTTTGAACGTGGCGGAACTTAGCATCAATTCCTCTTCCTTGAATAAATTTGTTCATTCGTATTAGGCACAATTATTTCCTGGGGATTTTTCAAACACTACAACAATTGTTGTGCAGATGTGTTATTGCTATTGTTGTAATTTTGTTATTGTCGTTCTGTTGTTGTTTTAGTGTTGTAACGTTGTTGTTGAAGTATTGTTGTTGTTGTAATACTTTTGTTGTAATGTTTTTCTTGATGCTTGATTCTTGAAGGTTTTTGTTTGTGTTCTTGTTTTTGCAATGTTATTGTAATTTGTTGATGTTGATGTATATATGGTTGGAGACATAATTCAAAGTCGTGTATGGATGTCTTTTTTGAAGCTCCGCCAAATTTAAATTAAAATAATCAATTGCTTGCTGCATTTGTAATTCGCGGCCCGCGCAATAATTAATTAATTGTTTTGTTGCTAATAGTTTATGCCGTGGCAAATTAAACTTGCAATTGAGTGCTGGCGTTTTTAAAATAGCGAAAAATAGCGAAAAAAGAAAATTAATCAAACTATTTGAAGAAATAGCTTTCGTTGACGGCGAAGTACTCGATATTCTGCTCAGCTTTGACAATTATAAATTCAATTAACTTTTATTTTGCAAACAATTGTTACCTATAGTTCTTTTTTAAACTTATATATATAATTATACATTTTTCTTTTTAATTTGCAGACGGATTTTATTACTTTTGATGATTACTTTTTTAATTAATCGAATATCAATTTTATTGTTCGACATCACTACAATCGCACAACATTTGTGCAGTTCTTTCCGCACCAAAATCGACGCGCAAAGTTTTCCACTTTGTGCAATTTTCTTCTCATACAATTTTTGACAGTTCTCGCCAACAACTGAACCATTTCGCGTTTCCCAGGGTTTTCCCACTTTAAATGAATACTCCTAATGAATTATATGATAGATGGAAATCTGAAATCTGCACTTTTTTAAAGTATTTTTCCCGATATACCCAAAAGGCACTGGTCTCTACAGTCAGGCTTTAGCGCTTACGAGGTTAAGATAATGAATCGTCTTCTTGCTGGTCACACCTTTAATAAAACTTATCTTTTCATGATAAAAGCTGTGAACTCTGAGGAGTGTGACCTCTGCAATGTCAGAGAGAATGATAATCACATAACATTTCGCTGTGTGAAATACAATTTTTGTTTAGCTGGTTTTTTCGATTGATTTTAATAGAACGCATCAAAACTACTAAAATGGTATCAAAACTTTCTCAAAAATCGTAATGTAAACCATTAAAAGAATTTTTTTTTTTAAGATTTTACTAAAAAAAAATTGTTTATTTTTTTTATTATTTTTTTTTTAGCAGCAAACAACAGTTGGAGGTAAATTAAAAATATGGGAAAAAAACTATTTTAAGTTCATTTAATTGCCAACCAAATAAAAATACTCAAAAATTGTTTTCATTGGTAGGCAATTAAATGAATCAAACATTAATTTGTTTCCTGATCTTTTTCTCCGTTTTCCTCTGTTATCTTCGATAAATGTTGGAAAAAGTTTGTTTGAATGTCCTTTCTTCTTGATTCTAAGAAATCACATTCCAACGAACACATTCCAACCTTACATTGCCCGAAATACCAAGTTAAGCCATCTCAAATGCATTTTTATTTTATGCAATGTTTTTAATATTGCACTTTGCGACAAAAAAATGTTTGAGTGTTTTTTTTTTGTATTTTCGGATTCTACTAGTCATAATTAGTGTTACACTATAAGGTTTTGTCAAAGTTACCAGCATATTAAATTTTTCAAACACACAAAATTATATGGCAATGCAGACAGTTACGAAAATTGAGATAGCGACGCGGTTAACAACTGACTCTTGTAGCTCCTTTGTGGATTCATTAAAATATGTGTAAGGAATGCCTCTCTATCAAAAAAGTAGATTGGTTCATACAAAAAGCAAGATTTAAAACACTGCAAAATTGACAAAAACGGCATCTTTTTAAGACAAAAAAAGTATGACAGGCCACGAATTTTGACAAACCCTTTTAGTGTATCACTAATTATGACTAATAGAATCCCAATATGCAAAAAATACGACTCAAACATTTTTTTGTCGCATAGTGTAATATTAGCTTCAATTTCCCTCTTATATCCAGCTACAATAATATTGTGGATTTACTCAAATCAAAAGATCTTGCTGTGTACAAATCGGCGGTCAGTTTTTTTGAGAATTGTGAAATTGACATATAACACTTTTATTTCCAATTCACTTCTTCATCATTCAACTTTTTCACCAAACAACTATTCACCAAACAACAAATCACCAATCAACTTTTCACCAATCAACTATTCACCTAAAACATTTCATCAACATTATTCTTGTCAATTTTTATTTTTTTCCATACATACTAATTTAACTCCAAAATATAAAATTTGTAATTTCATGAGTTAACATTATTGGTGGTGGCGTTTTAGTCTTTCTGGCTGGCCAAAAATATCTTTGAATCATATGATTCAAAGTAACAAAAACATATAAAAAAAAAAAATATTCACTCGCTCTCTCAAAAAGTGTTAAATTTTAATTTTTCCTTGGAAACAACAACACTTTGACAGCATCCGGGGTCAATTGATGCAAGTGTGTCATACCCTTTAAAAAACCATTTCGCTGGCCAATAGCAATCACATGTCCTTTTCAGTACCATCAGATGAAGAGGGAGGGTGATGAGATTAATTTCAGGATGAGTAAGTTGGGTAGTGGGATTCATGCGATGGCGTAGAGGGATGTAAATTGTCTTTGCACCTAATGCACCTAAATGACATGAAAAATTGTACATTTTCCAGGGAATTGTACCTAAAATTTTTTAACAATAAATTCATAAATATTGGTTATATTTCTATTTTTATTAACACGTTTCATGCGTTTAACATTTCAAAAATAACGAAAAAATTTACCATTTAATTTTTAATTACACAGTCCGACAAAATTAATTTTATTTAGTCGCTTAATTGAGTTCAGCTTTATTGCAATACTCCAAAATATATAATGTTTTGTAAATCTTTTATAAAAAAATTGTAAAAAATTACAAACAAAAATTGTCTAAATATTCAAATTGTACTTAAAATGGGATGGTCGTACCTACAGTACCTTCGCAGTGAAATAGGATGGAAAAAGGTACAATTGTATCACAACAAGAGTGGTTAGTCATTCAGCTCTGTGCAGGGGGATAAACATTCTGGTGAACAGGTGGTACGTGCCGTAACTGTGAGAGCTGTCTGGAAGTGCGACTATGACCTCCACGTTGGTGACCGCCGGTAACAGTTCCCGACACGGACATAGTTCTGTCTGGGTCTGGCTAACATAGTCGGGCGAAGGAGAGGTAACTCCTTAAAATCCCCTAATCCAGCTTCATACGCCGAGGGATGCGGTGCCAGGAGGGAGCCTGGTCTTTAGTATGCGAGCTCTAGATACCTGGGGACCTCTAGTTCTAACCAAATTCCCCTTTCCTGCATACTGGGGGTGAGTGCAGGATGACCGCCCTTCCCCCACACTCGTGGGACCAAAAATGAACAAAAAAGGAAAAACTTAAAAACATTTAGGAACGACGACGGACATGACGGAGGAGGAGGAGAACCTTCTTCTCCAATGCGCTACAACGGACAACGAATCGATTAGTGTCGGTGAGGTAGGCGGCGGGAATATTGCCGTCAACATGGAGAAACTGCTTCTTCGTGAGGACGATAATATGACATGGTTGACAGTTCATCCGGGCTGTCAACCATGTCAACAGCTTCGACTCGTAAGAGGATCGCAAACAGCAAGTTGACAGTTAGAAGGTTGGGTAACAAGACCTGGGATGAACTCAACGAAAGGGACCGTAAAAGGCTGCATAACGCGCGGGCCTTCCTACAGGGGCTATCCTCAGCGACCGATAAAACGGACGCAGAGATGGCCCCTGCTGGAGGCCGGGGCGATGTGGAGCCTATGGGACCACCGCGAATGCGACCGGGCACCACTGGATGCAAACCCGAACGATGTAATGAGCTCCACGCTCACTCTGGTTCGGGGGAGGATCAGGGTGGTGTGCGGTCGGAAAGGACGAAGGTTGTTGATGATACGAAGCCCGGCTCGAGCGAAGGCTCAGCCAGCCCAGCTGACTCTCAACCTGCGTCTGTCGCGACTGGTCCTGAAATGGTCCCGGACGGTGATACCACTCTGGACCGCTGCTGTACGGTGATCGCTCTTTCTGGCAAATCAAGGCACCGCCATGGCTCGGGGAAACCCGATGTTCCAATGGCCGCTGAGGTAAGTCAGGATGGCGTGAAAGCGGGGCAGAATTCGGGACTGGGGGGCACTCTGCCGAGGGACCCGAAGCAACACCACCATGGCTCGGGGAAACCCGATGTTCCAATGGTCGCTGAGGGGAGCAAGGCAGGTAGTGCTGGTAACGAGGGGAAGACCGTCAAGCAGAGGCTGAACGCCAAACGCTTGATACGACGGATGAAGAAGCGCGACCCGAATTCCTACACGGAAAGGGAACGCCAGATACTAACGGCGGCGGAGGAGACGGTGAAGGCACCCATATCGCGCGTGTCTGTACCTTCGGGGGCCAGCATGAGGTTACTTGCTGCGAGGAATGGAGGCCCTTTGCCCCCGACCTCAGCGGCGGGTAAACTCAGGTGGACGTCGTACAGGACGGTCTTAGGGTCGCTGTGGTTGACAACGGGAACCCCGAACGTCGACTGACAGAGGAACAGTGGCAGCTGATAGAGCTCAGAATCCTTGAGGGTGTGAATTAAGGCATTCAATCCGGAAGTGTTTTTGAAAATCCCGGGATTTCGGGATTTGAAATTACAATCCCGGGATCCCGGGATTTGTTCGGGATTTTCGGGTTTTTTCAATTAAATACAATAATTAATATAAAATTAAAGAAAAATTGTTGCAACAATATTTTAAGTTTAATTTAATTTTAATTCGACAAGGAAATAATATTTATTAAATATAACATTAAACAAAACAAATAATATTTAAAATAAATAAGTCGAACAAAAAGTAATTCTTTTTTTTTGCCACCTGAATCTGAATATAATTATAAAATTCTGCCAGCTCCATTTCATGCTACACACGAAAAAGTTACTTTCAGTAGTTTTAGTATTATAGCTGGAACGGATACACGAATTCTTGTTTTAAACATATATCTTTTTTGTAAAATAAAAATTTTTTTAATTCAAAAAATTTTATTCAGATTGATAAAAATTGTTTGTTAACCGTTATTTTTGTGTGTGTGTAGCACTAAATCTGCAAAAGTGGGTTTTTTAATTTACCAATTAGATTGGATGTAAATACACGGCTGTATTTCTGTAGAAAACCGTCAAAAATATCTTGAACAAGGCATAAACAAAGCCTTTTTTGAATCCCGGGTTTCCGGGATTGAGAAAACGTCCGGGATCCCGGGATTTCGGGATTCGGGATCCCGGGATTGAATGCCTTAGTGTGAATGATGCTATCCTGAAGAAGGGGAAACGTATCCCTCTCTTCGGCCAGCTGACCACAATCAAGGGTTTTAAGATGCTTCAGTGTGATGATGCGGACACGCTGAAATGGTCCCGGTACCACATCTTCCAAGGGAGCGTATTGAACGCAACCTACGCCACCTGAACCCTGAGCTGAAAAGCCTTGAATGGGAGATCGTGGAGGTTGCTGAGCAAACGGAGGCGGGCACAGAGGTGGTGGTACTCGTTAGCCACAAGTCGATGCCGCTTCTACGGAAATGCAACTTCAAGGTGCGCATAGGGGTCACCCGATGCAAACTGAGGCCAGTTGTGGAGCCACCCAGAAAAGTAAGTACAATGCCACTACTGCCATGAAGCTAATACAAATTAATCTTCATCACAGCAAAGCGGCTAGCGAAAATCTTGTCTCGCTAATGGCGAGCAAGAACGTAGACGTCGCCCTCATACAGGAACCTTGGTTACTCCGAGCTAACATATGCGGGCTTGCGGACAAAGGTTTGACCACATACAGCGTCAAACCATTAAACAGTGAGACTAAAATTAGAACCTGCATAGTAGCTAGGAGACAAATCAACGTATATCTCCTTCCTTCTCTTAGCACCCCTGATCAGACGGCAGTAATGTGCGAAAGGCGCGGGTCTCCTTCCCTCGTCATCGCCTCCACATATATGCCGTACGACTCAGTGAATCCACCGCCGTCGAATGACACCAACTCACTGATCGTGAAGGCCGAGCAGGAAGGATGGGACATTCTCATCGGATGTGACGCCAATGCACACCATGTTCAGTGGAGTAGCAGTGACACAAATGTACGGGGTGAGTCTTTATTTGAATATATAATCAAAAAGAATCTGATTATTGCGAACAAGGGCAGAGAGCCCACCTTTACTACTAGAAATAGGAGGGAGGTACTTGACATAACATTAACGAATAATTCGGACTCTATATCTATAAACCACTGGATGGTCTTCCCTGAGGCCACGTTCTCTGATCATAGAATAATAGAATTCGAAATAGATATACCAAAGAATACATTACCCCCATATAGAAACCCAAGAAAGGCGGACTGGGACTCTTTTGTAAGTGAGGTAGGGAATGGAATACATACACTGCAGGCGCAAAATCTGACATCAGCGCATGAGATAGACAATTCTGCCAGGTCGCTAGGGCTTCTCCTTAGTAAGGCGTATTGTAAGGCATGTCCGTTAAGGACAGCCAAGGTAAAGAAATCAGCACCGTGGTGGACAGAGGAGCTTAGGGTCTTAAGAAGCGCAGCACGCAAGCTCTTTAATAAGGCTATGAGAACCAATGTATCCACTGACTGGGACGACTACAAAACGAGTACAAGGAAATTCAAAACCGCTACAAGGAACGCCAAGAGAACGTCTTGGCAGGATTTCTGTAGTGGTTTGGAACATTCCTCTGACTCAGCAAGGCTAAGAAAACTTCTCTCAAAAGCACCAGCTATACCTGGATTCCTCAAGCAAAACGATGGGCGATGGACCGAATCGTGCTCTGAGACTCTACAGCTTCTGCTGGAAACGCATTTCCCAGGTTGTGATATTGATCAGGAAGATGCGGACGCGAGTAGAACAGCGACCACAAGTAATGGTATACCTGAAGGTTTAGATACTGAGGAAAAGATAAACTGGGCGATTGACTCTTTTTCGCCCTATAAATCTCCTTGTAGTGACGGGATACTCCAGATAATGCTGCAGAAGACCAAGAATATTATAACACCAATTCTTAAGGAATTGTTCTTGAGCAGCCTTAAGCTCGGGCACATCCCAGCAATTTGGCGGCAAGTTAATGTTATTTTTATTCCTAAGGCGGGCAAAGCCAGTCACACACTAGCGAAGGACTTTAGGCCCATCAGCCTGACGTCTTTCGTACTGAAGACTTTCGAAAAACTCATAGACTTTTATATTCGTAGCAGGCTGAGACCTTGTGACATATCCTCGGCACAGCATGCATAGACGAAAGGGAGGGGTGTGGAAACGGCGCTGCATTGCGTCGTCAGCACCATTGAAAAGAATCTTTCTTATAAAGAGTACACTTTAGCTGCATTCTTAGACATTGAGGGCGCATTCAACAATGTCAACGTAAGTGCGGTTAGTAGGGCGCTAACACACGCGAGCCTGCCCTAACAGACTGGATCGTTAGTATGTTAAGCCAGCGGAAAATCAGAACGGAACTTGGGAACACGAACATGGAGGCGACTGCCTCTCGGGGTACCCCGCAGGGCGGTGTCATCTCACCACTTCTGTGGAACTTGGTACTAAATGAAATACTGATTGAATTTGAGAAGAGTGGGATAAAGGTGACCGCATACGCGGACGATGTTGTACTACTAGCAACGGGTAAATTCCTTCCGACCATCAGCGATATATTAGAAGTAGCACTGAAACAATTGAGCGACTGGACTAAGAAATGTGGACTGGGGGTTAACCCCCAAAAAACCGAACTTGTCCTATTCACGAACAAACGAACGATTCCACAATTCAGACCACCATCTATAGAGGGGATCTCTCTCAGAGTCTCAGAAAGCGCCCGCTATCTGGGTCTCGTTTTAGACAGGAAACTGAACTGGAAATTAAACATAGAAGAAAGGGTTAGGAAAGCGTCAATTGCCTTTTACACCTGTAGTAGAATTTTTGGAAGAAGGTGGGGCCCACGTCCCAAAATCATCTCATGGATGTATACAGCCATCGTTAGACCAATACGATGAAATCATCACCGACGGCAGGACTCGAGACAATTCTTAATTTTCTGCCTCTAGACCTATATACACAAGAATATGCAGCAAAAAGTGCCTTAAGAATAAGCCAGACAGAAAACTGGCATAGAAACTCGACGGGGCACTCAGACATAATGCAACGACATCTTGGGAACGACATCAGCTCTGACTACCTGCTGCCATACCCAGACTTCAATATTCCCTTCTCCAGTCACTTTCCCACCAGGAAAGAGTTGGAGGGAAATGACCTATCAAGAAACGTACCCATATCAGTCTTCACTGATGGGTCCAAAATGAACATTGGTACCGGTGCGGGTTACACCTGCGAAAAATTAGGGATCACGGGATACATCCGTCTGCCAGACAACAGCAGTGTCTTCCAAGCGGAGATACTGGCAGTGGCGGAGGCGGCCAAGGCGACCTCAATGGTGGAGACACCACACGATGATATCACCTTTTTCATTGATAGCCAGGCAGCAATAAAAGCGTTATCTGCCGTCTACATCAAGTCAAAGCTTGTCAGGCGCTGTCGCGAAGAGCTGCAGGTTCTTGGCTCACAGCATCGCGTTAGGCTCTGCTGGGTGCCGGGGCATGAGGGAATACCTGGAAATGAAGCAGCCGACGAATTGGCTCGGAAAGGGTCGGCAATTAGTGCTGACCTAGCGGACCGTTCTGTTAAAATCCCACTCTGTAGTATTAGGGAACGACTAGAAAAACAGTTTGCGAGGCAGGCCAACATCAGATGGAGACAACTCTCCACCTGTGAGACCTCTCGCAAACTATGGCCACTACGCAATGAAGGACGTACGGTCAAGCTCCTGCAGTTTGATAGGAAATCCATATCTGTCCTCATGGGCACATTAACGGGTCACAACCTTTTAGGAGCTCATGCTAGGAGACTTGGTCTTACCCAAAATGACGTTTGTAGAGGCTGTGGGGACGAGGATGTCGAGGAGGATACCCACCACTTCCTCTGTCGATGTCCAAGTCTACAACATCTCAGGCGTAGAACCCTTGGGGAATACTTTTTCGATGACCTGGCGGAGTTATCTGATAAACCCCTTCGTGATATGCTCGCCTTTGTAAGAAATTCTGGGTGGCTGGATTACCAACTTATGGTTTGACGAGTGTGGGCCTATCCCACCTCTTAAAGTACGGGCATCACAATGGGTCAACTTTTTTGGCCTAAGTGTGATGGCACTGGAGTATTTATGCTCCAATGGTGCCATCTACCCTCTAACCTAACCTAACCATCACAACAAGAACAAAACGACAATGACAAAATTACAACAATAGCAATAATACAACTATATTGCTGTAGTTGTGGTGTTTTTGTAGTATTTGAAAATGCTCAGGAAAATATTGTGCCTTAAGCTTAGGTCAGATTAGGCAAATATTTCCCCAAATGCTGGGAAAATACATCCAGAAAAATAAAATACTGGTTCAGTCACATACGATTTTAGTTGATTTTAAAAATATCTGAGTGAATTTGGGCAAATATTTGCGTAATCTGACCTTAGCTTAAGACGAATGAACAAATATATTCAAGGAAGAAGAAGAATTGATTCAATAATTAATATATTATATGGGAAGTTTCGGAACTTTGAATGCAAATATCTCGGAAACTATAGCGGTGCAAAATTCTTTCGTATTTCGTTTTCTGAGATTTTTGTAAAAATTTTCAATTTGTGTGAGGTTTTAAAATTCTGTGTGAGATATTTATTTGGCAACTATGGTACGACGAGCTACATATTTTTCTGAGTTCTTACCCTCTTGACAGTTGTCACCAAAGTTCAGAACCGTTTTATTCCCTTATTTGACAGTTTTTTACTAAAATTTATAACCATTGGCAAACGTGGTAGGCTTGCCACACACATGGTTTTAGCCCGGAGACTCCAGGAATCTAAACAAATCTCCGGTCTCCGGTTTTTTGAAAAATTTCTCCGGTTTTTTCATAGTTTTAGTAATTATACCCCCACACACACACTATGGCAGGGTATATTCACTTTGACACAACGTTTGTAACGCCCATAAGGGGGCGTGTCCGGTATGGAAAAGTATATATATTCTTGATCAACATCATCTCCTGAGTCGATTTAGCGATGCCCGTCTGTCTGCCATCACGATAGCAATTTTGGAGATATCGATTTGAAACTTTGGGTACATATTTTTCTCCTCCAAACTCAGATCAAGTTCGAGAATCAGACCAATCGGACAAAAGGTAAACGACAAAAAAAGCTAATTTTTTTTATTGCTGTATTCGATTGGAAATGTTTAGAAATGGTTTTTTGACATAGTCGGAGGTTCCAAAATCACATATAAATGAGTCAAAATCTGGTCTTGAGACCAAAATATTATTTTTTACCACATATAGCATCCTGGGACCAACATTTTTTCGAGGTACTTCCAAATGGGACTTATTGTGGGACTCTAGTCTTTTGTTAATTTTAAAAATTTTTAGCAAAATTTATTTTGGTTAAACAGTTGAAAATAAAATACTCATTCTTTCATTCGAGTTATTTATGTTATTATACCCTACACCTCATGAGGTATGGGTATATTCACTTTGGTCTGATGTTTGTAATACCAAGAAGGAGATGTATCCGGTATGGAAAGGTATATATATTCTTGATCAGCGTTACCTCCTGAGTTGATTTCGTCCTATCCTCATGTCCGTCTGACCGTATGTCCGTCTGACCGTATGTCCGTCCTCTTTTCTTGTAAACACGATTGCAGGAGCTAGAAGAAAGATAGAGGTCCCAAATTTTGGATTTCGAATTTTTTGCCCTCTAAGGAGTTGGTATTGAAAATATTCGGTTGACTGCAACGCCTATAAGTGAAAATCGTGTTTTGTAAAATATGTAGCCTCATTCCGCTGAAATAGTTCTAAACTTGGTATACGGGGGTTTTGGGGGTAGCTGATTAAGAATTTAATGTCGAAATTTCCAAATTCAACATGGCGGATCCAAAATGGCCCAGTAGGTGTAGTGTATATAAAGCCGGCTTTGACCGACTGAAACGTACTCACTTGTTTTAATTGAAAATTGTCATTAATTATAAAAGGCCACACCTAAAAAAAATTAATTATTAAATTATTTTATCTTGAAAATCTCCGGTTTTGGGCTTCTCCAAGTGTGGCAAGCCTAAAACGTTTTTGCTTTTCGTGGTGAATCCTTAACTTTCCGAAAATTTTGTAAAATAACTCTTTGGGTAATCAGTGTTGCCAAAATTGACAAAGTTGACAAAATTTCCGAATAACGGTTTTCACAAGCGGTTTCTAGCAGGAACAGATTTTTTTCAGAAAATCCATATTTTCAACATATTTGTATGGAAATCCGTATTTTTCCTTAAAATTTCTCAATTCAGTATAAATACAGATTTTTCCCTATATATGGCAGCACTGGACTATACTGAAAGTTCTTTATGCTGCTTTTGGAATATACACATGACAGTTAAGAAACAGCACAGGTGTAATGTACACGAGTAAATATTGAAGTAAAATATCTTACTGGGAGCCCCAATATGTATGTTTGGCGTTAAAGTCGTCGGCAAGAGTCGTCCAATAGAATGGAAAAATCAGAGAACTTATATTCATAGAGAAGCTTCATAAGCTCTTCCTCTTCCTTTTTGCTAACTCGGAGCTTTTGCAATTCGTAAGCAGACTGCGGAGTTTTGTACAGTGAGTGTACAGACTGCGGCATTTGGCTAGTATGTTAGAAATGTTTTTGTTGTTGGTTCGCTTTGTTTTTGCTTTTCTTTACATTTGTGTTTTTGTCCCTTTTCTTATTTCGGTCGTTTTCTTTGACTTTGTTTTGATTCTTTTTTATATTCATCTTGCACTTTTTTGCCGTTTGGTTTATATTACTAGGTTGTTGTTGGCGATTTTCATACCTCCTACTGCTGTTTTCTTATATGCATGTGTATTTTTCTATGATTTGTTTGCATTCGCGACAAAGTATTTTTATGGTTCTGGCATTTTTGGAATCACATGATAAATTATGGAAATTATCTGCTTTGTGCCTATAATAAACTAATTAATAGATTTGTTACAAATAATTCTTTCAAAAATCAGCAAAAATTGTTTATGGACAAATTATGATGAGGACTCTTAGGTGCATGTATTTTCTATCATATTGCATTCAAAAAATAAATAAAAAAGAGTGAAAAGCAAGTTTTTTAAAATATAACCCTTTACCCGATTAAAAAGCAGAAAATAAATTTCCTTTAACTCAATTTCCGCAATTTCAATTTAAAATTAAGGGTTTTTGGCTATTTCCCCTTTTTTTTAATTATGGTTTCAGTGGTTTCAGTCTGTTATCTTCAATTCGTTAATTTTGTTTATTCTTTATGACTAGAAATTAACTAAAACGAAATAATGTCAACATTATTTCAAATGCATTATTGCATTTGAATAAATGCTGATTTGAGTTTTGATTATGTATTTGTTTTGCTTGAAAGCGCCTATACATTAAATAATTAGTTAATTTTAAAAATCAGCATCATAAATGAAATTCGTCAACATCGCTACTATCTGATGGAAAACAAATACAGGAGAAGGGGCTATGTGACAAAGTCGATATTTTGCCTAATTTCGAAATAATATTTCGCTCTTATTAAAAGTCCACCCTAAATAAACATTTGAATGGACATTTGAGGATTCGGAAGCGGTAATGGCGGTATGTAAACTCATTTTGTATGTGAAAAAAAGTAATAATATCCCGACAAGTTATTCACGCGAAATTTTGATTTTGTCACATAGCCTCTTCTCCTGGATATGTTTTCGATTTTTTTTTATAAAACATTGAATTGGTTAGAATATATAAAAAAATTATACAACAAAATAAGCACAAAGCAGATAATTTCCATAATTTATCATGTGATTCCAAAAATGCCAAAACCATCAAAATACTTTGTCGCGAATCCAAACAAATCATAGAAAAATATACATGCATTTAAGAAAACAGCAGCAGGAGGGATGAAAATCGACAACAACAACCTCCGCCGCCAATCATAGTAAAAAAAACCAAACGGCAAAAAATTATAAAATGAATAAAAAAAGAATCAAAACAAACGAATCAAGATCTAGTCAAAGAAAACGATCGAAATAAGAAAAGGGACAAAAACACAAATGTAAAGAAAAGCAAAAACAAAAGCGAACCAACAACAAAAACATTTCTAACAGACTACAAAAAATTAAGAAATGTTAGCCAAATGCCGCAGTCTGTACACTCAGTGTCCAAACTCCGCAGTCTGCTTGGGCCTATCGATAAATTGTCTTCGTTCATTTTGTTAAAAATGTGCTCCATCACCCGCATATGCACCATAATATCTTCTGTAGGTTTTGAAAGGCCACCTTCGCTAGGTGACATCAGAGAAATTCTCCAAACCATCGTCTGCCATTGTTTGCAAATCGTCCACTTCTGCATGTGCATTAATCTAGTAGCACTATTGCGAAACCAATTAAGCTAAATTTGTGGCAACGCTTGCATTTTTCTGCCAAAGTGACAAGAAGTATCTGCATACGTCAAGAAGGATATAAACACAGATGACGACATGATGTTTACCGTTAGGATCGCCATTTTGTCGCGACGTTAGCAGACACTTCTTGTCACACGAACAGCTGTTCTTTGTTTACGTTTTTCTGGGAGCCAACGTTTCCAGAAAGATCTGAATTGAAATATTTTCTGCTAGAGTGGATTTTTTCGCTTAAAACTCAAAAACGAACATAGATACAACACAAATGTCGGAATTTGATAGCAATTGCTACATTATTGCAAATATGGTACGATAAGTTATTAAATGTAATTTTTATTACTTTTTTTATTTTTTTTTTAATGACGAATCCCATCGGTCCCACTTACCCGCCCAACCGACCGAGGGGCACATCCACATGACACACGGATTTGGTGACCGAACAGCCGTAATCCGGATTACGCTGTGTATCCGATCGCGGGTAAACATATCTTGAAATTCGTTTCAGCTACAGATTAAAATCATCAGCTGATAAAACGCATATTAATAAAACACGAATTAGGTTATGAATGCAAGAGAGAATTCTTCCAAACATAACATAATATAAGATTAACGTGATAATAAACAATAGAAATAAAATAAAATATTATGAAGCATCAGAATTCATGCGACGAATATGAATTTGATCAAATATAATTTTTCTCTACTTTACGATATTAGACTTAACAAAAATACAAAGGCAAAACAATCAAAACAGTTAATTTACGCGACAAAGATTACAAATATTAATTTAAGTATTTTATTTTTTTATACGAAATATAAAAAATCAAATACAAATAGAACAGTTAAGTAAACCGTAACGGAACGAATGTGAATTCAGCCAAAAATTTTGTTTTATTTGTATACAATATACAGTAAAAAACAAAATTCTGCTGAAATATAAATACAAAATACATCAAAAATACAACACTTTCAAAAATAGATAATGCCGATCTTCGTGGAGTTTGGCAACCCAGTCATTTCGTTAGATGTATTCTTGAAGCAAAAAAATGACTTCAACGGTGCAGAAACTGGTTCTAAAGCTATGGTCAGATTAGTCAAATATTTGCCCAAATACATTCAGATATTTTTAAAATCAACTAAAATCGTATGTGTCTGAACCAGTATTTTATTTTTCTGAATGCATTTTCCCAGTATTTGGGCAAATATTTGCCAAATCTGACCTTAGCTTAAGCTGTTTTGAACAAATTCGAAAGATAAGTCAAGTGTTTTGTGATGGTTATCTTCTGGACATGCAAAAGCAACACAGCGTTGCACTGAAAACTTCGAAGAGTCGTCAACATAAATTAAATCCAAAATTCTACTATTCTTATTTTCAATCCCGTTTACTTGTTGTCTGGGGTAGCACGGCCATTAACGAAAGGGGTGAGTCACTTTTTGATTACATTATATGCACTAACCTACTCATCTGTAATAAGGGTAACGAAGCAACCTTTATTACTTCCAATAGACAGGAGGTTTTGGCCATAACATTTGTCTCCAACGAGCACTCCTTTTCTGATCATCGATATCTGCAATTCGGTTTAAACGACCTCCCCTCAGTACAAACACCTTTTAGGAATCTTAGAAGAACGGACTGGGAAACATATAAATTAATAGTGGCGGAAATGCTACCTCCCTCTCCACCTATTGAGAAACTGACTAAATCAAACCTTGATATTATGGTGGATACCTTAACATCGGTCTTAAACAAAGCCCTCCATAAATCCTGCCCTGCAGGTAAAACCATGGGCAAGAGCAGACCACCATGGTGGTGTCAGTGTAGGATGCTCTTCAACAAGCCAAAGAAGTCAAGAGCTGCTTGTGACTGGGACCTTTATAAGAATAGTCTCAGGATTTTTAAAAAAGTAGTAAGAAAAGCTCAGCGCGACTCTTGGAGACTCTTCGTTGGCAGCATCGAGACACGTCTGAGGCGTCTAGGCTTCGGAAAGTTCTTGCTTCGAATCCGTGTCCCACGGGCTATCTGAAAAGGTCAGATGGTTCTTGGACTAGCTCTAGTGAGGAATCTCTCGACTTATTGTTAGACACTCACTTCCCAGGATGCTCTAGATCAGATCTGAGGAGCATTCCTGATACCCGTATATCGGGTATCTCCAGTGAATTAATATCTGAAACCAAAATAAATTGGGCAATTAATAGCTTCAAGCCCTTCAAATCGCCGGGCCCAGATGGGGTTATTCCTGCGGAAATGCAGAACGCCTTGGAGATCATCATGCCCTGGCTTAAGGTGATCCTCTGTGGCTGCATTGAACTCTCCTACATTCCTTTGAAATGACAGGAGGTAAAGGTTGTTTTTATCCCGAAGGCGGGTAAAATATCTCATACTGGTCCTAAGGACCTCCGACCAATTAGCTTGTCGTCGTTTCTTCTGACAACTTTAGAGAGACTCATCGACAATCATCTTCGCCGTAGCATAGACAGCAAACTTCTGTCGGCTTCGCAACATGCTTACTTCAAAGGGAAGTCTGTGGAAACAGCTTTACATTCCTTAGTAGGCACCATTGAACAATCTCTTTTTAATAAGGAATACACCATGGTAGCTTTCCTCGAAATAGAAGGAGCTTTCAACAATGTCACCCCCCTAGCTATCACCAGTGCACTAACAAATCTAGGTGTCGATGCTTCACTCAGAGAATTGATATTTCAGCTACTCACGAGCAGGATTGTCAATGCAAAGCTGGGTGATGCGGAAGCAAGGAGATTTGTCAGTAGAGACACACCTCAGGGTGGTGTCCTCTCTCCTCTTCTATGGAATGTAGCGGTTAACGAACTAATACTAATACTGGAAGGGGAGGGGTGCAAGGTAGTCGCCTATGCGGATGATGCTGCGATTGCTGTGCGAGGCAAGTTCCTGGCAACCCTGAGAGATTTGTGACAACATGCTCTCTCAAAGCTCTCAACTTGGACCTCTGACTGCGGTCTGGGGGTCAATCCCCATAAGACCGAATTGGTTCTCTTCTCTAGGAAATACAAAGTTCCGCCGATAGACCCTCCCTCTCTGAATGGTACAAATACTTAGATCTAATTTTGGATAGGAAACTTAGCTGGAAACCTAACATTATCGAACGAGCTAGGAAGGCCACAGTTGCCCTCTACTCATGCAAGAAAGCTATTGGGAAAACGTGGGGTATGTCACCTCGGGTAGTTCACTGGCTCTATACGTCCATTGTCAGGCCTATCTTACTATATGGAATTCTTGTATGGCCAGCTTTGGACAAAGTCATATATCGAAAGTTGTTGACGAAAGTCCAGCGTATGGCCTCCATATCTATCAGTGGGGCGTTGAAATCCACTCCCTCAGACGCATTAGATATTTTACTACATCTGATACCCTTAGATCCTCTTGCCAAACAAATGGCTGCTGTGGCGGCGGACAGGCTCAGATCCACAAATCAATGGGGCTACTCTACTAAGGGGCACTCCTCAATTCTAGTTGGTAATAAATCCATTCCTGCACCCAGAGAAAAAATCGTGTTAAATTAACCAATTTTTAACCAATTTTGTGGTTAATATTTTTCAAACCGATTTTTCAGGTTGTTTTAACAAGATGCTATTGTTAAAAATGACACTCTCCTATATGTGTACGTGTACGTGTGAAGAGGTTTGTTGATGAACTGGGAAAACTGGTAAATATGCTTTCATTCAAATCATTGCCGGTAGCTCAGGGGTTAGGCAGTCGGCCTCATAAACGGAAGTACGGGGATCGAGTCCCCGTTCCGGAAAAAGTTTTTTAATTAAATTTTTTTTATAAAATTGTAAACCACAGTTCCTCCTTATTTACCATTCTTTAACTTATTTTCAAATTAACATTACCATTTCGAATAGATACCTTTTCACACTGAACTGGATTTGAACGCTGGACCTTCGGATCTTGAGTTTATCACTTTACCCTCTGTGCTACTGCGCTTCATAAATTCATGTCGTCCAAAGACCAATCTGAATTTGAAATCTAAAAATTTCTATTTAAAAAAACTTTTTTCAACTCAGACGAGATTTGAACACGGGACCTAATGTTTATAAGTTCCGCATCTACACGCTGTGCCACTGAGCTTCTTTCGTTCAGGTCGACAAAAACAAATTTGTTTTGAAATAAAAAAATTTCTTCTGTTTATTTTCAAATTTTCCATTTGACAGAATAGTTGAATATATTTTTATTTTCGAAAAAAAATTTCTCATTTGTGTAAGTGTGTGCGTTTTGCTTCGGAAATTTTTTCTCATTTCTGTGAATGTGTGCGTTTTGCTTCGATTTTTGTCAATGTAGTTGTAGTTTTTTGGAATTGTTTTTGTTTTGCGTACAAATGTTTTTCATGTTAATATAACATGAATAGTGTTAATTAAAATACATGAAGATTTCTCTGGGTGTGGGATAACTGACTACATTCTTCCCGAAATCTCCTTCACAAGAGACTTCCGCACCACTATTCCGTCCCTGTCCGACTGGGAGGAGCAGTGGCCTCGGAAGAGGGATCAAATTCACTTCTATACAGACGGCTCCAAGGTCGACAACAAAGTTGATGGAGGAGTCTTCTCTGGCGAACTTAATGTAGGTCTCTCGTTTCGCCTTCCCGACCACTGCAGTGTATTCCAAGCAGAGGTGATGGCTATAAAAGAAGTTATGAACTGGCTGCGGCGGAACGTAATATCTGCTCAGGATATTACGATTTTCACAGACAGTCAGGCTGCAATCAAATCCTTGGAATCTGTCCTCTTAACATCAAAGGTAGCCTCGGACTGTCGCACATCTATTAACGAGATGGCTAAGCAGTTTAACATCCACCTCGTCTGGGTGCCGGGGCATAGGGACATTCCAGGGAACTGCAAAGCTGATGAACTCGCAAGGCAGGGTACCACAATACAGCTCCTTCCATATAAGGTAAAGCCAGGTATCCCTCTCAGCACGTGCAAGCTACTGCTTCGTCTTGACTCTATCGCCAAGACTAACGATAGATGGGCCTCTGGAACCACTTGTAACACAACAAGACAGATCTGGCCGATGCTGGATCTGAAGCGTTCTAAGAGACTCATCGTACTGCCCAGGGCCAGCATCTCGAAGGTGGTAGGTGTGATCACTGGTCACTGTTTAATTGGGCGCCATGCGGTAAATCTTAGGGTCTTCGCTAATGACTTCTGTAGGAGTTGTATGGATGAGGAGGAAGAGGAGACTGTAATGCATCTTCTCTGCTCCTGCCCGGCACTGTCTCATGAAAGGAGGACCCAGTTGGGGTCATTCTTGATCTTTCTACGGCTAGCATATCAGGCCTTCATAGGATCATCTTGAACTCCAATTGGTTTGGGGCATAGGGGAAGGGAATATGGATCCTGTGGTATCACAATGGACCGCTTTTGGTTTAAGTGTATCGGTGTGCCGATTAACCTAACCTAACCTACTTGTTGTAAACTCATATCTGAAAATGAATCCAGAAAGTCATTCAAACAATCACGAGAAAAATACGGAAGAAACTGGTTTGAATCGCTACAAAAATTCCAAGATATATTCGGTAAATTAAAGTCTCCAAAAACAACAATGGAATCGGCAGGTTTAACATTTGAGTAAACCAATGATATAAGCGACACATGTCTTAGATAAACGGTAATATCGCTATTCGGTGGGATATACGAGCAAGTAACGAAAATAGCGATACTAAAAACTCGAATTCGTTCACAAATAAATTCCAAGTCAGAGACATCTGAAAGTATGACTTCCTCAGATGAAAAAAGGTTTTTACTGCAATGAGGACTCCACCACCAGTCCTGCATTTACGATCCCTCCGATAAATTTGATACCTAGCACACAGAATTTCTGAATCAAAAATATTTGGTTTAAGCCAAGTTTCGGTAAATACCAAGACATTATGACTACAATCGAAACATTTAATATAAATATCATTCAACTTTGTATTTAGCCCTCGAACATTTTGGTACAGAAGACAAACAACATTATTCGGGATTTTATTTTGTTTTTTTGATTAGAATTTAATTTTCTTTGAGGAAGTTGAACGGTATTTACTAGATTTGATTTTTCTTTATAAACAAATTCGCGAACTAAAGTTTTATCCGGGCAAAAATTTGTATTAACAATCTCATTCTGTTCTGTTCTGCAGGAACAGATAATTTGAAAGATGAAATGTTTCTAGCGTATGAAAAGTTGAATTTAAAAGCATTTATATTATTACCAGTTTTATTGAGTTTAGAATCAATATAAAATATAATATCTTCAGTTAATGTGTCCGGTGCAAATCTAGACACGAAAATAGATTTTTTAGGTTGCACAACAACAAGCCTTTTTGGGGTTCTCGTTTCTTGTACTTCCCGCAAACAATCCTTTGGAGAAATAATATTTATGGAAGGACAAACATTTTTATCAATATTTGAGATTCCATTCATATTTTTCTCAGGAGCGTAATCTACCCTCGTTTCCGAAACCGCAGGATCAGGAGAATAAAATGTAACTGGTAAAGCAAACATATCGAGTTGAAATTGGCTTTGGGGCAGGTGGTAAAAGCCCAACAGAAGTATTTTGTTTCGGAGCTGTTTCATCCAAACATTTATACTTCCAAAAGTTTTTTTCATACTCCTTCAGTTTAAACTGGGCAGCTGCTAAGTCCTTTGATACATCATTAAATCCCTTTCGGGCTTGACGTACCAATTTACAGATGTCCAGCTCTGTATAGCGGCAATCTTCGCGGGACCAACGAAGTCCTTTTTTACCCTCGATCAGATCGACTACTGTACCAGTAAGGGATGCACATTTGACGTGATAAAAACCATCGCATAGCCAACAAGAGACCATGCGTTCGTTATCGACTTTAATGGCACACTTACGGAAAGAGCAAATCATATTTAAATGCGAAATGTATAAAAAATAAAAAAAGTGTAAATTGTAACGAGACAAAATGTTGACTGGGAAAAGGCACTTTCAAATTATATTAAAACAAGTGCCTGAAAGTATGCTCTGAGAATATGATCAGTCTGAGAATGTGGAATCTATATAAAGCTGGTGACACAAGAAATGTCAAAGTGGACAGTAAAAGCAAAAACAAAAAAAAATTTTGCAATTTTTGTTGTTATGATACTTAGCTGACAGGAATTCACGGAAATATCGCACAAAACTTTCCTATTTGCACAAAACTCATTGCACTTAGCCAGAATTTAATTTATTTAATTAACACGTTATAACTATTTCAAAATAATTAACACGTTATAACTATTTAAAAATATTTATTCAAATCGCAGCAAAAAATTCACTTAGAAACAAGTTGAACAGGGTTGAAAAACTTGTTTCGAACAAAATAACCGATCTGCATTTGTCAATACTAAACATTTTTTTCCTAATATGTAAAAATAAATTTGCAAATGTTCGTACCGGTGTTGTGATTGTATTTGTTATAAAACTTACAATTGCGTGTCTATTTCGATTAAACGGTGCTTCAATGAAACCATATCGTTTTGTTCAAGTTGTTTGCTAAAATATAATTATTATTAAAAAAGTGTACGTACATCAAAAGATTTAAATAAACCTTACATTTTCTTTTGTAGAAATTGGTTTTGCTTTTTCATTTCCAAAAGCTCACCTTTAGCCGTCGAATACTTTCCGTAATTAACAACCATGGGAAGGAACGTCGTCATTCTCGTTTTCATCCGCTGTTGGTCCTATTAATCGGCGCATACTGGGGTTTTGTAGTGGCCCCAAAGTTTTAATTTTGCAGACAGTGGAAACTGTCATTGTCGCTCCGCAAGATTCTTGTAACTGTCATTGTCGCTTCGCAAGATTTTTGTACTGCCTCCACAGTAGGAACTACCATTGGCTTCAACGGAAACCCCTTCTGTGTTGAGAATCCCATTTCAAAATGTTTAATTAAAACGAAAACCGCTTCAACTTATTAAATTGTTTTTTTTATTAAGCAACTCAAATTCATAAGTCAATAATTTTGATTTGCTTGCGTAATTTTAATAACTTTGAATCGTATTTCTACTAACGACTAATTACTAGAGACCGACCGAAATTCGGTTTCGGTTTTTCGGCTTTTCGGCCAAAAAAAGCTGTTTCGGCCGAAAAATAAAATATAGTTTTCGGCCGAAATTTCGATATTTCCGCCGAAAATTTCGGTTTAATACGAAAAATGTAACAAATAAATAACAAAGATTACACTGATCATCAAAACTGAACATTTTGTGTGTTAAATATACTTTATAGACAAATTCTTATGTATTTTACAGTACGCACCAAAAATTAAATTTTTGTGCAATTTTCATAATTATTTTTGGATTTGGATTGGCAAAATACATAAGGAACAACCAGGTGGATAAAAGCTGTATGTAACACAAATTTAAGTATTGATCATAGTTTCGAAAATCAGAACTATTGTAAGAAATCTTTTCCTCAAAATATTATCTAAGTTTCATACAATGCAAAACTACTACTCTTTCTACAAATCTACTACCATGACAGAAATTTTTACTACTATTGTAGAATCTCTACTACTCTACGCAGAAACCCTGTTCTACTCCGCTCTCTTGAAATCTGCTACCTTGACAGTAATTTCTACTACTCTCGTAGAATTTCTACTACTCTACGTAAAAAAATTAAATCTACTCCCCTTTCTTGAAATATACTCCCCTAAAATCGAATATCTACAACTCTCGCTTTAGCAAAAAGTGAGAACCCTGCCCCTTCAATTGATTTCCACGCATTTGATAGTTTGCTTCTAAAGAGCCTATTTACACTATCAGTTCCATGACGAAAAATCTGACAAAGAGCTAATAAGAATTGCGGTAGTGAAAACGGGATAGACAATGTTGCACCGAAATTCCATACAAAAAACATAACAGGAAGCAACTCCATGCTTTGTTTGTTTACATTTTCATATAAAAACTGTCAAATTTCGTCATTTCAGATTTCAGATTACTGATACGCTTAATTGCCCTGTCGGAAATTGAACCCATTTATTTCTAACTAGAAACTAGTTTTTTAATAGTCAGTACACACTATAAAGTCACTTATTCCTTTGCTACGAACTGACTATTTTAACATGGGGATGTCCTAGGCGGTAGTCAGTTGAGTTTACACTTCACAAAAATTTTATTCGAATTTATTTTTCTCTCATCTCTCTCTCATTTCTATAAATTACTTTTAAAAACTTTTTATATAAAAATTTCAATTGCATTTTCCGGGGCTCGAACCAACGACCTTTGCAATGTGAAGCCGACGCCTACACTCCAGGCTATACACGCAGTATTTTTCAGATATCGAAAAGCAAATTTCTACTACGTTTGAATTGAAAAGAAATAAAGCACAACACAGAAATTCTATTATCAAACTGACTATCTCTGCACGACTTTTCAATCACTTGAAAATTAGTTGTTATATATTTAGAAATAAGTTAGCTATTTTTGTAAACCAGTTGGTTGAATTCCGACAGGGTATGTAAAACTTTATTACATTTGTATTCACAATTTTTTCTTTTATTTTTTCGGTTTCGGCCGAAATTAAAAAAATGAAAATTCGGCCATTTCGGTTTCGGCCGAAAAAAATAATAAAAAATTTCGGCCATTACGGTTTCGGCCGAAATTAAAAAAACCGATGATGGTCGGTCTCTACTAATTACTAATATAGTAGTATCCATTAATCTGGTAGCACTATTGCGAAACCAACTAAGCTAAATTTATGGAAACGCTTGCATTTTTGGTCCAAAGTGACAAGAAGTGTCTGCTGATGTCATGCGTGATAACGGTAAACGGCCTCATGTCGTTATCTAGTATTCTATGTATCTAGGTTCCAGCCTTAAGGCGCAATTAGTCCAGACGTAAAATCGTAAAATCGCTGCGCAGCGTCTGCAAACGTAACCGTAAACGCAGAAACCTGCTGCCACTGTGCTAAAATTTTACTCAAACTAAAAAAACTTTTCAAATTGTTAAAATTATTTAGAAAAACAAATATAGAATCAAAATTTGTCGCAATTAAAACTATTCTGCATAAACAATTTGTTGAATATTACAAAATGCAACCCGAAAAAAGTGAAATGTAGGAATTCTTCTTCTGCGGATAGAGATATCCGGCAACACTGTTGGTAAAGCTTTGATGACAAAGTGGGTTGCCACCGTGCAACAATTTTATTCAAACTAAAAAAAAACAATTAAAATTGCTAAAACTATTTAGAAAAACCAATATATAATCAAAAATTGTCGCAATTAAAACTATTCTGCATAAATAATTGGCTGAATATTACCAAATATAGCCCCATAAAAGTGAAATGTAGGAATTGTTATTCTGCAAATAGACATATACGGCAGCACTGTTGATAAATAAACCAACAGCACAAACAGCTGACTTCTGCGATAGCTTAGGTTTGCAGACTGTCGTGTAATCACTGAAAATGTAATTGGGCCTTTATAACCGACCCTCCGTTAGGCCACGTCCCGTCATCGTCCATTGTAACCAGCCCATTAGGTTTGCAGAAAAACGTTTACGTTTTGACTAATACATGTAGATTTTCGCCACGTCACTCGGCAATATGAATCTACTCAAGCTACGGTCAGATTAGGCAAACATTTGCCCAAATACACTCAGATATTTTAAATATCACCTAAAATCGTATGTGACTGAACCAGTATTTTATTTTACTGAGTGTATTTTCCCAGAATGTAGGCAAATATTCGCCTAAACTGAACGTAGCTTAACTGAGCCATGTGTTATTTTATTTGTCAAAAAATAAGTTTCACTTGTTGACAATTTTTCAGTGAGTGAACCTTTGAAATTTTGTTTCATTTAACAACCGAACGAAATGATAACCATTCGGCTTTATCACCACTTCGTTCGCAATTGGAGCTTATTTAAGCGCGTTCATTGCACACCCATTTCATTTGTTGAGAGTCCGGCCTCAAACACTGCAAGACTTGTAAGTTTCAAGAAGCACACCTTGAAAAGTTATAGTTTGAAATTTTGGTAGGTTTTGAGAGAGACAAAAGTTACCAAGGAGTGCTGCAAAATGTCGGACTTGCCCAGTGATCTGAATCAGTTGTTCAGGTATTTGATATAATTTGTGCATGTGTGTGGTTAAGAACTATTATATATTGTGGTGGGATGATTATACGAAATTTCTGCGGATTATGGCGAAAGTTGGCTAGCACGATATCGGTGTTGCTTTTCTTATCGTAGTTGGTTTATGAGTTTATGGCGTCGCTGATAAAAGCCACCGCAAAAATAAAAAAAGAAACATGTTGGAAAAAACAAGTGCAACGAGAAGAAATACAGCTACATACATTATATTAAGCTGAAAGCGTTTGGAAATTATATATTGCAATACGTCTACATCATTCTACAGAATCTACTATGTTCCCAGCCAATAATTTTATCGTTAAAGAGCTCGTAAACGAAGATTTTTTCGATCGAAAAGCGGATAAAACAATCGTAGGCGACACAGGATAACGATACGTATACGAGTCCGACTTCGTTCTTAATTTTGCATCGAAACGAGTTATCGTTTTCGAACAAAAAAGTGCTTGTTAACGAATTCGTTAACGATCTCGAAAACGATCATCATTACAATACTTTAACAAAATCTAAAAAATAAAATTTTTTTTTAAACTTGGAATTTTTTTTACTTTATTTTTATTTGCCGATTTTCTTTAGAATAATTTGTAATAACTTTTTCACAGAGAAAAGTTCGTAAAATACGATCTTCGTAAAAAGTTCGTTAAATTATTGGCTGGGTTGTAGATGATCGTGTATACATGTTTATATCAACACAGGGCCGTGCACGGGAATTTCCATTGCGGAAAAAAACAAAAATGTTGGAATTCGATAGAAAAATTAGTTTCGGAAATAACCAACACCCTTCTCTACCCCTTTCGAAGTCTCTAATTTATACAGCGGTATGTGTAAGATTGAGGACTAATTCACACCAAAAATTTCTGTTTTTCTCAAATGTCGGACGTTTAAAATTGATTTGATAAGAACTGGAGAATTTTTGCTATCTCAACAAAGGGGAGTTTGTTCTCGATTTAAGAAAAGGATTCCATCTTAAATCGACTTCAAACGTAAATTCTCAAATGATCTTCAAATTTGGATTTCAAATAAAAAATGTGGAACTTTTATTACATTTGCTCGACATTTGTTCGAACAATTAACATTTGATAGTTCCTAAGCAATTATATAGAATAGTGCGAAGTTAGTTTAATTTCAAAAGATGTATCTTCTAAAGTTTGTTTGCTTTGCTGTATTTTTCAAATCAACATTTTTTGTTACCTTCTTTTGCAGAATGGTTGGTAATAATCAAATTACGTAAACAAACTAAACCAAAAACTAGAGAGTGGACTATCTTCGGCTATACCGAAGTTGAAATACCCCCACACAGTAGGAAGAAGTACCTCGAACATATAAAAATGTGGTCTCAAGACCCTATTTTGAGCCAATTATAGGTGGTTTTGGAGCCCAAACCATGTCCAAAATCCATTTCTAAAAATTTCCTATCAAATCCGAAAAAAAAAAAAATTGGTCTCAGGACCCCATTTAGACCCTTATATATGTGGCTTCGGAACCTCGGACCATGTCAAAAATACGTTTCTAAACATTTCCAATCGAATACAACAATAAAAAATCATTTAAATTTTTGTTTTAAAAACATTGTCAGAAAAATCGATGCTAGAGGTGACAATAACTCTAAATCTACCCTTTTACGATTTTATGCTTCTACTAGGTTCACATTATTTTAAAAATATCACCCTTGCAGATTTCTGCATTCTCTAATTTATGATAAATAAAAGTTTCACTTTTGCACTGACAATTTAGGCAAATTTTTCAGTGCAAAAGTGGTCCACATTAAAAAATTTGTATGCCATATATTAGCACACTTTTGACGAAGATCGATTGCTTCTTTTGTTCTTTTATTTTGTTTGGCTTTACTTTCATTATAGTAATATGTTTTTATTCATTAGTTACAGTTTTAGAATCACTAATTTATATTTTTGTTTAAAATTTTTCTTTGCTACCTACTTATTTACTTGGTAGTAAAATATTGCTAACCAAATTTTAAATTACATTTTCTTGCAGAAAACTTCTTTATTTCGAAATATAATCAAAAAGGAATGCAATACCCTTAAATGAATTATTACTTAAGCTTCTTTCTAATGGTCGGCCAATTGATAAGCTAAAATATTTAAATGACTTGTTGCCATGTATACTACCTGTTTGCCATGGATTTTATCTTGAACTATAATTTTCGGCCTTCCTTGTAGACTACGGATTTTTGGAGAGTGCGTAATTTTAAGATTAATCAGTTCAACATTTTTTTCCGATTTTCTTCTTTTTTTCGCATTGAAGCGACTTTTGTCTATCCAATTTTTAAAATAAAAAAAGAGTAAAAAATAAGTTATACTCTTTTTCCCGAATGCGAACCTAAGTACAAAATTTCAGCCTTGTAGCTTACAAAATACGAAAGTTAGAACTTTAAATTTGCTCCATCGCGCTCCCCTTTGCCCCCACACCCCCCTACCAAATTTCATCATTGTAGCTTGAAGGAATTGGAAGTTATGCCATGTTTGAAAAAAAGGGGATTGAGTCCCCCCACGGCCCCCTACGCCTCTGGACCCCTAGCTCATACTCTCTAGCTCATGTGGAAGTGTACGAAAAAGCTCGCCGCAGATTTGAGGATATATATATATATATATATATACAGTCCACCCAAAGCAAGTTAATATAAGGGTTCTAAAAAAAAATGTTTAATGGTCTAACCCACATGTTTGTTTGATCAATTACAAAAATGGAAAGTGCAAAAGTGGTCCCCGACCCACACAATTTTTTTAAGAAGCAACACTAACTATGTGTTTTAATAATATTCAAAAGAGAATTCCATTTAATTTAAATTTTTTTAATTTTGGCCGAAAACACTAAAAAATGGTGTATTTAATTGTAATAAAGTAGTACATAATTAAGCGTATTAGTAGGCTGAAATTGACCATTTTAAGTTCAGATCATGAATTAGATGAAGGGGCAGGGTTCTCACTTTTTACTACGACGAGTAGTAGATATTCGATTTTAGGGGAGTAGATTTAATTTTTTTGCGTAGAGTAGTAGAGATTACTGTCAGGGTAGTAGATTTCAAGAGAAGGGAGAGCAGTAGAAATTCTAAGCAGTAGAAATTCTAAATAAGGCCGAAAATTTTTTTTTTTTGTCTGAATCCGAAACACGTCTGAAACACTTTTTTTTGTACGAAAAGCCGAAACCGAATTTCGGTCGGTCTCTACTTATATATCATACAAGTTACAGCCAAACATTTAATTTGAAAATATCAACTTTTTAGCAAATTGGTTTTTTGTTTTTTTTGGTATTCTTTGGACTGAAATCTATCAGAATATATACCATGAGTCCAATATTTTGCGTTTTTCATATAGTAAAACGAAGGTAAAAACATGGATCAAAACGTGGCATATCCGTAGTTCAGTATCAAAATGTGACATATCCATTGTCCGTATGGTAATTTGATCTAACATATTAGATAAAGATGGAGCTTCCATTTATCTCTCACGAATATGAAATTAGTGGACTTTGTCTTTTTAGTTGAGATAACTGTAATTGCTATAATGCTTTAATAGAGGAGTATTGCCGAATTATGCTTTTGTTATTTAATAACAATTAAAATAATTAAAATAATGGAAGAGGTCTAAGGAGGCACTGGGGAGCTTTTGGTTTTTTTTTTGGGTGGTATTACACCAGCTTCCCAGTGCGTCTTTGGAATTCTTTTGAATGAATCATGCCAGGTATTATTATGCAAACTCTCTAATGTGTTCTTGAATATTTTTGTATGATGGTATATTGTCAGAACCCTAATGCATCCTTCAGATTTTTAGTATGATTCATAAAAAAGTGTCCAAGATAGCACTGAGTTGCTAATGTAATCCCACCTAAAGGGTTGTAATCCTACCTGGCATGATTCTCCAAAAAGAAGTCCAAGGACTCAGTGTTGCGACAGGTGTAATCCCACGATTCACGCAAAAAAATGTCCAAGGACGCAGTCGGGAGCTGGTGTTATCCGGCTGTAGGAAATATCGCCCAATGAAAAATCGCCCAAAAACAAAAATGAAAAATCGCCCAAAAATTAAAAAGGAAAAATCGCCCAAAAATAAAAGGAAAAATCGCCCAAAAACTGAAATGGAAAAATCACCCAAAAATTTGGAAAAATCGCCCAAAAATAAAAATGAAAAATAGCCCAAAAATATTATATAAAAAATTTTTGGGCGATTTTTCCAAATTTTTGGGTGATTTTTCCTTTAAAATAAAAATGAAAAATCAAACAAAAAAAGTTTTGGGCGACTACATATTTTGTTAAACTTTGTTCTTTTTATTCTTTGTGTTACCATATGTTAATCAGGTGGTGCATTTGAAAAGGTATGTTCAGAGTTTTGTTTTTTGATTCGACCCTTTTTAGGGCCACCGAGTATATATACAAACAGAGCGATGTTAATTTAATGATATGGGAAATGTATGGAATAGGTGTGATGTACTCTTTGTGGGGAGTTAGCGCCGCGGGCTAAAAATGTTACCAAAAAAATCGTGCGATTTTTTGAGGTAGTGAATAGGAGTTATGTGGTATGCTGTATACTGGTGTATAAGCGCCGCAGGCAAAAAATTTTAACAAAAAATCGCGCGATTTTTTGTTAAAATTTTTTAAGTTTGGATTGATGTGTGCCGTGTTTTTAACAGTTTCAATGTTGCTGAACTCTTTCCATAAGGTTGTTGCGATTTTACCTTTATAATTTTTGGGCGATTTTTAATTTTTGTTTTGGGCGATTTTTCCAAATTTTTGGGTGATTTTTCCATTTTAGTTTTTGGGTGATTTTTCCTTTTTTTTGGGTGATTTTTCCTTTTAAATTTTTGGGCGAAATTTCCTTTTTAGTTTTTGGGCGATTTTTCATTATGAAATATCGCCCAAAAACCAAAAAGGAAATTTCGCCCAAAAATTTGGAAAAACCGCCCAAAAAATTTGGGCGATTTTTCATATGAAAAATCACCCAATTTTGTATGAAAAATTTTTGGGCGATTTTTCATTTTTGTTTTTGGGCGATTTTTCATTGGGCGATATTTCCTACAGCCGTGTTATCCCACCTGACATGATTCATTCAAAACAAAAAGTCTAAAGTCACATTCGCGAAAAGGTACACATCAAAACGTGACATATCCATTTGTTCAGATCAAAACGTGACATATCCAAATTAGAAATTTTTCTACCATGGATATTCGTGGTAATTATATTGGCAAGTATGTGTTAATTAATGTAAAACATGACAAGCTAATGACTCCATAATGTTACGAAGTTCTGATATCACTGTGAGTAAATTCCAAGGTTATGGAATCTGACCTGGTATCGGTCAAGATGGGTCGAAAGTATTTATATAGAGTAGCAATTCCCTCAATGGGTTTTGCAAAGTTAGTTTCCTTTCCAAAGATATAGCGGTTTAAAGTTTGCATGTTTTGCTGTATTTTTCAAATTAATTTTACGGCCACAACTTGCAACTTTTATAAGTGATAACGGTATTGAGCTCCCAACTGCATCAATGATATAAAGCCATTGTTACCTCTAACATAGCTTTTTTTGACAATAGCAATGCTTTATTACACCGTTCGACAAAAAAAAATTTTGGTAACGCACATGATCGGACCCGACACGGGTACTCTTTTTTAACCCCCTCTAACAGAATCTGTCAATCCCGATCATGTGCGTTTTTTAGTGTCGGACGGTGTTATATAACAAAAATTAAAATGAAACTGAAAATTTTTGGGTGAAAAAAGTAAAAAAATTACAGTTTTTTCAACTTTGATCACCAAATTGGCTGTAGGAAAAATCGCCCAAAAACAAAAATGAAAAATCGCCCAAAAATTTTTCATACAAAATTGGGTGATTTTTCATATGAAAAATCGCCCAAATTTTTTGGGCGGTTTTTCCAAATTTTTGGGCGAAATTTCCTTTTTGGTTTTTGGGCGATATTTCATAATGAAAAATCGCCCAAAAACTAAAAAGGAAATTTCGGCTGTAGGAAATATCGCCCAATGAAAAATCGCCCAAAAAACAAAAATGAAAAATCGCCCAAAAATTTTTCATACAAAATTGGGTGATTTTTCATATGAAAAATCGCCCAAATTTTTTGGGCGGTTTTTCCAAATTTTTGGGCGAAATTTCCTTTTTGGTTTTTGGGCGATATTTCATAATGAAAAATCGCCCAAAAACTAAAAAGGAAATTTCGCCCAAAAATTTAAAAGGAAAAATCACCCAAAAACTGAAATGGAAAAATCACCCAAAAATTTGGAAAAATCGCCCAAAACAAAAATTAAAAATCGTCCAAAAATTATAAAGGTAAAATCACAACAACCTTCTGGAAAGAGTTCAGCTACATTCAAACTGTTAAAAAACGGCACATATCAATCCAAACTTAAAAAATTTTAACAAAAAATCGCGCGATTTTTTGTTACAATTTTTTACCACAGAACTCCTATTCACTACCTCAAAAAATCGCACGATTTTTTTGGTAACATTTTTAGCCCGCGGCGCTAACTCCCCACAAAGAGTACAGCACACCTATTCCATACATTTTCCATGTCATTAAATTAACATCGCTCTGTTTGTATATATACTCGGTGGTCCTAAAAAGGGTCGAATCAAAAAACAAAACTCTGAACATACCTTTTCAAATGCACCACCTGATTAACATATGGTAACACAAAGAAGAAAAAGAACAAAGTTTAACAAAATATATAGTCGCCCAAAACTTTTTTTGTTTGATTTTTCATTTTTATTTTAAAGGAAAAATCGCCCAAAAATTTGGAAAAATCGCGCAAAAATTTTTTATATAATATTTTTGGGCTATTTTTCATTTTTATTTTTGGGTGATTTTTCCAAATTTTTGGGTGATTTTTCCATTTCAGTTTTTGGGCGATTTTTCCTTTTTTTTTTGGGTGATTTTTCCTTTTTAATTTTTGGGCGATTTTTGTTTTTGGGCGATTTTTCATTGGGCGATATTTCCTACAGCCCACCAAATTGCTAACACGTTATAATTTGTTTAGTATAATTTGTTAACATAATCTGATTATCTGTACATTACCGACAATTCTGCTGAAAAAGGTAACAAAAAATATTGATTTGAAAAATACAGTAAAGCAAGAAAAGTTTTAACGACTGTATCTTTTGAAAGGAAACTAACTTTGAAAAATCCATTGAGGGTTTTGCTACTCTATATGAATACTTTCGACCCACCTTGACCGTTAGCAGGTCGGAAAAATGTGTTGCATAGTGTACTCTTCATATATCTTTTGAAAGATAACTAACTTCTCAAAGCCCAACGAGGGTTTTACTACTCTATATGAATACTTTCGACCTATCTTGGCCGTTACCAAGTTGTATTAGATATCGAATCGAGGAATGGGGACGATTTCCCCAACCTTTGAGACTGTGTTTGCTGAGATTTGAAAATAATTTTAATAAAATTCCAAATACTGTAGTGATTAGTGTCAATTGTAGTGACAGTGTTAATTTGTAGTGACTAGTGTTAATTATATTTAGGATATTGTATCCTGTAACATTAGGATGAACATTAATGAAATAAATACTATAAAGGAATAAGTCAAACTTTTACCGTAATGCTAAAACAAAACTAACTAGATATCTGTATGAATCAGAAAATTTCCAATTAAATGGCATCGATGTACATTTGCATATTTTGGCATATTTTGTCTGCATATTTTGAAATATTTTGCTCAATTTTTTGAGAATTTTTTAAAAGTTGGGTTAGTTTGTATAAGAGTGATAAAATGTTGTAATTTTTTGTCCAAACACAACTTTTAAAAAAATACTCAAAATTAAGGAATTTTCGAGCAAACGAAACTTTCTTTTGCAAAGTTCCTTGTATTTGAATAGGGTACCCTTTTGCATCCCAAAAATAATTATATAACTCCCACGAAAGAAGTTTGAAATATTGGTACTTAACGGATTAAAGGGTCGTGCTCGTTCATTCGACAGGAATTGAATAGACCTTTCCAAAGATAGCAATATCTTGTGACCCTCAAAAGAATATGCAAGTCACTGTATTTATTTTTTTCTTTTGTTAAACGTGAATAAATTAACTTGAACGCATTAATATAAAAAATATAGATTTGTTATTACATATTTTGTTAATATATCTTTATATTTCTATTGCCTATTTAATTCAATGCATAAATTCATGTTAAATGACACGCTCAGAATAAAAAAGCGATTAAATGTATGGAGCGTCAGTACATTTCATCGCTCTTTTTCTCTGAGCATTTCATATCGATACCTTAAAGCACAACCATCCTATGTCCTTTTTACAAAAACTGTAGAAAACGAAAAACAAGTTTTGAAATTTATTTTTCGTTATTATTGCAATTCGGTTTTATGGGTCAAATACTTTATTTATGCAGCTTAGTCCATCTTTAGAGTGCTGAAAAAAGTTTGAGTTTTCACTCGGCATAGTTTTAAATTAAATGGGTATTATTCTATGACACTCACATTCGTTTTCAAAAAAATTTTCATTATTTTGAGTGCTAAGAGGCACAACTATACTATGTCCAATACAATTTTCGGGACAAAGTATAACTTTGCTCCTTGAAATTAAATTTGTTTATTATCCAAAAAACCAACACAACAAATTAATTATTGCTTGAAACACTAGATGGAGCTGGTAAATGTTCATATCAAATTTCTCAGCTTGAAAATAAAAATGAAAGAATTTTCATGTGTCAAAAATTTAATACAATAACCTTTTTTATATTTTTATGAAATAAGTAAAAACAACAACTCAAAATTTTGCGCTACACGAAAAAAATCCTACGAATATTCGTAAAAATTCGAATTAAAAAATCCTACTCATTTGAAATCCATTAGAGTTAATGCAGTTAGATATCGTCCCATATCGCGAATTTATCGTAAGTAAGATTTTGAAATTTTACAGTAGACGGTTTTTGTAATTTTTTGTCGATGCATTTTGTTTAAAACAATGGGCTGTATACATAAAACGAATGAACACTTCTTTCAGTAATGAACTCTAGAGCACACTACTTTTTTAATATGTAATTTGACATTTCTTTTGTGAATATTCGAGTGAAAAGTTATCACTACCGAAGCCAAACTTCCGCTTTTTTCACATTCGGCTAAAACCGAAGCCAAAGCTCAATATAAAGACAAAATGAAAAAAATATTAAAACATTTTTCCAAAAACATTTATTGAAAATGGATCTTAATGTAAGGGTTCAGTGAGTGATTATGTAAAATATTTATTCATTACGTAATCGGTTAGTGCTAACATATATCTTTAAAAGAAGCTAAATCTCATATTTTTACAATTGTTTGTTTTGAATAAGTGAATGGTTTATTTTAGTACCATTCAATTTTTTTGGATTATATTTTAACTCTAAGTTACAGTGAAAAATAACGTGGCACTCCATAAAGCAAACCTATGGATCCTTAAAGATTTTTTGACACTAAACACGATGGCGTCCACAAAAATGCTCTACCTCGTCTGGTTTTTTTAAATATGAGTTTAAGAAAAAAAAATTTTTTTTGTTTTTTTTTGTTGCAGTTATTTTGTTTATTTATATTTAATAAACTTTTTATTTTCTCAAATTCGATACCGGGATTCGAACCTACGCCTACGGAGTTTGGAGGGCGCGCTAAACGCTCAACAGGTTGGTATACTGTTAACATTATTTAACAGAGTCTAAATGTAATATATATACATATGTTGTACTAAAAGCATACTTTGAATTTTTTTTTAAAAAACACCCTAACGCTTTGCTTTGATTTTTTGAAATAGAAAAGAACAACAGTATTATCAATTTCAAACGACTTACGAAAGAACAAGACGATTGAAAGCATTTGTTTTAAAAATGAAAACATAAATGTACTGCAGAAAAAACGATGTTTTAAAATGCAAATTGAAAAAAAAATTTTAATTTTAAAACATGTTTTTTTTTCAGAATGTTTCAAAAACTTGTATAGGAATTCTCATATAAGTTTTTGAAACATTCTACTTTTCGTAAGGGGCGTCGCTTTAATTTTACATGCTCCAGACATATTGCTTCTTAACGGATTTTGAATCACATATTTTCACATATTTTTGACATTCGGCCGTACATTCGGCTTCGGCCCTAATATTTACCGAATCTGATTATGGGCCGAATGTGGCCGAAGCCGAATAATCGGTCGGACATTACTTGTTATGCTTACGGGTAAGATACAATTGTCTGCTAATTTTGTTTACCGTTTCGTGCACGTTTTTCTAAGAATGTGTTAACGAATTATTTGGAATAAAAAAACAATTTTAGAAAAAAGTGCCACTTACCACAGTTAATTCAATTTAATTTATCGATAGCAGGAATTTTTTTTATTATTGAATAGATGAATGGATGAAAGCACTACAAAATTTTTTCGAGTAAATCAATTGCAAAGTTTTTTATTTTCCTTTTTTCAATACAAAATTGGTAAGGAAAATAAAAAGTGTATACAACTAACATGAAATTTAAATGACTAATTTTTTTTAATTCCTGCAGAACTTTAACTTAATTCTATGTTTTACGATCGTTTTCGAATTGTGTCCATTCCATTCATAAATCGTGGAATTCTAGACATTTATGTAGTTGTTCATACGGAATTGTGTACTTGAATATATCTAGCAAGGAACTAGAAAAAAATTATATCACAAAAAATCGGCAAAAAATTTTATTTTGCATTTTTATTCACATCTTTGAGAAAATATTTTTTCGATTTTTTCCTTAACATATCTGTGGACATTTGACAAAACAACTTCACTCGGGATACGACATTTTTCCAGAATTTTAATCATATATATAGATTTTTAATACGCTTCCTTTGGTATAATCGTCATATTTTTACGACTATTAGTTTAAAAGTCGTCGAGAATCAACCTCTTTCCAGTTTTTTTTTTTCAAAATTGCATTTGATAAAACAACATCTTTCGTCAAATGCGAAATTAAAATCTCCCCCTTAACAAAACCACTTGTCTTGACACAAGCGACCAAAATCAAATTCTTTTTCATTCAAAACTATTTTGAAAAAACAATTTCTGTCGTATTTTTTTGGCAAATTTGAAAGAGGTTGATTTGTCAAAAGTCCACAGACATGCATTTTGTATGCTAAAAAGTTTTTATTATATTTTCTATAAAAAACTTTTTAATTTAAATAAAAAATTTAGTTTCCCGTTGTCGTACTTAAAATTGTTCTAATAAAAGTTCTAAAGATCCTAAAAATCTTTTCTCCGAAAAAATTCTTTAATTTCCCAGTTTTGTTCTAAAGCATCGATCGATGTGAATTTTTATACACTTATTTTTTTTGGTAATTTTTTTTAAACAAGTTGTCGGATAAATATTTTTAGTCATGTAAGAATGTAATTAATGTGAGGTTAAATAGAGGTGTCCCAAAAAAAACTTTTTTTTTAATCTTTTCCGATAGTGTTTTAAATTATACTAATACAATGAATAAAGACTTATAAAAAAACCATAGTTAAATTAGGTAGCCACTAAATCTTAGAACCAGCTTAGTAGCTGTCAATTCAGTGTATTATCTGTCAACTTAGTAGAATATTAAATTTAAGCTGGAACTTAATTTGACTATGAATATGGGCCATTTTCTTTAGCTGCGTTTTAACTGCTTAGCTATGTATACAAAATTGCATTGAAGATAACATCGATACCTTATATGGAAAGTACATTTTTTTCGATGATTTTCAAAACACTTTTATCAACAGCCATCAGCTTAAGTACTTTGTCAAACTGTAAAGATTTCAGTAGTATTCATAGAAATTGCAGTTTCGATGTTTTACAAGTAACAAACATGGTTTATAGAGGTTTTATCTAAATGGTCGAGCTCGCGAATGGTAATTGCTACAACCAAAATATTTGGAGTATCATCATGAAATAAGTCAAAGTTAATTTTCAGGAGGTGACCGCGGCAACTTTTTAGTGAGGCGGATTTATATAAATATGTCTTATAGTTTGCAATTGAATTTTTCTTATTTGCAGCCATATTGATTCCCACAAGGGAAACTATATCGATGCATTGGATACCGCTGTTGCAATTCAGTCGGTCTCAGCTTGGCCAGATAAGCGGCATGAAATTCAGCGAATGGTGGAATGGACGGCAGAAAAGTTGCGTGACCTAGGTACTGAAATTGAATTTGCCGATGTAGGTCAGCAGTTACTTTCAAGCGGAAAAAAAATTCCGCTGCCAAAAGTTATCTTAGGCACACTGGGAAAGGTACTTTTTTTTTAAATACTGAGTCGATTATAATTTATTTATTATAAGTACATTGTTTTTTTTTTGTAGGATCTTAAAAAGAAAACAGTTGTCGTGTACGGCCATTTAGATGTGCAACCTGCACTGAAAGAAGATGGTTGGAACACAGAACCTTTCAAATTAACGGAGATTGAAGGAAAGCTTTTTGGCCGTGGAGCCTCCGATGATAAGGGTCCCGTTTTATGCTGGATCCACGCCATTGAAGCCTACAAGGCTTTAAATATTGAGCTTCCTGTGAATGTAAAATTCGTTTTTGAGGGAATGGAAGAGAGCGGCAGCGAAGGACTGGACGAGCTACTTATGGCGCGTAAGGATGACTTCCTCGCCAACGTAGACTACGTGTGCATTTCTGACAATTACTGGCTGGGCAAGAACCGCCCCTGTCTTACGTATGGCCTGCGAGGTCTAGTTTACTATACATTGGAAGTAGAGTGCGCAGTAAAGGATTTGCACAGCGGTGTATTTGGAGGCACTGTACATGAAGCCATGCCCGATCTATGTTATTTGCTTAGCTCGCTGGTAGATAAGGACACCAACATTTTGATACCTGGCATCGAAAGAGATGTAAGTGTCCCGTGTTATCTCGTTTTTGTTTTAATTTTTTTTTATTACGTTGTAAATTGTTAACAGATTGCTCCACTGCTGCACAATGAGAATGAAATTTATGATTGTATTGATTACGATGTGAATGATTACAGGTACAATAATAGTACACACTGATTACGATTACACATAATCGAGATTAGATTGACGCGTCAATCTAATCTCGATTATGTGTGTTCTTATTTTAGAAAGGACGTTGGAGCCTCCCGTCTTCCGCACAACGAAGACAAAATTAAGCTGTTGATGCACCGGTGGCGCTATCCCAGTTTGTCAGTACATGGTATTGAAGGTGGTTTTTATGAACCCGGTGCTAAGACTGTTATACCTGCAAAAGTAATTGGCAAGTTCTCGATACGCTTAGTGCCTAATCAGGACCCCGAACACATCACAGAATGCGTCACTAAATACCTGAATGAAAAGTGGATCGAGCGAGGCTCACCAAATAAGATGAAGGTGGGTTTTGGACAATTTGCGGATTATTTTACAATTCCGGGTCGATTACGACCTTGTTGCGGTGACAAAAGTTACAAATATTTGTACCTGTCAGTGAGGAGCAGAGCTGTGCGTGTACGATTACGATAACTTTTTGACTACGATTACTTGTAATCGTACAGCGATTACAAGTAATCGTACTCAAAATATTTTGAGTACGATTACAAGTAATGGTACTATAGTAACATATTTTGTAACTCGCGACACCGTAACAAGCTTATAACCGAGGAAGTTACTAGGTTGTCACCTCGCCAGAATCGACCCATTAGTGTAAAGTGGGCATTTTAATTTTAGGTGAGTCTTGTAAGCAGCGGCAAACCGTGGACGGAGGATCCTAACCACCCCCACTACGAGGCTGCTAAAAAAGCAATTAGGCACGTGTTTAAAGTAGAACCGGATATGACCCGTGAGGGCGGTTCCATTCCGGTTACGCTAACATTGCAAGAGGCCACTGGCAAGAATGTTATCTTAGTGCCTGTGGGAGCCTGTGATGATGGAGCCCATTCACAAAATGAGAAAATTGACATTTTCAATTACATTGAAGGGGCAAGTTGCAAGAAATACATATTTGTGGGTGTTGTTTAATTTATTTTCCATTTTAGACGAAATTGCTCGGAGCTTACTTGTACGAAGTCGGAAAGTTGTAGTTTACTGACAGATGCAGCCCAATCACATCACATTTTTCAGGTCGTTATGTTTATCGTAATACATATATTCAATATCTTCTGTAGTACAGTAAAAAGTTAACAAAAAATAAATAAATCAACAATACTCGAATACGCTATACATTATATATACGAATATGAACAGGATTATTGGACCACTTAGCCGGTCCAAGAATCGCCGTACTTGTTGGTTTGCCTTTTGACTGGGAACGACTGGTCATCCTCCAAGATAATTTTCGACGCCTCATTTTGAGCAGCTACAGACGCTTCTGACAGCGGCCGCGTGTGTTGTCTTTTACTATAATCTTCTCGGTTGCGCTTACGCAATTCGTCGTAGCTCGTGTTAGGTTTCGCAGGTTCAAGCGGTATTTCTGCCTCGAAAAATTGCGATGGAGCTGCAGAAAAGCCAATCTTAAATAAGCTAGGGATCGTGAGATCGGTGTACTTACTATCTAATGATGGCCGGTATATATCGTCAAGTCCTGAAATCGTTGGCCGACTTTCGGTATCCAAATTGAGAGAGCCGCTGTGAACGTCTACGTCACTGTAAACGTCCACGCTGGGCGGCGCAAAAGGCGCTAACGCAAGCCCTACCCCCAAATGTTGGTCTGGCGTAAGACTGCCCATAACGCCTTCTTTCTTGCGCTGCCGCAACACTTCTGCCAGCTTCGAGTTGGGCAGTCGCATCAGCTTTTCGGCGCACTTCTGCTGATAGCTAAATTTGCCCATGCAATACCCCACTATCACACCTAGCACCACCTTGGGTACTGCGCCATATTTAACGTTGGGCTGATTTAAAAAATATAGGTATGAGTGATTTGCTAATGTTAAGGCTCGTTTCGATAGAATAAGGCGATTCATATAACGTTGGAATTCCCACTGCTACGCCACAATAGTGCAAATGAATAGTCAACTTTTGACAGTCAATTTTTCCAACTTCTATTCATATGAGGCGTTCGGGGTAAAAATGTAGTATTCCGGCTTACACTCAAAAATAAAAAAAAGTGCCATAGAAATGTTAGAATTTGATAGAAGAACGGATTCTGAAATTTTCGTTTTCCGGAAATCACACTAGAGTGGACATTACCACTTGAAAGTTCAAAATTCAGATGACCTATACAACCGATTTTAACGTTGATGGGCTCATTGGAAAGGTATTTCAATAATCTTTAATATTTACAGTACTTAATGGGTTAATTTCAGAAGAAATTGAGTTAAGGCGCTATTTAATTTTAAAAAAACACCCAAAATATGGGCTGAAATTATAGTATTAAAATTTCATATTTGGTTTTGGCATAATCAAAATTGAAGTAAGTTTTTACTATGTGTATTTATTTTTTGAGTTTTGTGTTATCACTTGTCAGCATTACCGCGATAATACCGGTAGTATTAAAAAGCACCAATTCTTCACCGGTTAAAATTTTTTTTTTGAATTAGAGTTTGACCCCTTAAAACAGAATCTGCAAAGTTTTGAGCCGGAAAAATCTAGTTTCCGAGATATTAATTTTAAAGGTGTGTTCATCTTTTTTTTCGATAATTTTGAAACAAAAATAGAGTAATGTTCGCGCGATTTTTTATGAAAATTAAAGAAGGAAATGTAAAGTAAAGGTAATAGCACCGCAAGCGAAACATTTTTCAAGTTAAGAGGGATATGTTTGTAGGGTATTTGTACTTGTTTCAGGATTCTACATTACAACAACAATATTAGGGCAAAAATTCTCCGGCCAAAGATCTTCTCTTAAGACCCCTAAATTGTGCCCAACAGCGGCTACGCTATCAACACTACATCTGTATTCAAAATTTAAAAAAGGACATAACCTAAGTTTTGTGTTATGTCAAGTTTATAAAGTGTCATAATCACAAATAAACAAATTTGGTATTATGGCCGAAACAAAGGAGGACACAATCCCAAATACGTCATTGGGATTATGACTCTTAACAATACCTCAAATTCCTTCTGTGTGGCCGGCCTTCGGTCGGTACTCAGGAATTATAACTCACAAGTATGTCCAACAGCGGCTCTATCAACAGTACTTTTGCATTTAAGGCCCTTCTGTGTGTAAAATTAAAATCCACTAAATTTTTTTGTTTCCAGATTAAAATAATTTGAGTCAATTTTTTAAAATTGAATTTACAAGGTTTTTAGAAGAGTTGGGTATGAGAACTATATAACTAAATTAAAGGAAATTAATTAAGCTTTAATCTGGTTTCAACTAAATCGTGCCATAATAACGCTATTTCTTCTGTAATTTACCAATTAAGTACTAAAAAATATATAAATTTCTGTAACTGTAAAGATTATAACGTAAGTGTACCGAATTCCGGACACTGGTCGCCAGGCCAAATTAAATGCTCTGGAAGATCCATTTAAAACATTCAAAATCAGGAACGAATATTTTTATCACATAGTCTCGGGTATTAACTTTTATTAAATATAAGTGTTTTTTCCAAATGGTTGAGGTTTCTAATGAAAATAAATAATTTTAACTCTTTCGAGCGAAACAAAAAAAATGCTCCTAATTCCGGCCACTGATTTCAGTTGTTCCAAATTCCGGCCACCTGCGCTCCTAATTCCGGCCAACCAGATTTTCAAAGACAAATTAGGTTATAAAATGCTATTGATTTGCAAAATAATTTATTTTTTTAAACTATAATATTAAAAATAAATAAATAAATAAAAAATAATTCATTATTAAACATTTGGTTTATGTATTTGATTTTTAAAAATCATGCAGTGACTAGCAGAAGTATTTTGCATATTCTTTTCCATGTACAGTGCTCTTAGTCAAATTTTATTGAATCTATATTGGTATCATTGGAATGGTCATTGGAAACATTACAACAACAAAGCTGCAATAAGCACCGAAACATTACAACAAAGCTACAATAAGCATTGAAATATTACAACAACAACAACAACATGTAACTGTATTAAAATAGTTGTGATATTGTTGTGATGTTTAAAAAGTACCAACAAATAATAGTGCCCAAAATTAGTGAAGACATCTTTTCAAAAGTCACCAATTATACAGGAAAATGAAGAACAAATTGAACACTTTATATGAGAGAAATCGTAACTTTTAAACTTTATATCTGGGACAGTAGATTTTTCCGACCAAATATGTTTGCAGATTCGGTTTTAGGACGTCAAAATACATAATACAAAAATGAAAGAAGGGCAAAAATCGAATGGGCCCTCAAGTACATTTAAGCCAAATCTGACACAGCTGCACCCTCCGCCACAATTGAGAGTTTTCTTGTTGTTGCGCCCACTTTTTCCAAATTATTTTTGGAATCAATTAGTTAAGACCCATACAAAAATAATGGTCAAAAAATAGATGAAGTTATAAATTCGAAGTACCGGCCACTGGCCGGATTCCGGAGCACTTCATTTTCACTTTGTAGTGCAACCCAATTTCGGTCACTTTTATTTTGTCTAAAAGTTATCTAACTTTATATTACCGATTTAAAAAACTAAATGAAAGGCATAAAAAACTTAAATTTTTAAGCTTTTTCACGTAAAAGATCAATTAAAATCGAATTTACAATAGAATTTTCACAGAGTCAAAACTGCCTTTTCTTAGGAAATTTACATAAGTATGTTAGAATTGAAAAGCTGATTGCATAAAATCTGTAACACATAGCCTATGACGGATTTAGGTCCTTGTGTACATGAATGTGTAAACAATCAAATAAAAAAAGAAAATAAAATCATATTGAGTAAAATATATTGTTTAGAAACATTATTGTGACAAGCTTGAAAACACCGAAGTTCCGGCCACTGGACGGAATTCGGAACACTTCACTTTTTAGTGGTACCCAATTCCGGCCACTTCTATTTTGTTAATAATTTATTGTATTTTATGTTTACAACTTAAAGTATTGTATTTTTGTGAGCTCAATAATACACGTCTGCACCACATAAAAAAAAACTAACAATTTCCTTTTTTTTTCTTGTGGAAAACATGATTTAAAATTTTTCTACTTTTTAGCATTTTGCACATTGAAATTCACTCAAAACGATCGTTTCGTGACAACGAAAATTCTTGTAATGAAATCAAAAACAAATCTGTCAATGTTTTTTTGCAGAATGATGTGCAAAGGCGTGGTCTACCATAAGAAATTATTTGAAATTTCATTTTCGATGGATAAATTGTAAATATAGGCAAATAAGTAAAGTGGCCGGAATTAGGCACTATGACGGAATTCGGTACACTTACGTTATACCTTTTTAATGAGCCTATGAACGTTAAAATCGGTTAAGTTCTAAAGTTATTGTCATCCAAGTTTTAAACTTTCAAGTGGTACTGTGATGAACTGTGATATCTATCATATTCCAACATTTCTATGGTATTCCTTTTTATTTTTGAGTGTGGGCCGGAATAGTGCACTTTAGCCTAGAGTTCTCATATGAGAAATACTTATTGTTTCGGAAAGTGCATTTCAGAAAACTTACTCTTATGTATCCGTTTTTTACAGCAAAATATGCTGCAACTCCTAACCCAGTACCAAGTGGCAAAGACCTTTGAAAAAAAGATTCCGAGTTACATTCACGGAGCACACGCAGTTCGTCCGACGAAAACTGGTAGTTAGCCTAGAAATTGGGAATTCAAATATATGATATAGTATATAAATATACTTTTGTTTTCTGTTATACTAGGGGATGTTGTGGTCTTTTTGTTGAAATATCCATTTTTGGATCCATTTTCGTAGTGTTATGAAATTCCAATATAAACCGACTGGGCCGACTTGAGTACAGTGATGCCAAATTGAGGGTAATTTCCCTTTTTGACGGATTTTTTGGATTACCCAAAAGGGAAAAAGGTACTTTTTGTATCCATTTGAAGAAAAAAAGGGATTTTTAACTTTCATTCTTTTTTTATATATTTATATATATATATTTAACTTTAAAAATATTAAAATACCTGTATGATAAAATCCGAGACATGTTCAAAAAATTGTTTATGACTCCATTAATGCCTAATTCCCAATATATATATTTTAATGAAATTTGTGTTAGTTTGTGGCGGAATTGTGCGTGGGAATTTTCGTGGGTATTTTTTGTTGTCCGTTGAGGGAAAAAAGGGTTTTTATCAGGGTTGGCAACCGAAACCGTAACCGAAACCGAAACCGAATGAAACCGATTAATTTTAGGGAGCGAAACCTAAACCGAAACCGATTCGTCGTAACCGATTGAATGGGTTCAACCAAAACCAATTGAAAAGGTTACGGATTTTTAATCGGTTTTCAAAAGGTTTTCGTACACAAAATTGACTTGAAGTTTTTTTTCCTAAGAGAAAATTTATCGTATTTCATTTATTTATTTCATACAGTTAATCCAAAAAGTTTAAATACACTTCAATATTTCCTGGAAAGTTGTGAATAAAACCACTTTATAAGATTATTTTTTTTTATAAAATATTATTACATTATTTATTTGTGTGTTGAGAAGAAATTTCAACATTAAAAAAATTATTTTTTCACATACCAACGAAATGACCAAGCAAAAACAAAAAATTCATCGAAAATCCAATCAAAAAAGTTTACATACAGTTTTTTTAAATAAGACAAAAAAGAACATTTAATATGGTTATGGTTTGGACACTAGCATGCGATTTGCCAATAATTTTTCTGATTTCCCGTAAAGATTTATTCTCCGTGGCCAATTTTAAAATCAATTTACGCGTTTCTGCAGGAATTTCTCGACCTTTACCCATTTTAAAGAAACACAATTGAACAATCTATTCGAATTGAAGAAAAAATTAGTCGAAATTAATGTATTTTCTAATATTTACAATGACATTATTTTCGGCGCCCTTTGTTGGCTACTGTGCCGCATATAAGGGAAGTGTATGTAAACTTTTTTGATACGATTTTCGATGAAATTTTTGTTTTTGCTTGGTCATTTCGTTGGTATGTGAAAACAAAATTTTTTTAATGTTGAAATTTCATCTCAACACACGAATAAATAATTTAAAAATATTATATTAAAAAAAATATTCTTATAAAGTGGTTTTATTCACAACTTTCCAGGAAATATTGAAGTGTATTTAAACTTTTTTGATTAACTGTATATTTTTAAAATATAGGAAATATTTTTTTTAAATATTCAATAAATATTTTTATAAGGCCGGCGCACACAGAGGCGATATTCGCTATATAATTTCAGAACCATTTCGATATTTAAAAAATCTAGCTTCGAAAACGCAAAGCGATTTCACCGCAGTAGATTTTGTTTGTTATTTATTATATTGCTATGGAAACAATCAAAAAACGTAAACCCAAAGTTTCACATCGATGTCTCAAAAAAAAAACATTCCAGCCTGTATGGTGACAGAAAGTCGGGGATATGGCTAAATCTGTTTTCGATGCTGATCATGAATATATATACTTATCCATACCGGACATGCGTCCTTATGGACGTTTCAAACGTTGTGTAGGGTATAAAAACTAAAAATTTAAGCAGAAATTTGTTTGAAAATGCGATTAGATGAGGAAATTCGGTAAATGTAGTTAGATTCAGCACCCTTGATTTATATTGAATTGATATAAAATTTCCTAATATTGGGCCATCTAGAAACCTTTTAAAACCTAAACCGAAACCTTTTCAATCACTCCAACCAACCGAAACCTTTTCAAAATCGAGGAGCGAGACCGATAACCAAAACCGATTGGCAAGTGGGAGTAAAACCGAAACCGAAACCTTTATTCGATTCGGTTGCCAACCCTGGTTTTTATTTTTTTTTTGGGGAAATTTCGATCAATTTCTCAAAAAGGGAAATTACCCTCAATTTGGCATCACTGCTACCTAGTGTCAAGAAGGATATAAACACAGATTACGATATCCCGTTTACCGTTAGGATCGCCATTTTGTCGTGACGTCAGCAGATACTTCTTGTCACTCGAAACAAAGAACAGCTGTTGTTTACGTTTTTCTGGCATCCAACGTTGCCAGAAAGATCTGAATTGAAACATTTTCTGTGTTCGCTTAATGCAGTAAACAGAATTGCAGCAGTTGACGGTTGGGCGGACGACGGTTAGCCGCTGTCAAAATTAAAACTCACGCAACTAGATGGGAATGCACGGAAACGTGACGGAGACGGTAAAGCGGTAGCCGCTGAATTTAGATTTATTTCTATTTTCAGTTTGACGGCTGACGGTATAGGGTTGCAATATGGTATCAGTAATGCTAACATTTTTTAAGTTCGCTGAAGCGGCCGAAAAATAGTCCGAGTTAAATACAAAATTCCCTGATTAATTTTAAAATATTATATTTTTTTGTTTTGGATGCTGTTTTTTTGATATTTAATTAATTCCAATAGTATTTAAAGTGTTGTAAAGTAATAAAGATGTAAAAAAATTGCAGTAATTTTTTTTATTTCAGAGGTACAATCATGTTTTTCGACTTGACTTCGACAGCTTATATGGTGTCGAATGTGTTTCGGTAGTATTCCGACCAAATGTCAAACCAAAAACGAAACTTAAATGAGGGAATACTGTCGATTTCGTTTGATATCAAGATGCGCGATTGCACCCCAGAAGTTTACAAGTATCTAAAATTGTGTATAGCGATCTTATTGGTAAAAAACACAGATAATTGTGGATGCGAGTTTTGTTTGTAAACTACTGCTAATTGTATACACAACACAAATAAAACAGGCCTATTGTGTTTTTGAAAATGCCCTGAAAAATGTACATTACCCTTTTCAGCTAAAAATAACACATTTCCATTATTTTCACCATAGGACACCATTGATTTGCAATTGCCAAGTGATTGCCGCCACCGCCACAATTCTGTTCACTCAGGGCGGATTTTGATACGACGCCCATCAATTCTATTTTGTCAATAAGAACCCACCTACCAAATTTCATCATTGTAGCTAGAAGGAATTGAAAGTTATGCCATGTTAAAGAAAAAGCGGTTTGACTCCCTCCACGGCCCCCTACGCCTCTGATGGACCCCAAAATTTAATAGAATGCATTGTCACCGGAGTTTTATCAGTGTTTTGAATATTTTAGAAAATTTAAGAGATTTTTTTTAAATCAATCTGAAAATCATTAGTTTGATTAATTAAATATTTCTAAAAATATTTGAATTTGGAAAAAAAAATCCTTTTAGAGCGTAGGTATTCCATTTTATTTCATAATCTGAAAGAGATACGACAAAATAATGTTCCACAATATTGTGTTCCTTTAAAAAAACTTAAGAAAATATAATACTAATCAAACAATTCGTTCAAAAATGGTGGTTCTAAATCTGCTCAAAGCTTCGTTTTCACCATTTTTACTACAACTTAAAAACAAGAGCTGATAACGGCAAACCGTTAACAGATCTAAAATCAGAGTACAAAAATGTATTAAAAAATTTTAAATAAAAAAGAGTAAAAAACAAGTTTTTTAAAATATAACCCTTTAACCGACTAAAAAGCAGAAAATAAATTCCCTTTAAATTAATTTCCGCAATTTCGATTTAAAATAAGGGGTTTTTGGCAGGTTTGTTCCTAATGTCAGATTTTAAAGTGGCCAAAAAACCCTTAATTTTAAATCGAAATTGCTGAAATTAATTTAAAGGGAATTTATTTTCTGCTTTTTAGTTAAAAATTTTACAAAACTTTTTTTCCCGAATGCGAACGTAAAGGGTGTATACGAAAAAAAGTGGTCACTCTAATTTACACGCGGTTTCGTCAAAAATAACGGTACAAGCACGTGGTGAGTAAAAATCGTTAGAGTAGTGTTCGTTTTACATTATTGCATCATTCGTTTGGTAAAAATTGGTTTTGTGTTCGAAGTGAGCGAAATGTCGAAATCAATGCGTGATTTAATCGTGCGCAAAAGGCAAGAAAATCTTAATATTTCTAATAGAGATATTGCAAAAACTTTAAATATTGCAAATTCAACAGTCACAAAGGTGCTTAAACAGTTCAATGAACGTTTAACTACGGAAAGGAAAGTTGGAAGTGGACGGAAAAAGGGATTTGTCTCAAAGGAAAAAGCTAGGGAAGTGGTTCGTGCGTTTAAACAAAATCCTGGACTCTCTATCAGAGATGTGGCTAAAAAAGTGGGTATGTCGCACGGATATGTGCAGAAAGTTCGCAAAGAGGAAGGTCTTCAATCATATAAAGTTCCATTAAAACCAAATAGAAATGACAAACAAAATACAAAAGCTAAAACTCGATCCCGAAAGCTCTACGACAACATAGTGCATAATTTTGACTGCATCATAATGGACGACGAAACTTATGTCAAAGCGGACTTCAAGCAGCTTCCTGGTCAAATATTCTACTCAGCTAAGAAAAAAGGCAATGTTTCACAAAAATTTAAAGAAAAAAAAGTGGACAAGTTTGCGAAAAAATATTTGGTCTGGCAAGCAATTTGTAAATGCGGTCTGAAAAGCTAAATTTTTTTATCTACTGGTACAATAAACCAACAAATTTATGTGGAGGAGTGCTTGCAGAAACGTCTTTTGCCCTTGATACGACTTCACGAAAATCCTGTTTTGTTTTGGCCAGATTTAGCCACCTGTCACTATGGAAAATTGGCCTTGAAATGGTATGAAGATAATGCAGTCAATGTTGTGCCGAAGGAATCGAATCCTCCAAATTGCCCTGAACTTCGGCCTATTGAAAAATATTGGGCTATAATGAAAAGAAAACTGCTAAAAACGAAAAAAATTGCCAAAAATGAGAAGGAACTTAAGTTAAAATGGATTAAGGCGTCATCTGAAGTCACCGAAAGTCATGTGCAGCGCCTTATGGCAGGTGTAAATTCTAAGCTGCGGGCGTTCGCATATACTCCAACGTATTGAACAAACTTAAATATTTTTATAAAGATACATTCATAAGCTTTCATAAAATACCTAACTTTTTATTTTCGTACAATAAATATGGATTTCACAGCAGTGCATCGCTGACCACTTTTTTTCGTATACACCCTTTAAGTAAAAAATGTTGGTCATGTAGGTAAAAAAATACGAACGTTAGTTGATTGCGAAATTTAAAAAGGCTCCATCCCCCTCCCCTTTATCCCCACATCCCCCATCACAGGTGTAAAATTTTATTTTGTCAATAAGAACCCAGCAAATTTCATCATTGTAGCTCGAAGGAATCGGAAGCTATGCCATGTTTAAGAAAAAGGGGTTTGAGTCCCCCCACGACCCCCTACGCCTCTGATGGACCCCAAAATTTAATAGATTCAGCTCTCTAGCTCATGTGGAAGTATATGAAAAAGCTCGCCGCAGATTTGAGGATATATATACCGACATATATATACATATATATATATATAGTCAAGCCAAAGCAAGTTAATATATGGGTTATAAAAATAAAAAGAAACCAAAAAAAAATTGCCATAATCAGATTTGAACCCACGATCCAAAAAACATAAAATATCTTCAAAATATTTAGGCGTATTGCGTAGCAAATCCATTGACACCATCCCTTCTCCCTTCAAGCGCTGACATGCCTCCGCTAGGAAGGAAGCTCAGTTTTCACGATTTTTACTACATCTTAAAAACAAGAGCTGATATCAAAAAACCGTAAACAGATCTGAAATCAACGTTCAAAAATTAATTTTACAAAAAAATTCCATTGACACCACTCCCTTCTAGCGTAGGCATACTATCATGCCTCCACTAGAAGCTAGGTTGGAATGTGCAATTTCTTCCCATAACAGGCGTGCAGGCATGCCTCTAGCCTTGCGAAATTTACTACTGGGTGGTAGCATAGCCGTCGTCCGCCCAACCGTCAACTGCTGCAATTCTGTTTACTGCATTAAAAAATTCTTTTTAGAAAAAATATACAAATAAAGAAAAAATGGAATTTAAAAAAATATTTTTTATTTTCTTTGAAATTCAACATTTGTCTATTGTTTTTTATAAGAATTGAATTAGTTCTATTTTCGGTATACAAAGATTTCGGTACAATTGTATGTTATTTAGTACAATTTTATACTACTTTTCATACGATTTCAAAGAAAATTAAACAATATTTTTATGAATTTCAAACCAATTTTATACATTTTTTGGGGAAAAATTTACTGGCGCGGGGGTTTATTATAAGACGACAATTTTCCATTCACTTCAAAATCGATTTAAAATTTAAATTTTTGTTTTAGTTTTGTGTTTGCAACTGAAACACACTGAGATTCATAGAACTATTTAAAATTTTTTTATTGAATTTTTTATTGGTTTTTCTATGATAGCCAGCGCCGCAGCTTCTGACCGCAAGAGGGCGCTGCTGGAAACGTATAATAATAGTAGAGATTCGATTGTGGCCGCGATATTCTAGATTCGAGTGTAAAGCTTTTAGGGATTTTTTTTTTTTGGTTTGTTTAATTGTTTTGAGGTAAATATTGCAATAAACGTCACTTTCGTTTTAGTTTGGAGTCTCAATTTACTCAAACAATTGGTAATTTTAAATAATCATCCACTACACTGCACTTCGTGCTTTCGCGAATCGGGGGAAAATGCGCTTTTTAAGCACATATATTGTTTTCCGTATCGCACTGTAGATTTTTGTATTTTTTTTATAGTATCCGAGAGTATTAAAAAGATTGAACTTCACTTCACTAGAGTTGCCAAGCCAAATTATGTGAATTTTAAAACAAAGTTTAATTTTGCGTTTATATTTGCATGTCCTAGTCAAAATTTAAAATTGGTAACCCAGGGCACTTCGGGGAATCCCGTCTTGACGGCTTTTACCGTCATGTCCCACCCAGTTATGATTTAAAATATTTAATTATGATGTAATGATTTTAAAAATTGTTGACATTTGCTCTTAATTTGACGGCATATGCCGCCTTGATCGCGAATGGGTTATGTAATTAAATTGAAATTGTCAAATAAGAATTTTAATAATTGTTTTCACGGCAAAAAGGAATGGAGGCGAATTAAAAATCCAAGAAAATTCGTAAGTGGTATTGCCATTATTCTTTTTATAAAACAACAAATTTATTGATAAGACGTCTGTGAGCAATATATCGAGCAGTATTCGCAAAATGAATGTAAGTGCCAATTAAAAAAATTAATTGGAAAAATCAATCAAGGACCCAAAATAACTATTGTAGGTAGGTAAAAAAGTTTATTGCATTCTTTTTTAAATAAATTTTTGCTATTTGAAACGTTTTTCAATTTACTTGGCACACTTGGTGGTCAAATGACATGAATCACCCAAAAAAGTTCCAATGACGCACCTGGATGTTGCTCTAATCCCAAATGACATGAATCACCCAAAAACCAGGCTTCACCGTCACCACCACCACCGAAGGAGCACAATGAATATTGTGGCAACGTAAAAAAATTATTTTGAAATCATAATAGTTATGCCGTAACTTTTAAAAATATTTTCGAAAAATAAAAGTTACGAGGAATGGAAAAAATATTTTCAAGCCATAATAGTTATGCCGTAACTTTTAAAAATATTTTCAAAAAAAAAAAGTTACAAGCAATGGAAAAAATATTGCTCGCTCATAATAGTTATGCGGCAGCGTAAAAAAATATTTTCAAACCATAACAGTTATCGGCAATGGAAAAAATATAAATTGCAGTTTAATAGTTATGGTGCAACTTTTTTGCGATAAAACTTATAATAGTTATGTCCCTGAAATCAATGTATCTTTGTACTAGGGATGTTAAGGATGTGGGATTCGTGGATGCGGAGGCGAAGCAGTAAAAAGCCTCGATGCGGATGTAGATGTTTAAAACAACTTTTTCGAAAAATTTTTTTTTGCACTTTTTCAGTATTTTGTGTAGTGGTATTTGGACGTCCTGAAACTGAACCTGCCAAAATTTTGCCCATATCGCCTAAAGTTTCTCAGAAAAAACAAAAAAAAATAGTAAAAGTTCAAAAAGCTATAGGTTGAAAAGATCCAAATCCATGCGGACGTCATGTTGCGAATTCGTTGTAAAACTTTTTTTAAAATTTTTAAAAATCGCTGGATCTAAACATAGCTTTAAAAAGGACCATTCTGTTTGATGAAAGACTAGACTATTATGAAAACGTTAACTATATTTTATCGAAGAAATTACTACTATCGTAATATACGAGTGAATGTCAGACTTTTCTCGAATATTTTTTATCGAGAAAAGTTCGTTCAATTATTGGCTGGGCCGGGTAAGAAAAATTTTGCAACATTTTTTTCCGTAAGACCGCCAATTCTCGTAAACATTGGCAAAACTTAGGAGAGTATAACTTGCCAAGGAATGCTTCAATTTCCATCCGCCGTTCGGATCCGGCACTAAACTGTAGGTTCCTGCAATTATCTTATACTTGCCCATGATAGTTGCAGCAAGAAGCATGTGGTATCACAATGGACCTGATTTGGTCTAAGTGTGTCGGTGTTCCGGCTGCCACCTTAACTTAACCTAACTCCTCAAGTTTCATGATAAAAGTTTAAAAACTCAGAATAATTAAGTAAAGTTAAGAAAAGTGAACTGTAAGTTGGGGAGGTGTTCTTCCAGTGTGGCCCCAGTGACCACGATGCCGTCTAAGTACGCAAAAGCAATGGGTTCCAGTTCTGGCCCAATCACTTGGTCAAGTGCGCGTTGAAACTTTGCGGGTGTCAAGTGCAGCCCGAAAGGCATGACGCGCCATTGGTATAACGCACGGCCGTGTACGGTGAAAGCGGTAAATGGCTTGCTACCCTCTGCCATCGGAATCTGCCAGTATCCATCCTTCAGGTCGAAACTGCTGATGAACTTCGCATTACGTAGGCGGTCGAGAATATGGTGTATACGGTGCAGCGGATACGCGTCGTGCACGGAACGACTGTTCAGTTGGCGATAATCGATGCAGAGTCGCCAGGTCCCCCTTTTCTTGCGTACCAGCACTATGGGCGCACTGTACAGGCTGTGGGACGGTTCTATGCACCACTTGGCCAGGAGTTTGTGGTATCTCCTCGTCTATGACGACATGCATCGCTGGATTCCGCGGAAAGTACCTCTGCTTAATAGGGCGTGCGTCGGCCATGATGATGTGGTGCTGCATTATATTTGTGGTCCCCTGTAGTTCGTTGAAGAGGGGTAGCTCCGCCTGTAGGAATTCGTCAATCCTTTCTTGCTTTTCTTCCGGTGAATTCGTTGTAAGCAGGCATTGCGTCGGGGCAGTAGGCTTCAGCTGTAAGGTCATTCCAGCACACGTCGGACTGGCTTTCGTGAAAATTAGGAAATCGAGTCCTAAGATAACTTCCTCCTGGGCGTCGGGCATGATAACGTATTTAAGCAAGCAATTGCTATCGCCTAACTTCACCCGAGCTTTTATGACCTGACGTAATCTGCGACTGGACCCGTCGGCCAGCGTCACTTACAGCTAATATGTTTCTTTCTTACTTCTCTTCCTAATCCTATGCGTGAACGCTCCACTGACGAAACCACTGGCTGCCCCCCGACAACGGCATGGCCGATAATGTGCCTGGCGTCGCACAGTGATTTGTCTCCATATGAGCTTGGGACAAAAATCGAAGGAGTATTCTGAATTAATTGAAACTAAGTTTCTAAATGTATTTTGGCCCGCGGATTTCAAAAATGTAATCGGTTTTTCTGTAACCCTTATAGTTTTTGAATAAATCCAGAATTGTATGCTTGATTTTTTTATTTAATTATTATGCATATAATACAACTCTACAATTATATTTCGCAAAAGGTTTCTTAGCTTTAATAACGGATTCTAGTGGTTCTTGATAAGCTGATTTCAAATTTGGTAACCGTTTTTGGCTAGCAGTTGTAGTTTAGCAGGTACATTAATGCAAAAACATTAAAAAATCTTTTTAATAAATTTAATATTATAACTATTGAAAAGAGCAATACATTTTTATAATCTTGAATACTTTGTAAAGAAAAATGTATATTCTACTATATTATATTATGTATATTCTACTATTAGGGGTATTCACGGTCTGGTGTACTTGATAGTGTACTTTTATCGAAGTGACGGATTCACTTTTACCATAAATTTTACCTGTATTCTCAATTTTAATAATTGTGGCACATTGTACCCTGTTCCACAGCTTATCAATTTCGTTTGCTCTCGAATTGAGTTTGATGTTTATCCCTAAGAAATCAATTAAAAATTTATATTCTTAAATTTCACAATAATTTATTCAGAATCGTTAGAACTATCACAATCTTCGCTCACTAAGAAATTTATACTATCCTCAATTCCTTCACTGATATTATCGTTTTCAAATACTATATATTTTTTTATATCTTTTATATTTTTTTATTTGTTTAACATGTGCATTGCTTGGTAAAGTAACAAACCCCAAGAAATCCTGAAAAATCTGGAGAACCCGCGATTGCCAAAACCATTCGGTATTGACCGCCTTAGTCAATAGGAAGAAGAGAGAAGAGTAAAATAGAGAAAAATTAAATGACATTGGATCAACAATATTTCAATTGAGCTTTTAGTTACTATACATACATTAATATCAATATATTAATAAAAGTACATACATTCATCACATTTTACCATTTTATTTACATTATGAACTTTTCAAAATTTTTTTTTTGATATAAAATTGTCATTTTAGGCATTTACAAAAAAACATTTTTTTTCAAAAAGTTGGTAAAAAATGTTGAATTTTTTTTTTTTTTTTTTCTAAAAGAAAAGACCTTAAACTTTAAAAAAAAAAAAATTTGTTTGTAACTTTTACGCACTTTTTTTTTTACAATCCATAATTTGTTGGGTTTTTTTTTGTTTTTTACTTGAAAAACTTTTTTTTTAATGGTACTCACAAATTTTTACATCGAAGTTTAATGACAACTATTTTATTTTTCATTTTTTAATACAACAATAACATTTATAAAAAAGTAAAGTTTGTATTTTTTTCGCCAAGCTATCAAAAATAAATTTTTTTCTTCCAGCATTTGTTATCAAATTTCCCTAATTTGACAATACTCCACGGACGTCAAAAAAATTTTAATCAAATAAAGAAGTTCATATTCTTTTTAGTCAATGTATTACCTTTCCAAAAATACCATATTTTATATAATTGATGACATCAAACTTTCGGAGCCCCCTCGGCTGGGCTGGTCTCCTCTTTCGTTTCCCGACTGGCGATATCAGCCGATAGTCTTTGTGCCTCGGCGACCGCACTGATGGCAAAAAACTACCTGCGGATTCGTGCAGCTTCGCGAAAAGTGGCCGGTCAGTCCACAGCGCCGACAGACCTATGGGTCAACGCGATCAGCCTGAGTCATCGGGGATATAATTGATGACATCAAACTTTCGGAGCCCCCTCGGCTGGGCTGGTCTCCTCTTTCGTTTCCCGACTGGCGATATCAGCCGATAGTCTTTGTGCCTCGGCGACCGCACTGATGGCAAAAAACTACCTGCGGATTCGTGCAGCTTCGCGAAAAGTGGCCGGTCAGTCCACAGCGCCGACAGACCTATGGGTCAACGCGATCAGCCTGAGTCATCGGGGATGCAGGGGTAATATCTTTTTTTTTATTGGATCTTCTAAAACTTAGAACTAACAATAATTTTTAACGGTACAAATTTCACATTAAATACAAATTTCAAATTATAATTTACTAGTTGACCTAATCCAACGATTTGGACAACCTATCATTCATAGGGGCGTCATCAAGGCGATGTTGACATCGATGGATGTTGGCATCGTCGTGATGGCGTCATATGCGGTATGTTGGAGTTGCTGAGGGTTACGGGGCTATCTATTCAAAAGCTTTCGACTGTATTCTTTGTAGTTTCTCAACATTTGATGGAGATGCTGTTCCCCAGAGCTAAATCCCATATGTCCTTATGGGTTTATATAAAAGGATTTTGTACTTGGTGTTGAGTTTTGATTGTTTCGAAAGGAGCCAATTTAGTTCGATTTTTTTTAATTTGATTTGTGTATTTTTAGCTTCGATGTGCTTTTTCCAAGTGAGCCTGCGATCGAGATGCATACCAAGGTATTTGGTTTCACGACACTGTGGTATTACACTACCATTTATTTTAAGGGTGGGGCAAGTATCTTTCCTTAGGGTGAAGGTTAGATGGACGCTCTTAGACTCATTGACTTTAATTCTCCACTGAGCTAACCAATTTTGCAAAGTGATTAAATGCTGTTGCACGTGTTGTGATGCCATTTTGGGGTCTGAGTGTGAGCACAATATTGCGGTGTTGTCGGCAAATGTTGAGATGAGGGTCTGATCATAAATGGGCATATCAGCTGTATAGAATATATGCAATAGGGGTCCGAGGACGCTGCCTTGGGGTACATCGGCAAGAATATCAAATCTACGAGAAACGAAAGTTTGGGTAAAGTAGTTGTCAAGCAAAATGTGCATGCTTGCGTGTAATAGTTTCTGTAGTTTGGATATCAATCCTCTATGCCATACCTTATCAAAGGCTTGGGTGATGTCGAGGAATACTGCTGAGCAGTATTGCTTTTTCTCGAATGTTTTTTTGATCGATTCAACAATGCGACGAATTGGTGATTGGGTATTTCACCTTTAGCGAGTATTGTGAGTAACATCATTTTTATCAGAATTTTCTCAAAAAGTTTTGATAGGGTAGAGAGTAAGCTTATTGGGCGATATGAACTCACGTTTGTAGGGTCTTTTCCCGGTTTTGGGATCATCGTGATCTGCGACAGCTTCCAGTCAGTATATATATATTCTTAATATGGCATTATATATATGCAATAAGTGAGTAACAGCAATTGATGGCAGCTCTTTCACCATTTTAGCCGTTATTAAGTCATGTCCTGGAGCTTTTTTTTGGGTTCAACTTGGCAATATCGTCCATAAGTGCTTTTCTTCTGATGAGTAGTGGGTTAAAATTTGACCTGGTTGCGAGCTGTGGTAACGGGTAATTTGTATTTGGGGGGTTTGGAGTAAATACATTTTTTAGGTGACTTGCAAAAGCAGTATCTTTTTCGGCATCACTTCTCGCCCAGTCTCCGTTGGGTAAACGAATTGGCGATTCTGCAATAATGGGTCGTTTTAAATTTTTTGTGGCACGCCAAAGAGAGTAATTTGTTGAGCTCGTCTGTGTAAGCTTTTCCATGAATTGATGCAGATCATTCTGGTTTTTCGCCTTCAGTTCATTTTGGAGTTTTCGTGTAATGAAGGTCAGCTTTTTTTTCAGATAGGGTGATCTGAACTTTTGCCAATCACGCCTTATTGATCTCTTTTCTGTTAAGAGCGCAGCGATATTTTGTGGCACAAATTCCTTTTTTTGGGTAGTGTTATTGATTTTTGGGGTAGCTGCCAGTGCTGCGTTTGTAAGTAGAAGGGTAAAGTTACGCACTGCCGCATTCAGTTGCTCCTCAGTTTTGTAACGACCCCTAAAAATTAAGAGTCGTCACAATAACAAATAATTTTTGATTTCTTTTCATTTTTTTATTTTTATTGCATTTTGGAAATGCGAGCACATTATATAAAATAAAATAAGTCATGAAGATAATTTATTAATAATTAATGTTGAAAACAACCCTCAATTATTGTAGTACTTAATTTAGGGGCGAACAGTGGCACGACAGTCACACCTGGTCACACCGACACGATATTGGCACGGTGGTCACACCGGTCATGGGAAATAGCACAATGGTCACCGCAGACGGCCAAATAACTACCTGGTCACTCCGATAGAAAAGGTGATCGGAAATCACATGAGGAAAAGGGAGACGACGATAGGCACTACGCGACAATACCCCACACTTCGCGACAAAAACCAATGGCAACAAATCACCATCAGGAATTGGTGAACTAACGAATATAAAAGACGAGCCCTCACACTGATTTCGGTCTATTGCGATTTGTATTCCGAATCAGGTGAGTGGTATCGTAGGGTAGCTTTAGAAGTAGAACAAAGAATGGAAGCTCGGATGATGGTAGGGATAGTGGCCGTCGGATTTATTCGATATCTGCCATGTTCCCAACCATCATTCAGCGTTTTTATAGAAAAGAACAATGATGATGGTAGGGATAGTGGCCGTCGGATTTATTCGATATCTGCCATGTTCCCAACCATCACTTCCAAAGCTAGAATTCCACCATAACGGCCCAAGGGCGACTTTCATTTCTTATATTAACTTTTTATTAAATTCTCACCTCCAAAATTTGCTAATGTTAACCAAAAATTACTTTTCAGCCATTAATTCACATTTAATTAAAAATTCCTTTCAGCAGTTAATCAAAAACTTTAATTTTTACTTTTCTCCATTCCTCATTATTTCAATTTACCACTTTTTTTATATTTACACTGTCATGTATATGTTAATAAATGATTGAGAGTTTTATTACTTATTATTTAATGGGCTATTGCGATTTGTATTCCGAATCATGCTAATTGCGAGATTATCAAGCGTGGAGGCAACGTGAAGGATAGCAAGTAGAGGAGCATGCTCAGCAAGGACCTGGAAGCCAAGTAAAGGTTGTAATTTTGAAGAAGTTTTGTCAACGCCATCAAGTGGCTAAATTTGGAAAAATTTTGTCAACGCCATTGAGTGGCCTAAATCTGGAGAAGTTTGTCAACGCCATCAAGTGGCTTAATTTGGAGAAGTTTTATCAACGCCATCAAGTGGCCTAATTTGGAGAAGTTTTATCAACGCCATTGAGTGGCCTAAATCTGGAGAAGTTTGTCAACGCGATCAAGTGGCCTAATTTGGAGAAGTTTTATCAACGCCATTGAGTGGCCTAAATCTGGAGAAGTTTTATCAACGCCATCAAGTGGCCTAATTTGGAGAAGTTTTATCAACGCCATTGAGTGGCCTAAATCTGGAGAAGTTTGTCAACGCCATCAAGTGGCATAATTTGGAGAAGTTTTATCAACGCCATTGAGTAGCCTAAATCTGGAGAAGTTTGTTAACGCCATCAAGTGGCCTAATTTGGAGAAGTTTTATCAACGCCATTGAGTGGCCTAAATCTGGAGAAGTTTGTCAACGCCATTAAGTGAGTTTTGTCAACGCCATCGAGTGACAGAAATTTGCTTAAATTGTCGAAGCCATCAAGTGACCGTATTTGTAAATATCATCAACGCCATTGGGCGGTGCTACACCCCTGCTCAGATCACGAAGATCTCGGTGTGGAACCTTTCAACGCAGACCCTGGAACACCTCGACCACCTTGCATGCTCTACTACCCGCACGTTCACGCCTTGCTACGCCTATGCTCGCATTAGCCACGCTCCGCGCCTATTGCTCCCCAAATCACTCTACGCATCGCAACGCCTACATCGCCATCGCTACGTATCTACGCACCGTGATCCTGTCAAGCATCAGTCAATAAATTGCCAACGCCGCCGACCAGCTGCAACGCCACAAAGTCGACCAACGCTGTTAAAATTTCCTATTTTTGAATTATATTGAATAAAGTCACTGTTATACTAAATTCTCTGTAAATTATAAATTTATTTCTGTACGAAGCCCGACGAGTCCTTACCCCAGCCTTTGCGACGTTACAGTTTTCAGTGACACATGCAGGGTAATGTGTGAACTTATATATTTTCTGAATTTAAGCCAATTCGAATACATACTGGTGAGTTTGTCGGGTGGGTTGACTTCTGAATTTGGCACATATTTTACTGTAATTATAGTGGGTGTGTGGTCAGACGAGAGTTCCACTGAAGACTCAATGGTTAGTTGAGTTCATTTAAGGGTCTTGATTACTGCAAAATCAATAACGTCTGGAATTTTGCGTCTGTCTGATGGCCAGTATGTTGGCGTGCCTGAAGAAACCACATCAAGGCCGAGTCTGCTGGTAGTATTCCATAGTAATCTTCCTTTGGGGGAAATCAGACGAGAGCCCCAATAAGTGTGTTTGGCATTAAAATCTCCAGCTACGAGAAATTTTTGACCAAGGGTTGCAAAAAATGTCTGAAACTGCTGTTCAGTTATTTTGGAGCTGGGTGGACAGTAAATTGCCGATATTGTTAGTCCTTTTATGTATTCATCAAGGCATATGCTGGTGGCCTGCAAATACTCGGTGCAAAATTCATGTAAAACATAGTGTATAATTCTGTCTTTAATTAGAATCGCTGATCCGCCTCGAGCTTTACCACCTGGGTGTTTAGTGTCGTACAACTTGTATCCGGGTCTGGATTTGTCTGGATTGTCCAGACTTTTTGCCTTTTGTCCAGAGTCCAGTTTTTCAATAATTTGTCCAGATAAAATTTCTCTGATATTTCCTAGTAAAAAAAATAAAATAAGTCAGAAAACCCAATGAACTAAAAACGTTTTCGTATTTATTATAAAGATAAAGTTTTCTGTCAAATATTTTAATTTTTTCAATTACTGCGAATGAGTTTTTAGCCATTTAAATAACTTTTACCCTAAGGAAAGAACTAGAATGATGGCTGATTTCATAAAATCTCAAATATTTCTGCGGCCAAAGACAATACTTTCTTAAGTAATTGAGCATGAATTGAATAAAACTGTATACGTCACTCTAAACACTTTACGAAGAGTCTTCTTAAACATTTATAGAACCACAACCCATAAATTTTTTTTAAAAAGTATACCATTTCGAAATTTTGTTTTGACTTGAGGGCCTTTTGCTTTTGGCCATATAATTATAAGACTAAACTATAATGAAAACTCTAAAGAGTTCTACACACTTTTAAAAATAGAAAAGATCAGGAAATTGTTACAAGCGGCCCTTTATTTTGTGGCATTTTTGTGGCATTGTACTGTTTTTAAACTGAAGTTGTAAAGCTTTCAATGTCTATCAAAACTGAGAAAAACAAATTTACAGGTCTATTCTGGCGCGCGACAAAAGATAAAATTTATCTTGCATGTCAATTAGAAGGTAACAAAGACGGTTACAAACTTCTAACCGCGCCAGAATAGATCTGTAAAGGGGTTTTTTCAGCGACATAACTATTATAAGTTTTATCACAAAAAAGTTGCACTATAACTATTAAACTACAAGTATTTTCAAACCATAATAGTTATCGGCAATGGAAAAAATATAAATTGTAGTTTAATAGTTATAGTACCACTTTTAAAATAATTCCTTAAATCATGGCCATTTTTTCGTTTTAAAAAATATGAATGTTATTTATTTTGGGTCCCTGGTTTTTTTTAATAAAAAGCTATCTAATTTAATTGTTTTTTTTTAATGTAAGGATTTACCAATATGCAATCCTTGCATATTGCTATTCAATCATTACTTTACTATTTCTTAAAAGTATGTCATTAAAAGAAGAAAAAAATTGTACGACTTTTTCTTTGAATGTCCAGTTGAAAACGGAAAAGTCCAGATATTTTTTTCAAAATCCAGACCAAGATCATTTTGTATGTGGCAACCCTACATGCATCATAGTTTGCATGCCGTTCATAAACTGCGACATGTTTTGCATAAACATCTGGAGTGTTTGTTCAAGGCCAATGTTCTGTTGAGCGGGTTGAATAACTGGTGGGTCTTGGTTATTGCCTTTGAGTACATTTGCATATGAAAATGGTTGTTGTTGTGGTGCAGTCATAGCTCCATTCCCTTGGAGTGGTGGGTATGATTTCATCTGGGCAATATTGGCTGGAGTAGGGTTTGACATCGTCGCAGTTGTTGCCCTGAAGGGCTTCGTTTGGGAAGAAACCTTATTTTTAAGTGTTTTATAGACTACACATCCTCTATAATTTGCAGTGTGATTTTTACCACAGTTACTACAATGTCTAACGGCTGCATCGTTCCTAGATTTCGGGCATAATTGGGTCTGGTGCAAGTCACCACAAATAACACAAACACTGGGAAGTGTACAATAAAATTCCTGGCAATTTTGGCATTGTATTGGACCACGGCTTTTACGTGGCTCCTCAAAACTGACTTCGGCTTTCTCATCATATTGATCACTTTTTAATTTTGTTTATTGATTATTTATTTGGCCTTTTACAGTCAGTGCCAAGACTAATGCGAGATTGTTGGGCGCTTTTTCCGCGCACAGGTCCCGCACAAGTTTCGATTTTTTTTTTGTGTTTTTATCACTTTAATTTTCGTAAATAGTATGGAGCTAAATTTTTCACGTCCGCACATTCCAATATAAAATAGGGTAATAGCTGGGTTACCATACGATGCTGGTCCCCCCGGCCATAAGGAAATGTTGGGAGTCCCTCCCCGGGGAATTGAACCACTCCACCTGAGTCACGCTCTTGAATGCCCTCCATTTCTTGGGCCAGTGCCATGAGTTCTGTCAAAGTTTTGAAGACTTTTCGCCGACCCAGTGTTATTCCGGCAGTGCGTTTCGGAAGACGCGTTCGACGCGTTTTTCCGCACTGTTTTCTCCTTGTCGCATTTGATAAAGGAGAGCGAAGGCATAGTCACGGAATGACTCATGACTTTGTTGGACACGTTCCCGAATGGCGTCATCGATGGGCTCGAAATAGCGAGCCGGAAGGAAAAATTCGAGAAAATCTTTTTTGGCGGATGCCGACTTTTTCCACTGCTGATTGCATGTGCGGAACCAGATAAGAGCCTGACCCCTCAGGACTTCGCGTAAGAAATGTGGCAGCGAATCTCTGTCTAACCCCTCCATACAATACAACTCCTCCACCCGCTCGATGAATGCAAGCGGATCAGGACCCCAAAACCATTTACGTACCTTGTGCGTGACCCCCGCGCCTGTGGCGGGTGGTCTTACCTGGTTGGCTGGGAAATGGTGGACAGGCTGGGTCGCTGTGGCCGCTGCTGCCCCAGAGGAGCCGCGTGTTGTCGCCGGTGACGCTAGCTGCAGGGCGATCGTTGGCATCAAGGCGTCGGCTGTTATATCGGCGTCGAATCCTTCCCATTTTCCCGGGATTTAGGAAAACTTCTGCTCCATACTGTCACTTGCCCCTATTCCGAGAGTATCACCACTCGCACTGTTACATGTCTTATTCGGTGTGGCTGTTAGCCGATAAATGCGGCCAAACGCTGACGGAGCACCGGCACCGTACCGGTCGGGTCCAGCTCGAGCTCGGTTCTATAGGACACCAGGTTCGCCTGATTCAGGCTGTAAACCCAGCTTGTCAACACGTTGCCTTCCATGGCCATTTTGTTTTGTTTCGTAATCTTTTTTTTCTTATAACACTTAGGCTTTCAGGCCTGTTGCAGAACTTTTCTTTATTATTTTCTCTGTCGGTTGCACTTTTCTTAAATAAATTTCACTTTCTTTTATAATTTTTTTTTCCTCCAAAGTCGCGCACTAGTTGTTTTATGTCCCGTTACACTGTACGAGCGCTTGGGCAGAACTTGTTGGCACTCGGTCACGACGCTTGAGATTAACGGATTTTTCTACCGCTATAACGCCTAGCGGGTTTCCGTGCTCACTTTTCACAGTTTCAGATTGTCTATTTTATTTTAAACGCAAATTCCGTTTTTTTTGTTCTCGGGTTAATTTTTTAAGATTTGCATTGTAACGATGTTTTCTGTGGGCCGAGGTGAAGCCGTCGGTGGCCAGAATTCGTTGCAAAAATTTATAAATTTTGGAACCGTGTGCACAAATTTAGAGATTTTTTTTGTTTCAGTTTTTAATTTAATTTATTTTGTTAATTCATTATATGTGTTATTTCGTTCAGAAATTTTCATAATTACACTTTGCTTAAGCTATATTTTCCACCCTGGGAGGCGTGAGACCGACCGCTGGGACACTAGCAGTTCCCCAATCAATTCCTTGGGACGGATGTCCAACTGAGGCGTGTTTGATTATGGTGTTGCTCCGTGGCAACGTGAAATTCGTGCGATAAGTTGTTACGAGTGGTGAGTCTTAGCGGAGTTCCTACTACTAAACAAAAAGGTCTATACACCGCACTAATTGCCGGCGAAGGTAGGGTTACCAGATTCTATAGAGTAAAAAAGAGTACAGAGTTGCTGGGGGTCCCAAACTTCTCGTGTTTAGACCACATATTTTTTAATAGAAACAATTTCTTCCATAAAATTTTAAAATCATAGCTTTGGTAAAAAAACTCAAGAAGTACCCACACCCAGAGAAAAAATCGTGTTGAATTAACCAATTTTTAACCAAAATGACACTCTCCTATATGTGTACGTGTACATGTGAAGAGGTTTGTCATTAAACTGGGAAAACTGGTAAATATGCGTTCATTCAAGTCATTGCCGGTAGCTCAGGGGTTAGGCAGTCGGCCTCATCAACGGAAGTACGGGAATCGAGTCCCCGTTCGGGAAAAAGTTTTTTTAAATTTAATTTTTTTTGAAATTGTAAACCACAGTTCCTCCAAGCAACTTTTTTACCATTTTTAAACTTATTTTCAAATTAATATTTCCATTTCAAATTTGAACGCCGGACCTTCGGATCTTGAGTTCATCACTTTAACTTCTGTGCTACTGCGCTTCATAGATTCATGTCGTCAAAAGACCAATCTGAATTTGAAATCTAAAAATTTATATTTAAAAAACTTTTTTCAACTCATACGAGATTCGAACACGGGACCTAAAGCTTATAAGTTCCGCATCTACACGCTGTGCCACCGAGCTTCTTTCGTTCAGGTCACCAAAAACAATTTTGTTTTGAAATTCAAAAATTTATTCTGTTTATTTTTAAATTTTCCATTAGACAAAAAATAAAAGTGTATTAATTATTGGTTTTAGCTCATTTTCCAAAAAATTCATTTTGGAAAGAGGAGTACAACAACTAAGCAAAAACTCAGTCTGGCAGAGTGTACAGCTGTTTCGGATCCAGCCACGGATCCTCGTCAGCACTCTTTATGCATTTTATTTTATCCAAGCGACGCTATAAGTAAGTATTGGTATGACGCACAAGAGAATTGTTTCTCCTTTGCATCACACGCCAACTCACTGAAGCAGCGAATGGTAAAATGCAGCAAACTGAATTTTTACTTGTTGTTGTATAGCAACCTACTACTATGCCTGGTTGAAGAATTTCCTCAAAGTCCCAGCAAGCAAGTTGCATGGCAAATGAATTTTTACATTGTGTGTGCTCTGATACACACACAACAATTCACTTGCCAGAAAATACAAAAACAACAAAATTGTTTTTGGTTTAATTGGCGTACCCTCCATATGTTTATTTAGTAAAAAATTCAGATTTTTATTGAGCTTTTCATAATTTATGTATTAATTATGGGTTTTAGCTCATTTTCCAAAAAATTCATTTTGGAAAGAGGAGTACAACAACTAAGCAAAAACTCAGTCTGGCAGAGTGTACAGCCTGGTCAGCACTCTTTATGCATTTTATTTTATCCAAGCGACGCTATAAGTAAGTATTGGTATGACGCACAGATGGTCTATTTTATTTTAAACGCAAATTCCGTTTTTTTTGTTCTCGGGTTAATTTTTTAAGATTTGCATTGTAACGATGTTTTCTGGGGGCCGAGGTGAAGCCGTCGGTGGCCAGAATTCGTTGCAAAAATTTATAAATTTTGGAACCGTGTGCACAAATTTAGAGATTTTTTTTGTTTCAGTTTTTAATTTAATTTATTTTGTTAATTCATTATATGTGTTATTTCGTTCAGAAATTTTCATAATTACACTTTGCTTAAGCTATATTTTCCACCCTGGGAGGTGTGAGACCGACCGCTGGGACACTAGCAGTTCCCCAATCAATTCCTTGGGACGGATGTCCAACTGAGGCGTGTTTGATTATGGTGTTGCTCCGTGGCAACGTGAAATTCGTGCGATAAGTTGTTACGAGTGGTGAGTCTTAGCGAGAGTTCCAACTACTAAACAAAAAGGTCTATACACCGCACTAATTGCCGGCGAAGGTAGGGTTACCAGATTCTATAGAGTAAAAAAGAGTACAGAGTTGCTGGGGGTCCCAAACTTCTCGTGTTTAGACCACATATTTTTTAATAGAAACAATTTCTTCCATAAAATTTTAAAATCATAGCTTTGATAAAAAAACTCAAGAAGTACCCACACCCAGAGAAAAAATCGTGTTGAATTAACCAATTTTTAACCAAAATGACACTCTCCTATATGTGTACGTGTACATGTGAAGAGGTTTGTCATTAAACTGGGAAAACTGGTAAATATGCGTTCATTCAAGTCATTGCCGGTAGCTCAGGGGTTAGGCAGTCGGCCTCATCAACGGAAGTACGGGAATCGAGTCCCCGTTCGGGAAAAATTTTTTTTCAATTTAATTTTTTTTGAAATTGTAAACCACGGTTCCTCCAAGCAACTTTTTTACCATTTTTAAACTTATTTTCAAATTAATATTTCCATTTCAAATTTGAACGCCGGACCTTCGGATCTTGAGTTCATCACTTTACCTCCTGTGCTACTGCGCTTCATAGATTCATGTCGTCAAAAGACCAATCTGAATTTGAAATCTAAAAATTTATATTTAAAAAACTTTTTTCAACTCATACGAGATTCGAACACGGGACCTAAAGCTTATAAGTTCCGCATCTACACGCTGTGCCACCGAGCTTCTTTCGTTCAGGTCACCAAGAACAATTTTGTTTTGAAATTCAAAAATTTATTCTGTTTATTTTTAAATTTTCCATTAGACAAAAAATAAAAGTGTATTAATTATGGGTTTTAGCTCATTTTCCAAAAAATTCATTTTGGAAAGAGGAGTACAACAACTAAGCAAAAACTCAGTCTGGCAGAGTGTACAGCTGTTTCGGATCCAGCCACGGATCCTGGTCAGCACTCTTTATGCATTTTATTTTATCCAAGCGACGCTATAAGTAAGTATTGGTATGACGCACAGATTGTCTATTTTATTTTAAACGCAAATTCCGTTTTTTTTGTTCTCGGGTTAATTTTTTAAGATTTGCATTGTAACGATGTTTTCTGGGGGCCGAGGTAAAGCCGCCGGTGGCCAGAATTCGTTGCAAAAATTTATAAATTTTGGAACCGTGTGCACAAATTTAGAGATTTTTTTTGTTTCAGTTTTTAATTTAATTTATTTTGTTAATTCATTATATGTGTTATTTCGTTCAGAAATTTTCATAATTACACTTTGCTTAAGCTATATTTTCCACCCTGGGAGGCGTGAGACCGACCGCTGGGACACTAGCAGTTCCCCAATCAATTCCTTGGGACGGATGTCCAACTGAGGCGTGTTTGATTATGGTGTTGCTCCGTGGCAACGTGAAATTCGTGCGATAAGTTGTTACGAGTGGTGAGTCTTAGCGAGAGTTCCTACTACTAAACAAAAAGGTCTATACACCGCACTAATTGCCGGCGAAGGTAGGGTTACCAGATTCTATAGAGTAAAAAAGAGTACAGAGTTGCTGGGGGTCCCAAATTTCTCGTGTTTAGACCACATATTTTTTAATAGAAACAATTTCTTCCATAAAATTTTAAAATCATAGCTTTGGTAAAAAAACTCAAGAAGTACCCACACCCAGAGAAAAAATCGTGTTGAATTAACCAATTTTTAACCAAAATGACACTCTCCTATATGTGTACGTGTACATGTGAAGAGGTTTGTCATTAAACTGGGAAAACTGGTAAATATGCGTTCATTCAAGTCATTGCCGGTAGCTCAGGGGTTAGGCAGTCGGCCTCATCAACGGAAGTACGGGAATCGAGTCCCCGTTCGGGAAAAAGTTTTTTTAAATTTAATTTTTTTTGAAATTGTAAACCACTGTTCCTCCAAGCAACTTTTTTACCATTTTTAAACTTATTTTCAAATTAATATTTCCATTTCAAATTTGAACGCCGGACCTTCGGATCTTGAGTTCATCACTTTACCTTCTGTGCTACTGCGCTTCATAGATTCATGTCGTCAAAAGACCAATCTGAATTTGAAATCTAAAAATTTATATTTAAAAAACTTTTTTCAACTCATACGAGATTCGAACACGGGACCTAAAGCTTATAAGTTCCGCATCTACACGCTGTGCCACCGAGCTTCTTTCGTTCAGGTCACCAAAAACAATTTTGTTTTGAAATTCAAAAATTTATTCTGTTTATTTTTAAATTTTCCATTAGACAAAAAATAAAAGTGTATTAATTTTGGGTTTTAGCTCATTTTCCAAAAAATTCATTTTGGAAAGAGGAGTACAACAACTAAGCAAAAACTCAGTCTGGCAGAGTGTACAGCTGTTTCGGATCCAGCCACGGATCCTCGTCAGCACTCTTTATGCATTTTATTTTATCCAAGCGACGCTATAAGTAAGTATTGGTATGACGCACAAGAGAATTGTTTCTCCTTTGCATCACACGCCAACTCACTGAAGCAGCGAATGGTAAAATGCAGCAAACTGAATTTTTACTTGTTGTTGTATAGCAACCTACTACTATGCCTGGTTGAAGAATTTCCTCAAAGTCCCAGCAAGCAAGTTGCATGGCAAATGAATTTTTACATTGTGTGTGCTCTGATACACACACAACAATTCACTTGCCAGAAAATACAAAAACAACAAAATTGTTTTTGGTTTAATTGGCGTACCCTCCATATGTTTATTTAGTAAAAAATTCAGATTTTTATTGAGCTTTTCATAATTTATGTATTAATTATGGGTTTTAGCTCATTTTCCAAAAAATTCATTTTGGAAAGAGGAGTACAACAACTAAGCAAAAACTCAGTCTGGCAGAGTGTACAGCCTGGTCAGCACTCTTTATGCATTTTATTTTATCCAAGCGACGCTATAAGTAAGTATTGGTATGACGCACAGATTGTCTATTTTATTTTAAACGCAAATTCCGTTTTTTTTGTTCTCGGGTTAATTTTTTAAGATTTGCATTGTAACGATGTTTTCTGGGGGCCGAGGTGAAGCCGTCGGTGGCCAGAATTCGTTGCAAAAATTTATAAATTTTGGAACCGTGTGCACAAATTTAGAGATTTTTTTTGTTTCAGTTTTTAATTTAATTTATTTTGTTAATTCATTATATGTGTTATTTCGTTCAGAAATTTTCATAATTACACTTTGCTTAAGCTATATTTTCCACCCTGGGAGGTGTGAGACCGACCGCTGGGACACTAGCAGTTCCCCAATCAATTCCTTGGGACGGATGTCCAACTGAGGCGTGTTTGATTATGGTGTTGCTCCGTGGCAACGTGAAATTCGTGCGATAAGTTGTTACGAGTGGTGAGTCTTAGCGAGAGTTCCAACTACTAAACAAAAAGGTCTATACACCGCACTAATTGCCGGCGAAGGTAGGGTTACCAGATTCTATAGAGTAAAAAAGAGTACAGAGTTGCTGGGGGTCCCAAACTTCTCGTGTTTAGACCACATATTTTTTAATAGAAACAATTTCTTCCATAAAATTTTAAAATCATAGCTTTGGTAAAAAAACTCAAGAAGTACCCACACCCAGAGAAAAAATCGTGTTGAATGTACCAATTTTTAACCAAAATGACACTCTCCTATATGTGTACGTGTACATGTGAAGAGGTTTGTCATTAAACTGGGAAAACTGGTAAATATGCGTTCATTCAAGTCATTGCCGGTAGCTCAGGGGTTAGGCAGTCGGCCTCATCAACGGAAGTACGGGAATCGAGTCCCCGTTCGGGAAAAAGTTTTTTTAAATTTAATTTTTTTTGAAATTGTAAACCACAGTTCCTCCAAGCAACTTTTTTACCATTTTTAAACTTATTTTCAAATTAATATTTCCATTTCAAATTTGAACGCCGGACCTTCGGATCTTGAGTTCATCACTTTACCTTCTGTGCTACTGCGCTTCATAGATTCATGTCGTCAAAAGACCAATCTGAATTTGAAATCTAAAAATTTATATTTAAAAAACTTTTTTCAACTCATACGAGATTCGAACACGGGACCTAAAGCTTATAAGTTCCGCATCTACACGCTGTGCCACCGAGCTTCTTTCGTTCAGGTCACCAAAAACAATTTTGTTTTGAAATTCAAAAATTTATTCGGTTTATTTTTAAATTTTCCATTAGACAAAAAATAAAAGTGTATTAATTATGGGTTTTAGCTCATTTTCCAAAAAATTCATTTTGGAAAGAGGAGTACAACAACTAAGCAAAAACTCAGTCTGGCAGAGTGTACAGCTGTTTCGGATCCAGCCACGGATCCTCGTCAGCACTCTTTATGCATTTTATTTTATCCAAGCGACGCTATAAGTAAGTATTGGTATGACGCACAAGAGAATTGTTTCTCCTTTGCATCACACGCCAACTCACTGAAGCAGCGAATGGTAAAATGCAGCAAACTGAATTTTTACTTGTTGTTGTATAGCAACCTACTACTATACCTGGTTGAAGAACTTCCTCAAAGTCCCAGCAAGCAAGTTGCATGGCAAATGAATTTTTACATTGTGTGTGCTCTGATACACACACAACAATTCACTTGCCAGAAAATACAAAAACAACAAAATTGTTTTTGGTTTAATTGGCGTACCCTCCATATGTTTATTTAGTAAAAAATTCAGATTTTTATTGAGCTTTTCATAATTTATGTATTAATTATGGGTTTTAGCTCATTTTCCAAAAAATTCATTTTGGAAAGAGGAGTACAACAACTAAGCAAAAACTCAGTCTGGCAGAGTGTACAGCTGTTTCGGATCCAGCCACGGATCCTGGTCAGCACTCTTTATGCATTTTATTTTATCCAAGCGACGCTATAAGTAAGTATTGGTATGACGCACAGATTGTCTATTTTATTTTAAACGCAAATTCCGTTTTTTTTGTTCTCGGGTTAATTTTTTAAGATTTGCATTGTAACGATGTTTTCTGGGGGCCGAGGTAAAGCCGCCGGTGGCCAGAATTCGTTGCAAAAATTTATAAATTTTGGAACCGTGTGCACAAATTTAGAGATTTTTTTTGTTTCAGTTTTTAATTTAATTTATTTTGTTAATTCATTATATGTGTTATTTCGTTCAGAAATTTTCATAATTACACTTTGCTTAAGCTATATTTTCCACCCTGGGAGGCGTGAGACCGACCGCTGGGACACTAGCAGTTCCCCAATCAATTCCTTGGGACGGATGTCCAACTGAGGCGTGTTTGATTATGGTGTTGCTCCGTGGCAACGTGAAATTCGTGCGATAAGTTGTTACGAGTGGTGAGTCTTAGCGAGAGTTCCTACTACTAAACAAAAAGGTCTATACACCGCACTAATTGCCGGCGAAGGTAGGGTTACCAGATTCTATAGAGTAAAAAAGAGTACAGAGTTGCTGGGGGTCCCAAACTTCTCGTGTTTAGACCACATATTTTTTAATAGAAACAATTTCTTCCATAAAATTTTAAAATCATAGCTTTGGTAAAAAAACTCAAGAAGTACCCACACCCAGAGAAAAAATCGTGTTGAATTAACCAATTTTTAACCAAAATGACACTCTCCTATATGTGTACGTGTACATGTGAAGAGGTTTGTCATTAAACTGGGAAAACTGGTAAATATGCGTTCATTCAAGTCATTGCCGGTAGCTCAGGGTAGGCAGTCGGCCTCATCAACGGAAGTACGGGAATCGAGTCCCCGTTCGGGAAAAAGTTTTTTTAAATTTAATTTTTTTTGAAATTGTAAACCACAGTTCCTCCAAGCAACTTTTTTACCATTTTTAAACTTATTTTCAAATTAATATTTCCATTTCAAATTTGAACGCCGGACCTTCGGATCTTGAGTTCATCACTTTAACTTCTGTGCTACTGCGCTTCATAGATTCATGTCGTCAAAAGACCAATCTGAATTTGAAATCTAAAAATTTATATTTAAAAAACTTTTTTCAACTCATACGAGATTCGAACACGGGACCTAAAGCTTATAAGTTCCGCATCTACACGCTGTGCCACCGAGCTTCTTTCGTTCAGGTCACCAAAAACAATTTTGTTTTGAAATTCAAAAATTTATTCTGTTTATTTTTAAATTTTCCATTAGACAAAAAATAAAAGTGTATTAATTATTGGTTTTAGCTCATTTTCCAAAAAATTCATTTTGGAAAGAGGAGTACAACAACTAAGCAAAAACTCAGTCTGGCAGAGTGTACAGCTGTTTCGGATCCAGCCACGGATCCTCGTCAGCACTCTTTATGCATTTTATTTTATCCAAGCGACGCTATAAGTAAGTATTGGTATGACGCACAAGAGAATTGTTTCTCCTTTGCATCACACGCCAACTCACTGAAGCAGCGAATGGTAAAATGCAGCAAACTAAATTTTTACTTGTTGTTGTATAGCAACCTACTACTATGCCTGGTTGAAGAATTTCCTCAAAGTCCCAGCAAGCAAGTTGCATGGCAAATGAATTTTTACATTGTGTGTGCTCTGATACACACACAACAATTCACTTGCCAGAAAATACAAAAACAACAAAATTGTTTTTGGTTTAATTGGCGTACCCTCCATATGTTTATTTAGTAAAAAATTCAGATTTTTATTGAGCTTTTCATAATTTATGTATTAATTATGGGTTTTAGCTCATTTTCCAAAAAATTCATTTTGGAAAGAGGAGTACAACAACTAAGCAAAAACTCAGTCTGGCAGAGTGTACAGCTGTTTCGGATCCAGCCACGGATCCTCGTCAGCACTCTTTATGCATTTTATTTTATCCAAGCGACGCTATAAGTAAGTATTGGTATGACGCACAAGAGAATTGTTTCTCCTTTGCATCACACGCCAACTCACTGAAGCAGCGAATGGTAAAATGCAGCAAACTGAATTTTTACTTGTTGTTGTATAGCAACCTACTACTATGCCTGGTTGAAGAATTTCCTCAAAGTCCCAGCAAGCAAGTTGCATGGCAAATGAATTTTTACATTGTGTGTGCTCTGATACACACACAACAATTCACTTGCCAGAAAATACAAAAACAACAAAATTGTTTTTGGTTTAATTGGCGTACCCTCCATATGTTTATTTAGTAAAAATTCAGATTTTTATTGAGCTTTTCATAATTTATGTATTAATTATGGGTTTTAGCTCATTTTCCAAAAAATTCATTTTGGAAAGAGGAGTAGAACAACTAAGCAAAAACTCAGTCTGGCAGAGTGTACAGCTGTTTCGGATCCAGCCACGGATACTGGTCAGCACTCTTTATGCATTTTATTTTATCCAAGCGACGCTATAAGTAAGTATTGGTATGACGCACAAGAGAATTGTTTCTCCTTTGCATCACACGCCAACTCACTGAAGCAGCGAATGGTAAAATGCAGCAAACTGAATTTTTACTTGTTGTTGTATAGCAACCTACTACTATGCCTGGTTGAAGAATTTCCTCAAAGTCCCAGCAAGCAAGTTGCATGGCAAATGAATTTTTACATTGTGTGTGCTCTGATACACACACAACAATTCACTTGCCAGAAAATACAAAAACAACAAAATTGTTTTTGGTTTAATTGGCGTACCCTATGTTTATTTAGTAAAAAATTCAGATTTTTATTGAGCTTTTCATAATTTATGTATTAATTATGGGTTTTAGCTCATTTTCCAAAAAATTCATTTTGGAAAGAGGAGTACAACAACTAAGCAAAAACTCAGTCTGGCAGAGTGTACAGCTGTTTCGGATCCAGCCACGGATCCTCGTCAGCACTCTTTATGCATTTTATTTTATCCAAGCGACGCTATAAGTAAGTATTGGTATGACGCACAAGAGAATTGTTTCTCCTTTGCATCACACGCCAACTCACTGAAGCAGCGAATGGTAAAATGCAGCAAACTGAATTTTTACTTGTTGTTGTATAGCAACCTACTACTATTCCTGGTTGAAGAATTTCCTCAAAGTCCCAGCAAGCAAGTTGCATGGCAAATGAATTTTTACATTGTGTGTGCTCTGATACACACACAACAATTCACTTGCCAGAAAATACAAAAACAACAAAATTGTTTTTGGTTTAATTGGCGTACCCTCCATATGTTTATTTAGTAAAAAATTCAGATTTTTATTGAGCTTTTCATAATTTATGTATTAATTATGGGTTTTAGCTCATTTTCCAAAAAATTCATTTTGGAAAGAGGAGTACAACAACTAAGCAAAAACTTAGTCTGGCAGAGTGTACAGCTGTTTCGGATCCAGCCACGGATCCTCGTCAGCACTCTTTATGCATTTTATTTTATCCAAGCGACGCTATAAGTAAGTATTGGTATGACGCACAAGAGAATTGTTTCTCCTTTGCATCACACGCCAACTCACTGAAGCAGCGAATGGTAAAATGCAGCAAACTGAATTTTTACTTATTGTTGTATAGCAACCTACTACTATGCCTGGTTGAAGAATTTCCTCAAAGTCCCAGCAAGCAAGTTGCATGGCAAATGAATATTTACATTGTGTGTGCTCTGATACACACACAACAATTCACTTGCCAGAAAATACAAAAACAACAAAATTGTTTTTGGTTTAATTGGCGTACCCTCCATATGTTTATTTAGTAAAAAATTCAGATTTTTATTGAGCTTTTCATAATTTATGTATTAATTATGGGTTTTAGCTCATTTTCCAAAAAATTCATTTTGGAAAGCGGAGTACAACAACTAAGCAAAAACTCAGTCTGGCAGAGTGTACAGCTGTTTCGGATCCAGCCACGGATCCTCGTCAGCACTCTTTATGCATTTTATTTTATCCAAGCGACGCTATAAGTAAGTATTGGTATGACGCACAAGAGAATTGTTTCTCCTTTGCATCACACGCCAACTCACTGAAGCAGCGAATGGTAAAATGCAGCAAACACGAGGATCCGTGGCTGGATCCGAAACAGCTGTACACTCTGCCAGACTGAGTTTTTGCTTAGTTGTTGTTAAGGCATTCAATCCCGAAGTGTTTTTGAAAATCCCGGGATTTCGGGATTTGAAATTACAATCCCGGGATCCCGGGATTGGTTCGGGATTTTCGGGATTTTCCAATTGAATACAATTGTTAACATAAAATTAGAGAAAAAATGGTTGCAACAATACTTTAAATTTAATTCGACAAAGAAAACATAGTTTATAAATATTACATTAAGCCAAACAAACAATATTTAAAATAAATATAGTCAAACAAAAAGTAATTCTTTTGAAATTAGATTGATCGAACAAATTATTTTTTTTGCCACGCTGAATCCGAATATAATCATAAAATTCGGCCAGCTCCATTGCATGCTAAACATGAAAAACTTACTTTCAGCAGTTTTAGTATTACAGCGTGAATGGATACACCAATTGTTGTTTAAAACTATTGAAATTGGTACCATTCAAAAGCATAACCCACACAAAACCATTTATCCAATTCGTAAAGTTTTCAATATACAATCAACAAAATAATTGTAACAGATCTTTTTTGAAAAAAAAAAATAAAATAAAAATTGTTTGTTAACCGTTATTGACAAAAATTTTGCAAATTTTTCTGTGTGTAGCACTAAATCTACAAAAGTGGGGTTTTTAATTTAGCAATTAGATTGAAAGTAAATGCACGGCTGTATTTTTGTGGAAAAACGTCAAAAATATCTTGAACAATGCATAAAAAATGCATTTTTTAAATCCCGGGATTCCGGACTCAAAATCCCGGGTTTCCGGGATTGAGAAAACGTCCGGGATCCCGGGATTTCGGGATTCGGGATCCCGGGATTGAATGCCTTAGTTGTTGTACTCCTCTTTCCAAAATGAATTTTTTGGAAAATGAGCTAAAACCCATAATTAATACATAAATTATGAAAAGCTCAATAAAAATCTGAATTTTTTACCAAAAAATAAAAGTATACTTTTATTTTAAAAAAAAAATTCTCATTTGTGTAAATGTGTGAGTTTTGCTTCGAAAATTTTTCTCATTTCTGTGAATGTGTGCGTTTTGCTTCGAAAAATAAATTGAAAAACTTAGATACATATATATTTGAATTGTTTTCGATAAAGACATTCAAAATTGTTTTTAATATTGCGGTGAAAAAAGTGATAGGTTCATACTAAATTTTTTGTTTTAATCCTAGCATTTAAGAATTAGTGTAACTTTTTGAATGCAATGTGACGAAAGAAGCTTCAAACTAATAAACATAATATTTGAAGTTTTTTATTTTAATTCTAACGAATAATAAAAATTAGTAATAAAGGAGAGGTTTGGGAATACAAGAGTTGGGCTAATTCTAGGGAAGTCTGCTGGAAGAGCGGAACTGCTGTCACCACATGACTCGTTGGCGAAAGTTCCGAAAAGAAAAAAAGGAGAGGTTTGGGGAAAACGGAATTTGCTGGCCAAATTCTGCTGCATTTTTAAGGGAAAGAGCGAAACTATGGTCACCACACGAATTGCTGGCGAAGTTTCGAATTAATTACTAAAGGGAGAAAAGACGGAGCGATGGGGAAATTTCGAGAGAAATTCTACCAAAGGAGCGGACCACACAAGTTGCTGGCGAAATTCCGAATTAACTACTAAGAGGGGAAAAGACTGAGCGATGGGAAATTACGGGTGAAATTCTACCAAAGGAGCGGAATTGTGCTCACCACACGAGTTGCTGGCGAAATTCCGAATTAACTACTAAAAGGGGAAAAAAATGAGCGATGGTAAAATTACAAGTGGAATTCTACCAAAGGAGCGGAATTAAGATCAACACAAGTTGCTGGCGAATTTCCGATTTAACTACGACTACCGAACTCTAATTTATTAAAATACTTCTCACCCTTTGTCCGTTGATCGATGGTATTCTGCCGTCGGATTACTTTCACCGCAAAATGACGTCGGCGATTCGCGCACTTTAAATTTGACTTCTTACTTCGAAGATCCGCGCCTGACTGATTTCATATTTCGCTCGGGCCAATCGTCTGACCATTTCGCAGACTCCTCCGCCGACCATAGAACTGATTTCCCACGCCGTGTGAAGGGAGTTGTCACCAGTTGTGCTAATGTCCCAGTGGTTGTATGCCTAACCATAACATTTCCTTCCTGTTACGGGATTGCTAAACCTAGGATTATACTTCATTAATTATTTGTGTACTAGCGACTAAGTTCCTTAAAGTTAATTTAAATACTACGATTACTGCAAGGGTTATTTTAACGTAACTTATTATACTTAAATTCATAGTAATTCATGTATAAAGAATAAAATGTAGTTTGATGAAACAAAATATGAGAAATAGAAAAAAGCAAACAGAGTGGACTGCTGTGTATGTGTGGGGGAAAACGCGTCCCCACAACTTTCCTCCTCACAAATGTAATATGAGTATGTAGCATGAGTAATATGAGTATAGCATGAGTAATATGAGCATTATATAGTTTTGTCAATGATTTTTTGAAGGATTTATTTTTTTTGTTTACACCTGTGGCGGCTTAGTTCAACACTTTTCTTCAAGCTTTTCGCGAACTCTAAACGACCTTCCAACTCAAAAACATCTGCAAAAAAAAAATGTTAATTATTGAATTACTTTTAAATTTGGGAATCGTACCATACAAAATTTGATTTATGAGCTCCAACTTCAACAGCGCTCTCTTGTCCTTTCTTCCTTCGTAGTTGAAATGGAAGACCAGCTCGTCAGTCTTCAGCTTCCGGAAGACGTCGTCAACCTTTCCAGTGACGCCTTTCAAATGAAAAAGGTACTCTTTCTGCAAATGATAAAGGAAGCAGTTACTTTTTAGTATTTGCTAAATAAAAATCTTAAATTTTTTAACATACCACAGCCTCAACATAAGTTTTGTCATTCATCTTCTCTACCATAGTGGAAAGGTTGCCGCAATCTCAACCTGCTTTTCGGTCAGCAGTTCGCCTGTTAAGCGGCTCACTTTCTGCAACACTTTGTTGAGCATCACTTTGCACTCGCGCACCGTTTGGTTTTGTGTCATTGCCACCCCTATATCTAGCATCTGAAATAAAAAAACAAGTTAGAATTTTGTGTGTAATTAAGAAAATAAAAAAAGAGTAAAAAACCAGTTTTTTAAAATATAACCCTTTAACCGACTAAAAAGCAGAAAATAAATTTCCTTTAAATTAATTTCCGCAATTTCGATTTAAAATTAAGGGTTTTTGGCTACTTTGTTCCTAATATCACTGCAGATTTTGAAGTCGCCGAAAACCCTTAATTTTAAATCGAAATTGCTGAAATTAATTTAAAGGAAATTTATTTTTTGCTTTTTAGTCGGTTAAAGGGTTATATTTTAAAAAACTTATCTTTTACCCTTTTTTATTTTCCTCTTTTTATTTTTTTTTAAATATTTTTTTTTCTCCCCGTTTTTTTCCCTTTTTTACTCTTTTTCCCGAATGCGAAACTAAGTAAAAAATTTCAGCCTTGTAGCTTACAAAATACGAAAGTTAGTACTTTAAATTGGCTCCATCCCGCTCTTCTTTGCCCCACACCCCCCCTTCCAAAGGGTATAAAACTTCATTTTGTCAATAAGAACCCACCTACCAAATTTCATCATTGTAGCTTGAAGGAATTGGAAGTTATGCCATGTTTAAAAAAAAACGGTTTGAGTCCCCCACGGCCCCCTACGCCTCTGATGGACCCCAAAATTTAATAGAATGCATTGTCACCGGAGTTCTATCAGTGTTCCAAATTTCAGCTTTTTAGCTCATGTGGAAGTGTATGAAAAAGCTCGCCGCAGATTTGAGGATATATAGATATATATATATATATATATAGTCCGCCCAAAGCAAGTTAATATAAGGGTTATAAAAAAGGATACATTTTCATTCACAGCCACAGGAAATTGTGACACCAATCCAAAATTATGACTTTCTAAAATGTTCTGTTGGTTCCTGAATGGACCACTGTGGTGCTCTGGATCAACCCTATTTCTATAAGATATATCAGACCGTAACTCATGAACCTCCTTACAAACACTCACTCGGTTTTTTGTGTACTTTCCTAACTGAGTACATTTGGGACAACTATTTTTTCCGTTATGGGACTGAACACTTGTAACGAGAGCACGAGCTGGTTAGTCACAACTAAACAATCGAACAGTGTCATTTTTGTGTACTTCACTCGAACCAATTTTTATGCCGATTTCCCTCAGCAACTTCCTCACAGAAGTCCTTCATAAAGTCATTGATATTCCACGCCTCTTCATGGATTTTTTTAACATTTAAAAAATAAAAAACGGAATTTTGGTGAAAAAATTTAAAATAAACCAAATACAAAATAAAAATCAAAGTTTTCAGTTTTAAAACACTAGGCGCCGACACAAGTTTTGAGTTGAAAAAAATAGTTTGATTTTTTTATATTTGCCTACTTGAGAAATGAGTTAGTTACAGTGCAGGCCGTAGTGTAATAACACTGGTCGACAAAACTGAACTTTATGTGTGTTAAATGGATTTGGTGGACAAATTCTTATGTATTTTGCCCCGCTGAATCCGAAAATAACTATGAAATTCGTTCAGCACACACCATTTTTCCGCAAACTCAAAAAATTACCTTTTTGTGGTTTTCATACTGTAACTTTAAAATAAATACATTGTTTCTAAAAATTTTAGAGGATTTTTAAAGAAAATTGCCAGCCTTACAACTTTGTACAATATAACTTTTTTGTATCTTTTATTGTCTTTAAGATACGAGAGCTCAAAAGCAGAAAATACGAAACAAAATGAACTTCCATTAGAAGGAAAATTCCGTAATTTTAAAAGGACAAATTTTTTGTATTTTCTGCGTTTGAGCTCTCGTATCTTAAACACCATAAAAGATACAAAAAAGTTATATCTTCTAAAATTTTTAGAATTAATGTTTCCATTTTAGAGTTACAGTATGAAAACCGCAAAAAGTGCACTTTTGACGTTTGCGGAAAATGGATTCAATGTATCCATTTTAAAGTTATATTATGAAAATCACAAAAAGGTAATTTTTGGCGTTTGCGGAACATTTTCCGTGTGAGCTGAACAAATTTCATGGTTATTTTCAGATTCCGCGTATCAAAATATATAAGAAACAACCAAGTTTTATCATTTAACAAAAGTACTATTGACCAGTGGTCGACAGTACAATGGCGAAAATTATATATATTCTTGATCAGTCAGGAGGTGACCTTAGAAGATTGCAGGAGCTAGAAGAAAGCAAGCAAAGCTGGGCATAGTTAATCGAGAATTTAACTTCGTTAGTCCGGAAATAGTTAATCAAAAATTTAACTTCGGTTAATTAAAAAGTTAATTGCGTTGAAAAGGAAACATCGTTAAAAGTTAAATTAAATAGTTAAATTCTCTATAGAAAAAATTTTTTTTTCCAAAAAACGCAAAAAAAAACATTTTAACTATATACAATTGAATGCCTGCACTCACAGACCCTTTTTTCGATCGATTGCAGCCCTCTATATGCAACTTTAACTTAAAAAATTAAAACTTTGTAAAAATTTTACAAAACGAATTTGCCGACGCGCCTTTTTTTGATTGTCACTACGCACCCAGAGTTCCAAGTTGATTGGAAAATGTCGGCGGCAGCTAAACTGTTTCGCTCCGACCATAATCGGCTTCAATCGGCGTGCGAACAAATCGGTTGAGCCGACACAATCGACTCAATATTTCGCCGCCGACCAAGCCGTTACATTTGACGACGGGCTAGGCACGCCGTCTCGACTTGGAACTTTAAATTTTTGTCAACAACCCGAAAGAGTTCGGTTTTACAATATTTCAACAGTGTGGGCTAGATTATTAAAAATAGTATGAATTCTTAATTTTAACTTTTTTTTTACATTCAATAATAAAAAAAATTTTTTTGTTTCAAAGTTAACTAATGCTAGTTAACGAAGAAATTTAACTTAACTAAATGAAAAAGTTAATGGTTTTCGAAATTAACTGAAACGTTAAAAGTTAACAAAAAATTTAACTTCGTTAATTAACTAATAACGAATTAACTAGTTAATGCCCAGCTTTGAAAGCAAGCTATCTCAAAATTTGGACTTTTCCTTTTTAGGCCCCAGAAGGAGTTGGTATTGAATACCAAAATCGTGTTTTCACTTATATTCCGCATAATTAGTTCCAAACTTGGCATCTAGGGGTTTTTGGGGTCATTACATTTTTCGTATCAAGCCGAAATTTTCGGCAGAAATATCGGCCGAAAACGATATTTTATTTTCGGCAGTATCCGAAACACCTTTTTTTGGCCGAAAAGTCGAAACGGAATTTCGGTCGGTCTCTAATCCGAAGATAGTTCACTCTGTAGTTTTTTGCTAATTTAATAGTTAAGTATGGTTGTACTTGGTAGTGCACTTGAGTAGAATTGTACTTTCCTCCAAACATCAGTGTCAAAATGTACTGCACTACACAAGAACAGACAAATTTTAGAACTGGGTTAAGGAGTGTAAAAATGTGGAAAACCTTGAAAGTGTACTTGCATTGTTAAGCCCGGTATGCAGATGGGAAAAAATTCCGCTCCCATAAGCAAGCCTATGTAAAAAACTAGAGAGTGGACTATCTTCGGCTATGCCGAAGCTGAAATACCCCCACACAGTAGGAAGAAGTACCTCGAACATAAAATTATGTGGTCTCAAGACCCCATTTTGAGACACCTATAAATAGTTTTCGAGCCCGGACCATGTCCAAAATCCATTTCTAAAAATTTCCAATCAAATCGACCAAAAAAAAAATTGGTCTCAAGACCCCATTTTGACCCTTATATATGTGGTTTCGGAACCTCGGACAATGTCAAAAATACGTTTCTAAACATTTCCAATCGAATACAACAATAAAAAAGACTTGAAAAATGTTTAGCTTTTTTTCGGTGTATGGGAGCCACGCCCAGTTTTTGTCCAATTTGGCTGATTCACGAACTTGATCTCAGTATTCACGAGAAAAACATGTACCCAAAGTTTCAAGTCGATATCTCCAAAACTGCGACCGCTATCGTGCGGACGGACAGACAGACGGACATCGCAAAATCGACTCAGGAGGTGATGCTGATCAAGAATATATATACTTTTCCACAAATATACGTTGTGACAAAGTTAGTATACCCTGCCACAGTGTGTGTGGGGGTATAAAAACGAATCAAAAAACCAACAAAATTTTCATACCAGCTATCGTATGCAGAGAAGGAAAAAAATAGTTGCTTTTTATGGAATGACCTTTATGTTGCTTCGAAAACCATTTTTATTAGCCACAAACATTTTTTCACATTTTTTCACATTTTCATTAAATTTTAATTACAAAATTCAAAAATTGAAATTTAAAAAAATATTTCACTCTACACAAAACAAAATATGTCAATTCTCCAAAACGGAATTTTGTCGCATCTGCGAACCAGACTTTAAATGTGACATACATTGATCTCTTTTTTTATATTAAAAAAAAAACCAACAATTCTTTGCAGTATTTTATTTGACCGTCCATGACAATAATTCTCTATTATGTGATATATAAAATCAGCTCTTTCATAATTGAAATGTTAACGGGTTAGCTTAATAAGCGCACCTTGACAAACAATAATTTGAGCGACTCCTTATCAAAAACTCGGCACGCAACTTCGTATGACGATTTGAAGCACAGAGTATACAGATGGAATATGAGTGAACCCAACCAATAAATGTACGAACTTTTTACGAAGATCGTATTTTACGAACTTTTCTCGATCAAAAATATTCGAGAAATGTCCGACATTCACTCGTATATTACGATAGTCGTAATTTCCTCGATAAAATATCGTTAACGTCTTCATAATCGAACTCGTTAACGACTTAGTTAACGAATTCTTTAACGACTTCGTTTACGAGTCTTTTAACGAACAAACGAATTAGTTAACGAGCACATTTTGGTTCGATAACGAGATAACTCGTTTCGATGCAAAATTAAGAACGAAGTCGGACTCGTAACCGTATCGTTATCGTGTGTCGCCTACGATTGTTTTGCCCGCATTTTGATCGAAAATTTTTCGTTTACGAGCTCTTTAGCGATAAAATGATTGGCTGGGAAGTGACAGTATCTTTTTACTGGTTTGCGTGAATACATTGATATTTGGTGGCTTTTATTCACCACCAGACCCTCACAGCTGATAGAAACCTATCACCGGTACTCGGTTCTTTTGTTTTGATTCTTGTTCGTGTTCACCACCAATTTCATATAATTTTTACCTAAATTTGAGCGCCAACACATTTGCAAAGTGAAATCCGGAACGTTTTTAGAGATACAAAATTATAGCGTGGACTAATATTTTCCATTTTTGAACAATTTCTTCGTTTTTACTAATTGTATTTTATAACAAATTTGCAGACATCAAATTACTTGGCATTTCAGAAGGACCATGCGGAGCTTCTCTTCTTCATACTGCGCCAGTTGACTCTCGATTGGCACACATACGCTGCAAGAATTGGCCCACTGCCACCCATGTCGATATTATGGAACGTGGCCTAATCGAGTGCGTCAAGCAATTGGACATTTGCAACTTCGGACGTGTGACATCCAACTCGGACCTCGGACACTTTGCTGCGGCACACAGTCATGACACACAGATTATGGATCTGACAAAGCTGCTGGGCGGTGGGTGTATTTTCAGAGTATGAAGATTTGACCATCTTTGTGGACCTGATCCTTGGACACTCTGGCAGTGGCACCACAACGTTGAGTATGGCTTGTCCGATAAAACTTATGTATTTCGGAATTCAATAAAAAATAAAATACAAATACACCCAGAGAAAAACAACCGATTTTTCGATTATTTCAAAAATTTGCCAATTTATATTAAGTTTGCCAGAACTTGATTTAAAATCGTTCAACTTTGTTTCAACGTTGACAACAGTTATTTTAAGTATTTTTCACTTAATTAACTTAACTTAATTTTAACTTTCCAACTTTGTTTCAACGTTGACAATAGTTATTTTAAGTATTTTTCTCTTTATTTCAAAGTTGTTTCCATTAAGTGGAAAAAATGAAGGAGTAAATACGATCGTACTTGATTTTACTATGTTTTTTTTCCCTGAGTGTAAAAAATTGCATTTCCTTTTAATTTTCAATTTACCGATTTGCACAATTCGAAGCAATGATCTTCGCATTAATCTGTTCTCGACTGACTATGTCTCTATTCTCTGAATACTTACACTCACTGTAACTCAATCACAAAAAAAATAGTTCAAAAAATAACATTTCTGAGGATAGTTATATAAATTTCAATTTTATTATAAACTTACCTGTTTAAAAACAAAAATATGTACATTAGACCGCACACCATCTAATTTGAAACAAATTTAGAAGGAGATTCCGAAAAAAATTTCCTTTTTTTTTTGGCCGATTATAGAGGTAGTGCATCGACATATTTCTTCATATTGTCACCATTTATGATCCGATTTTAAAGAATAAAAATTTTTGTCTCGAGGAGACCTATAATAATGCTCTTAAGTACACCCTTCTAGTACTTACCCACCAGATCTCAGTTAATACCACGCTAATGTACCATTCCAATTGCAGAAAATTAAAGCTCTCGAAAAATCATTAAACTCTTGCAAAGGAAGTATACCGATTATTCCATTAGAACTATTTAAAACTAGAGAGTGGACTATCTTCGGCTATGCCGAAGTTGAAATACCCCCACACAGTAGAAAGAAGTACCTCGAACATAAAAAAATGTGGTCTCAAGACCCTATTTTGAGCCAATTACAGGTGGTTTTGGAGCCCAAACCATGTCCAAAATCCATTTCTAAAAATTTCCAATCAAATCCGAAAAAAAAAAAAAATTGGTCTCAGGACCCCATTTAGACCCTTATATATGTGGCTTCGGAACCTCGGACCATGTCAAAAATACGTTTCTAAACATTTCCAATCGAATGCAACAATAAAAAAGACTTGAACAATTTTTACCTTTTTTTTCGGTGTATGGGAGCCACGCCCAGTTTTTGTCCGATTTGGCTGATTCTCGAACTTGATCTCAGTATTCACGAGAAAAACATGTAAAAAAAAGTTTCAAGTCGATATCTCCAAAACTGCGACCGCTATCGTGCGGACGGACAGACGGACGGACAGACAGACGGACATCACTAAATCGACTCAGGAGGTGATACTGATCAAGAATATATATACTTTTCCATACCGGACACGCCTCCTTATGGGCGTTACAAACGTTGTGACAAAGTTAGTATACCCTGCCACAGTGAGTGTGGGGGTATAAAAATATAATTAATATTGTTACCGAACGTAGGGGCAGCGCATTGACATATTTCATCATCTCGTCACCATTTATTATCCAATTTTAAAGTATAATATATCAAAATTTTTGTCTCGAGAAGACCTACAACAATGCATTGCCCTTAAGTACACCCTTCTAGTACTTACCTACCAGATCTCAGTTAGTACCACCCTAATATACCCTAATGTATACATTGGAATGTTTGGTTTTTCAACTTCTCAGCTTCTACAACATAAATTAAAGAAATTTAAGTAAAATCGAATTAAGTGTTTTAAGTCGATGCCCAGCACTTCGAAGGACCTCCACTTTAATTAATTTATTAATCTACTTTTAATCGATCAAATCTCGACGTGATTCAAGTTGACTGTATTTGGGCCGGCTCTCGAGTTTAGCTAAAATGTGTCCGACGCGTTGTTCTTCGGTGACTGCCATGGCAGATTCATGTACTACATGAACAAAGCGCTCGGTGTTTTGAGAATGGCATGGATAAGCTGTGCAAATATTTAGGTTTAGCAAAGAAAGCAATCAAATAAAGTTATTTGATATCCTAATAATTCGATTATTTCATTTGAATATTGTAATTCTTCCAGCTGGTCTTGCGTGAAGAACTGCAAGTATGGCGGTTCATCCAATTTGCTCCAATCGATCATATTGAAGTATGTGTCACTCTGAAAATTATTGAAAGCATCTACTTGTGGCCGAACATTGGACGAATACATGTGGTTACTTCTTTGCTGGCTGCTCTTAATCTTTGAATAGCCAGTCAACTTGAATCACGTCGAGATTTGATCTGCTGGGCATCGCCTTAAAACACCTTATTCGATTTTACGGGATACGGGATCCCGGGATCCCGGTCCATTTCTAGTCCCGAAAATCCCGGGATATTTTTTTCTAAATTCCGGGATTTTCGGGAGTACATTTTAAATAAATTAGTCCATAAAAAAAGTAGACCATATCACCTTGTAGGGGGAAAAAAAAGTTAACCGCACACCATCTAATTTTAAGCAAATTTGAAAGGAGATTTCAAATTTCAAATTTTTTTTTGGCCGATCGTAGAGGTAGCGCATCGACATATTTCTTTATATTGTCACCATTTATGATCCGATTTTAAAGTATAATATATCAACATTTTTATCTCGAGACCTATAATACCGCACACCATCTAATTTTAAGCAAATTTGAAAGGAGATTTCAAATTTCAAATTTTTTTTTGGCCGATCGTAGAGGTAGCGCATCGACATATTTCTTTATATTGTCACCATTTATGATCCGATTTTAAAGTATAATATATCAACATTTTTATCTCGAGACCTATAATAATGCTTCAGAGGTCCTTGCTCTTAAGTACACCCTTCTAGTACTTACCCACCAGATCTCACTTAGTACCACCCTAATTTACCATTACAATTGCAGAAAATTAAAGCTCTCAAAAAATAATTAAACTCTTGCAAATGAAGTATACCGATTATTCCATTCGAACTATTTAAAAAAAAATATAATTAATATTTTTACCGAACGTAGGGGTAGCGCATTGACATATTTCATCATATCGCCACCATTTATTATCCGATTTTAAAGGATAATATATCAAAATTTTTGTCTCGAGAAGACCTACAACAATGCGTCATACGTCATTGCCCTTAAGCACATCCTAATGTATCCTAATGTATATATTGGAATGTTTGGTTTTTCAACTTCTCAACCTCTACAAAATAAACTAAAGCAATTGAAGTAAAATCGAATTAATTGTTTTAAGGCGATGCCCAGCAACTCGAAGGACCTCCACTTTAATTAATTTATTGATCTACTTTTGATCGATCAAATCTCGACGTGATTCAAGTTGACTGTATTTGTGCCGGCTCTCGAGTTTAGCTAAAATGTGGCCCTTGCGTTGTTCATCGGTGATCGCCATGGTAGATTCATGTACTACATGAACAAAGCGCTCGGTGTTTTGAGATAAGCTGCGCAAATATTTAGGTTTAGCAAAGAAAGCAATCAAATAAAGTTATTTTTCTTGTACTATCCAGCCGATTTGAATTTGCTCCAATCGATCATATTGAAGTATGTGTCATTCTTAAAATTAATGAAAGCATCTACTTGTGGCCGAACATTGGACGAATACGTGTGGTTACTTCTTTGCGGCTGCTAAAATCTTTGAATATCCAGTCAACTTGAATCATGTCGAGATTTGATCTGCTGGGCATCGCCTTAAAACACTTAATTCGATTTTACTTAAATTTTTTGATTTTTCGAGAGCTTTAATTTTCTGCAATTGGAATGGTACATTAGGGTGGTACTAACTGAGATCTGATGGGTAAGTACTAGAAGGGTGTACTTAAGAGCAAGGACCTCTGAGACATTATTATAGGTTTTGATATATTATTCTTTAAAATCGGATCATAAATGGTGACAATATGAAGAAATATGTCGATGCGCTACCTCTACGATCGGCCAAAAAAAAAAGGAAATTTTTTTCGGAATCTCCTTTTAAATATGCTTCAAATTAGATGGTGTGCGGACAACTTTATTTTTTCGAGACTGTGTAATGTTCATATCTAGCAATTACGGAATATACTTATTGAAGGTGCTTAACAAGTTAACAAACTTTCGCCAGCAATTCAAAGGCACATGTGATATTTTTCACGAGCCATCAAAGGAGATAAACTCAATGAGACCGACATTTTGAAAAATTACAGACAAGATTCAATGGACATTTGTTGCAGTGACAAAGACAAGTGTTCCATGCCTTTGCGTGACAATGGCTGGAATATGCCATTGAACGCCATGTAATCGGCGATCAGCCAAAGATGTATGCCGTTGACTTTGAACACGTCAGTCAGTTTCTTGATGATGACGCTGGCCACCGCTTTTATGCCATATGTACGGGCATGTATGTAATTAGAGTATAGAGGATTCAGCTCGAGTACTTTGTTATGGTTGAAGTTTCGTCTTGTTTTCGGGATTTTCACTTGATGCCCGTATCAATGCCGAATTTGTCCAGCAGTACCACTGGCATTCACGGTGCACTTCCATTGCATTCAAGGTGGGTCGTACGTAGAAGAGCATTTTATGCAATATTAAATTGCATTCAACTCCGACTCCAGTTGGGTCCGGAGCAGCTGCAAGTATTTATTTGTATTACATTTATGATGCTGATTTTTTAAATTTACTTATTATTTAATGTATAGGTACTTTTAAACAAAACCAATACATAATCAAAACTCAAATAAGCATTTAATCAAATGCAATAATGCATTTGGAATAATGTTGTCATTATTACTTTTTAGTTAATTTCTAGGCATAAAGAATAAACAAAATTAACGAATTGATGATAACAGACTGAAACCGATTTGTAGCGCATTTCGTTAGCAAAGCAGCTTTCTGTTGTTTCTTTGCTAAAAAAAATGCGCTGTCATGTCCGTTCAAAAATACCACTACGATGAAAAATTTTTAACAAATCTATTAATTTCTTTTAAGAAACAATATACAAATAAACAAAATATGTAATTTAAAAAATATTGCTAATTTTCTTTGAAATTCAACTATTGTTTACTGTTTTATATAAGAATTGTTTTAAACAAATTAAATAGTTATATTTTCGGTATACAAATATTTCGGTACAATTGTATGTAATTTCGTACAGTTATATACTACTTTTGATACGATTTCAAGGAAAATAAACAATTTCTTTATGAATTCCAAACCAATTTTATACATTTTTTGGGGAAAAATTTACTGACGCGGGAGTTTATTATAAGACGACTATTTTCCATTCACTTCGAAATCTATTTAAAATGGAAATTTTTGTTTTGTGATTATAACTGAAACACACATTGCGAACCCTATCCGGATAATGAACTCAAGCAAAACTTTTTGGAAATACATTTTTATTGAAAAATTATTAAAATAAAGCAATATGAAATGTTAATGGTTCCAAAGAAATAGGGTTCAATTTGTAGGGAAACAAGAAAAATGCTTTATCCTGTAAAATTTACTTTTTGGAGGAAAACCGAAATGAAAAGAACTTATGTATTTTATTCTGTGAAATGTTAATTGCAATTGTAGTAAAAACATTTCACAATAAATTTTGAAATTTTATGTTAAGGCAGCATCGATCTGTAGTTTTTATAAAACATCTGCATTTTCTTAAAGTTGAAATTGTATGTATTGAAGTAGATGTCTTGGTTTTTTTTTTTATTATTTTTTGAGCTAAAAATAATCTTTCTACGTGGAATTGTGGTAATTTTTTGGGAAATTTATATATTTGTTGCCAAAATTCAGAAATGGCGGGCCGTAATGGACGTGCTGCGATTACTACGGGCTTGACTGTTCCTCCTTTAAATCAGTTGCAATTTGCCGAACTTTGTTCGGTGTGTCTGAAGGATAACACCAGGCTCGTGCAAGTGAATCTAAGGATTTGCTGTCCGCTGTGACTTATGCCGAAGGTTGCTTGGAGAGGTATTTTGAATTGATGATTCAGTTGCCTTTATCTTCTAAGCAAAACTGCAGTCCTTTGAATAAGGAAATTAAAAAAGTATTGATTACTCATTTATTAAACCATAACGATATTCACATGTCGTCATATAAAGAGTCATAAACTATGATTTGCCATAAATTATTATTAAGCATTGAATACAAAATTGAATGACAAATCAAAATTTTTTACCAAATATTGCTTATGGCTCTACATATGATTACTTGTGAATACCCTTAATAATCTAACCCAAATTAAAGGTCCTCTCGAAAGCGACTATCTCAAAGCTCAAATCAAACAATGACCCAACACTTTCTTAAGTTTGGCTTAATACTGTAATGTAGTAACTGTACCATGTTCTACATTTTGAATTTTTAAAATATGTCAACATAAACTCATTTTTTTTTCTTAGTTTCAAGGATTTTTCATATCAATTGGCAAAGTAAACAGAATTGAATATTAACCCGCAAAGTTCATTGTGGCGAGCTATCAGAAGGAACACCCAACTAAACATCCACTGAACCGAGACCGCCCTCAAATAACTTCACTAATAGGCACTAAAATTATAGCCCCGGCGTTGTAGGATCTCCACCTGAGAGGGCTAAGACGAAGAAGCTCTTGCCGAGATCTACAAGGTCCACTCTTGATCCGCTTCCAGCTACATGGCTAGGATCAACGAGGAAGTGTGCTCGGGCTGTGGCGCACCCTGCCCAACCAACCAATGAAAATAATTTTACTTTCGACAAACCTTACGGACGAGGAGGAACACGGACTGTAACCAGACGGAATTGTTGCTACAAAAACAGCACTAAGAAAACCGACTCACACAGCAGACAGACTCAGGACTCAGACTTTATTCCTTCATATAAACCCTTTATAAAAGTATATAAAAGATTCACTAACCGTTCGGCATCTTTCACAGCATTGGGGAAGAAATAAATTCGAACTGCACCTGGACATTTCATGACGTATTCTCTCATAATGAATTTTTGTATGTCTGCAAATATATTACAAAAGCCAAAATGCCATTAGTAAAGTTAAATTTATTTACACTAATATATTCACTCACTGCGGCAAGGGTTTTGTACAAATTTCTATTCAGCAAATTAAAAAAACACTAATGAGGATCACTGCATAAAAATATAAAATATTGGTATATTTTATAATTGTTTTTTTTATTTTTTTTCAAAGTTCACTTTTCACGATTTCACTTTTCCAAAAATTTAGACGCCAAGAAAAATTATTTGCAAACTGGTGGTGAATACGAAAAAGAATCAAAACAAAAGAAAAAAATTGGTGGGGAGTTATGCATACAGCTGAGCTCTGGTGTTGAGTTTCTGCCAACAGCTGAGCTCTGGTGGTGAAAAAAATTTGGAATTTTCACGCACACCAATAAAGAAATTTCACTTTTTCACGCACACCAGTAAACAAATTTGCTGTCACTTCACGCATATTCCATCTCGTTCAAGCAGAGTGTCCCCTCTGTATACTCTGTGTTTGATAGTTTGCTTCTAAATTCATCTAATTCATGATCTGAACTTAAAATGATTGATTTCAGATTACTGATACGCTTAATTATGTACAACTTTACTACATTTATATTCACAATTTTTTCTTTTATTTTTTCGGTTTCGGCTTCGGTTTTGGCCGAAATTAAAAAAAAAAATTCGGCCATTTCGGTTTTGGCCGAATTAATAAAAGCGATTTCGGTCGGTCTCTACTATAAAGCAAAAAATTAATTTCCTTTAAATTAATTTCCGCAATTTCGATTTAAAATTAAGGGTTTTCGGCTACTTCCTTCCTAATATCATTGCAGATTTTAAAGTCGCCAAAAACCCTTAATTTTAAATCGAAATTGCGGAAATTAATTCTTTTAGGATCACCATTTTGTCGTGACGTCAGCAGATACTTCTTGTCACTCGATCAGCTGTTATTTGTTTACGTTTTTCTGGCACCCAGGGTTGCCAGAAAGATCTGAATTGAAACATGTTCTGCTAAAGCAGTGATGCCAAATTGAGGGTAATTTCCCTTTTCTAGGGATTTTTGAAGAAAAAAAGGGATTTTTTAACTTTCATTCTCTTTTATATATTGTGACAACTCACTGGTAGTGCGATTCGGAGCTGGTTCTGTGCACGCTTGCTTTTGGCGCGGCTGAACTCGCCGGAGTCGCGGGGTCTTTTAAATGTTGCTCCAAGTGAGCCACAAAAAAATTTATAACTAATTTCGTGCCTTGAAAACACTAACGGAACGGAAATTTAAAGGAGGCGATATTCAAATGGAAAATTGTGAAGGAAACGGAAACGAGAGTGTCAGCTGGCTGTCGAGCAGCGATGACCAAGCCTTTGGTGCATGGTGGTATGCACCTAGGCAGCCCTCCCTATTACCGGTCATTTAATGACCGCACCGATGGCGTTTAGATTGCCCATTTCTTTAATTTTATTTAAAACGCCCCTTATTTGAGGTATTTTTTTTCTTTTTGTATAGGCGGCTAATTCAGCCTCGCATAGGAACTTTATTCCATATTTATTTTTTTATTCAATTTAATAAAAATTTTTTTTTATAATTTCTATAATTTTTTTATGTTTCTTTTTCTTTAATGTACTTGCATTTTTTTTTACAGATGGCTGCTGCCGACGGCGAGGATGACGATGATGACGATGCTGACGATGATGACGATGATGCCGATGCTGACGATGATGACGATGCGGACGATGATGACGATGCTGACGATGATGACTCCCACGAAGACGAAGAGTTCGAAGTTCCGCTTAGGGCCAGAACTGGGCTGGTCACCTTGGTCGAAGAGCACTTAATTTAATATGTTGGATTTGCTTATGCAAATATATAAAACCTTTTTTTTTTACTATAGGACTTTTATTTTATTTATGGTCGCATGACCATCTTCTTATCAGGGTGAAAATTGAATGACCGAGACAACTGTGCCTCGTCCTCTTGCTCCCGTCTTTTTTTTTCTTTTTTTCTTCTCCTTTTTTCACCCTCTTCCTCCTTTTTCATTTTGGGGCCATTATCGATAATCAATCGTTTTTGAGTGGGCCCTTGCAAGCTGTGGCATCACTGATCGCAACAGCTGATTTATCGGATAACACAGGAATACACAAAAAAAAGGAATGGAGGAAAACAACAGGAGTGAACTTCAAGGTACGTATTTTGATCAAGTATTTATTAAAATTCTCCCTTTTTGACTCCAGGTGGCCGTCACACCACCAGCTTTTGAATGCGAACCCGAGAGCATCGATGGCTGGAAATCGCAGGAAACCGGACACTGGTATAACGACAAGACTACATTATCATGCAAACATAAAACTATTTAAGGACATGGAGACATTAACGTACCTTAAAAACTGTCTAAACGTATTTTGTTTCTAAACTGTCAAACAAAAATATATTTTTATATAGATTTGTTATACCCTTCCATATATGTAATACCTCCACATTGTCAAATTCAATTCCCTGGCATTACAGTACAGATATATAGTTATCTGAGCAAGAAAACCTATTGCGTATGTGTCAAAAAGTGAAATATCAGTTTGAAGAAAACAAAGAGGCGGCTGAATAATTTTTGGCTAAAGTGAAGCGTTTAAGCCACGCCCCGATTTTCTTGTTTTTTTTTTACGAGTAGTATTTGAACTCCTAAGACCGAATCTGCAAAAATTTTGGTGCGCAAACGTCTAGTTTCCGAGATATTTAATTTTAAAGTTTCGAATTTTCCCATACGAAATGCGCACTATTTTGATTTTTTCTTCATTGACTTTTGTGATGGTGTCATTTCGAACAATACAAAACATAAATGCTTATTGTAATGTTGATGATCCAGCATTATTTAGTACAGCTGTTGACTGTTGTTGTTATAATGTTGGTGTTCCAATATTATTTAGTACAACTGCTGACTGTTGTTGTAATGTTGTTATTCTAATGTGGTTGTAATGTTGTTGTAATGTTGCTGTTGTAATGTTGTTGTAATGTTGTTGTAATGTTGCTGATGTAATGTTGTTGTTGTTGTGGTTGTTGTTGTAGTAATGCTGGAACACTGAAACAAGTACGAATACCCTACAACACATCTCTCTTAAATTAAAAATTTTGTTGTAATGTTGTTATTCTAATGTTGTTGTAATGTTGCTGTTGTAATGTTGTTGTTGTTCTGGTTGTTGTTGTAGTAATGCTGGAACACTGAAACAAGTACGAATACCCTACAACACATCTCTCTATTAAATGAAAAATTTTTGACTCCGGCGCTAAACCGGATATTTTCATTTTTCAAAATTCAAATAAAATGAAAAGTGCATTTAATAAGACTTCGCTTTCTTAATGAATTACCCATTTCTCTTCGAATAAGATAATACAATATGTAGATTTCTTTACTTTATTTATCTATTTTCAACAATAACATTTCTCAAATTGATAAGCTTAATTTACATACTATTTGCTAAATGATGGTCAAGAATTACGTCACATATTACAATCGTGTACGTAATACTTGCACATAGTTTGGGAAAATTTCACTTGAACACACCTTTTCAAATGTTACCATTACAACAAAAAGTCACTGAAGAAAAAACCAAAATAGTGCGCATTTCGTATGGGAAAATTCGAAACTTTAAAATTAAATATCTCGGAAACTAGACATTTGCGCACCAAAATGTTTGCAGATTCGGTTTTAGGGTGTAAAAGCCTACTTTGAAAAAAAAAATCGGGGCGTGGCTTAAACGCTTCACTTGTTCCTAATTTTTTTTGGGTGAAAACAAAAAAAACAAAAACTTTTAAAATTTTATATATTTGTGTGTTGTTTTAGAATTTGTGCTGTGAAAATATTTAAATCAAATGACCCGTGGATTCTTTCAAAGTAAACAAAAGGAATAAATCAAATAATATCGTGCTGCGCCCATATTTATTTCAAATCCGCTCCTGGAATCAGTTGGCAATTGTAGACACATGCAAATGAAAAATAAACAAAAATACTAATACATATAAAACCTGCGCATGCGCACAATTTTCACTAGTATTCAAACGAGTGAATTGAATTCGGAGTTCAAGCCCATTGCGCAGATAGGTTCCTAGCAATATAGAAGTATTAAATATATGTACCCATCGAACCCACATTTGTAAAGGTTAAGGTCAACTTAAATGGAAATGTTAATGTAATGTTTGTAATGTAAAGGTAACTTGAAGTTTGTAATGTAACTGTGCGTAATGCAAAATAAATACAAATGTAGTGTATGCAATGCATGTAATGTATGTAATGTGGATTAAGTGTAAAGGTGAATCAAATAAGTGTAAATATGAATGTTTCACTACCTAGAGTATATGTAAAATGTATTGCAAATGTAAATTGTAATGGTAAATGTTAATATGAATACCATGTATGTCGAGTAAATGTAAATACGAATGTAATGTAAGTAGTTTGAATATGTGTATTGTGAATACAATATACAAGTAAAATACAAGTAATTGGAAATATAAAAGTCAATGTAATGTAATGTAAACGTGTTTAATGTGAACGTAGACGTAAACGTAAATGGTAAATTGTACTTCGTAATATGTAAATGTAAATGTAAATGTAAATGTAAATGTAAATGTAAATGTAAATGTAAATGTAAATGTAAATGTAAATGTAAATGTAAATGTAAATGTAAATGTAAATGTAAATGTAAATGTAAATGTAAATGTAAATGTAAATGTAAATGTAAATGTAAATGTAAATGTAATTGTAAATGTAAATGTAAATTTGTAAATTCGAATGTAATTTGTAAACCTAGAAAATTTTATTAAATCCAAAATATCTATTCTCTTCTTAAATGAAAACTCACTTAAAATTTGTATTTATTTATATATATATATTTATTTCTTTTTCAATTAAATTTGAAGTGCACTCATAAATTGCACCATGGATTGCAACCAAATCGTGTATGCACTATGTATGCAATTAGACTTAACAGTCAAACAAAAAATTTGCAAAAAAAAAAATTTTGGAAAAAGTAAAGAAAATTGTATAGTATAATAAATGATAATAATAATAAATAAATTAATAAATAACGCAAAACAATTAACATAAACTTAAGTTAGAAATTAAACGTGTACATATAGCAACAACCCAAATGGAAAAAAAAAATTGTATTTTATATTATTTGAATTTAATTTAAACAAATTTTAAACTTATTTTAATTACTAAATTTTTATAAAATTTTAATAAAAACAGGAAAAACTAAATGAAACAAAATGCTTTGTGAATATATTATTTATATGCGACTGACTTCGCCAGCCAACAAAAAAGAAAAAAAAGTGAAGAAATGAGACATGGACTGGTGTTGTGTTGCCAAGGTTAGCATTTTCTCGAACTACATCGAATAGTTTCGAAATGCTTCAGCAACTGTGACTGTGGTCACTGAACTACACCCTTTGTATTTTTTTCTTTTGTTAGAAACAAAAAAAAACCAAAAATATCTTCCGACCACAGCACATATTTGACTCGACGTTGTTTTTTTCTTTTGGCTTTCATTTGCCGGTGTCGCAAAAGTATTTGTACATACAGTTTTGACAAACACTTGACGAACACCCGTTACAAAAAAACTGAACCAATTCCAAACCAAAAAAAAACTACCATACAGTTACACTCTCATACAAAAATTACAAAAACAGATTTCGGGAAATAACCGTACCGCCAGACAAGTGCAGCTAATGTCCTGGGGTTCTCTTGACCCCAGTGAACATGACGTACACCCACCTTAGCCCAAAAACTTTTCACCTTTTGGTCGCCTGAACATTATCCTGTGCCTCATCGCAAACACTGCATATTGTGGACTTTATGAGTCCACGTATCAGGGACATATGACGATACTTTGGCAACGTTCGGGCGAGCAAAAGTGTCCGGAGCTGATTTAAAAAAAAAACTAAAACAAAATTCGGAGCTGGTTCTGTGCACGCTTGCTTTTGGCGTGGCTGAACTCGCCGGAGTCGCGGGGTCTTTTAAATTTTGCTCCAAGTGAGCCACAAAAAAATTTATAACTAATTTCGTGCCTTGAAAAACACTAACGGAACGGAAATTTAAAGGAGGGGAAATCCAAATGGAAAATTGTGAATGAAACGGAAACGAGAGTGTCAGCTGGCTGTCGAGCAGCGATCACCAAGCCTTTGGTGCATGGTGGTATGCACCTAGGCAGCCCACCCTATTGACCGGTCATTTAATGACCGCACCGATGGCGTTTAGATTGCCCATTTTTTTAATTTTATTTAAAACGCCCCTTATTTGAGGTATTTTTTTTCTTTTTGTTTAGGCGGCTAATTCAGCCTCGCATAGGAACTTTATTCCATATTTATTTTTTTATTCAATTTCATTTAAAAATTTTTTATAATTTCTATAATTTTTTTATGTTTCTTTTTCTTTAATGTACTTGCATTTTTTTTTACAGATGGCTGCTGCCGACGACGAGGATGACGATTCTGACGATGATGACGATGCTGACGAAGCTGACGATGATGACGATGCTGACGATGATGACGATGCTGACGATGATGACTCCCACGAAGACGAAGAGTTCGAAGTTCTGCTTAGGGCCAGAACTGGGCTGGTCACCTTGGTCGAAGAGTACTGAATTTAATATGCTGGATTTGCTTATGCAAATATATAAAACCTTTTTTTTTTACTATAGGACTTTTATTTTATTTGTGGTCGCATGACCATCTTCTTATCAGGGTGAAAATTGAATGGCCGAGCCAACTGTGCCTCGTCCTCTTGCTCCCGTCTTTTTTTTTTCTTTTTTTCTTCTCCTTTTTTCATCCTCTTCCTCCTTTTTCATTTTGGAGCCATTATCGATAATCAATCGTTTTTGAGTGGGCCCTTGCAAGCTGTGGCATCACTGATCGCAACAGCTGATTTATCGGATAACACAGGAATACACAAAAAAAAGGAATGGAGGAAAACAACAGGAGTGAATTTCAAGGTACGTATTTTAATCAAGTATTTATTAAAATTCTCCCATTTTGACTCCAGGTGGCCGTCACAATATTTATACTTATATTTAAGTTTTTTTTATTATAAATGATGCAGTTTTGTTGCTTGGAAGTTTTTCTACAAAGTACCTTTCAATAATTTTCTATCTACGATGAATTTCTCATTCAAGAATTCATGAAATGCTTCAAAATTAAGGCCACTTTTCATCTTTGTTCCATTAATGCCAAATTCCCAATTTATATATTTTAAAACAAATTTTTGTTAATGAAATTTGTGTTATTGTGTGGCGGAATTGTGTGTGGGAATTTTCGTGGGTATTTTTTGTTGTCGTTTGAGGGAAAAAGGTTTTTTTTTTGTAGGGAATTTCGAGCCAAGTCCCTGGCATCACTGTGCTAAAGTCGATTATATCGCTTAAAGGCATGCCAGATAGGCGTCATTTGACCCCTATTCATTTGCATTTTTACTCTCTTTTTTGCTCTTTTACTATTTTGACGCCTGGAAGTGCCACACGCAAAAATATTTGCCGCCGGGTCACGGTGGAGTAAACCAGGTGAGGCAAGTAGGAATAATGCTCTCACTTCCATTCCTGTCATCTCTATGATTTTCTTTGCCTTTGTTTTCAATGACGTTCTTTCCAATTCAAAAATCAGTTATCAGCGTTGCCTTTTTCAGCATATTACTAATTTTTCAGAACATTTCCAATCAAATATGCCGAAAACTGTAGCCCTGAATCATTTCAATTCCTCTTTCAATGACATACGGCAGGGGGAAAATCTGACGTTTGGCAGTGGAAAATGCAACTTGCCTCACCTGGTTTACTACACCGTGCGCCGGGTCAATCTGCTCCCTTTTTATAACCCTTATATTAACTTGCTTTGGGCGGACTATATATATATATATATATATATATATATATATATATATACAAATCTGCGGCGAGCTTTTTCATACACTTCGACATAAGCTAGAGAGCTGAAATTTGGAACACTGCTAGAACTCCGGTGACAATGCATTCTATTAATTTTGGGGTCCATCAGAGGCGTAGGAGGACGTGGGGAGACTCAAACTTTTTTTTTTTAAACATGGCATAACTTCCAATTCCTTCAAGCTAAAATTTGGTAGGTGAGTTCTTATTGACAAAATGAAATTTTTTACCATTTGGAAAGGGGGGTGTGGGGGCAAAGGGGAGCGGGATGGAGCCAATTTAAAGACCTAACTTTCGTATTTTGTAAGCTACAAGGCTGAAATTTTTTACTTAGGTTCGCATTCGGGAAAAAGAGTAAAAAAGGGGAAAAAAGGGGGGAAAAAGGAGAGAAAAAATTTTTTAAAAAAAAAAAACAAAAAAAAGAGGAAAATAAAAACAGAGTAAAAAACAAGTTTTTTAAAATATAACCCTTTAACCGACTAAAAAGCAGAAAATAAATTTTCTTTAAACTATAAAACTATAAAACCTGCAATGATATTCGGAGGAAAGTACCCAAAAACCCTTAATTTTAAATCGAAATTGCTGAAATGAATTTAAAGAAAATTTATTTTCTGCTTTTTAGTCGGTTAAAGGGTTATATTTTAAAAAACTTGTTTTTTACTCTGTTTTTATTTCTTTATATCACAAAAGGGTTGCAATCACTCATATTTTATGTGCCTATATGATAAAAGAGTGCAACCCATGCACATTTCAGTTCAAGCAGAATATTTTTATAAACCTACGATTGTAGAATTTTATTAAAATATTCATGTTTAATTGTGTTATTTACTTACATTTCGTATTGCTTCAACAAATTTAATAGATAATATAAAGTAACGATGAACAAATTCCAGACAAGTGTTGCTTGCAACGAACAAAAACGGAAAATATTAGCATTTCGTATGCTTTTTTAATACTTTTGCAACCTTGTTTTTGCTACTAAAGATTTGACAGCTACATTTTGCTAAAATGCAACACTCTTTTGATTCATGACCCCAGCTCGAAGCTGGCGTCAAAAAAACCGCTGAGAAAATATTCACTCACTCTCTCAAAAAGTATTAATTTTTAATTTTCCCTTGGAAACAACAACACTTTGACAGCACTCGGGCTCAATTGACGCCAGTGTGTAATCCCCTTTAAGGGCCAATTTCACAGTGCCCATATAAGTTGGGTTCAATTAAATTTTCATTCACAATAGACGTTTTCCCATAGTAAATTGGAATTAAAATCGCGGATTTTCTACATTTACACTATCAGTCCCATGACGAAAGATCTGACTAAGAGCTAATAAGATGTAAAAGGTAATAAATGCCATTGCTGATTTCAACTAATGCAAACTATTTGATCCAGAAAAGCTGGCAATGAGATATTGATGTTTTTGAGATTGACCAAAAATTGATTTTTGTTTGAACTTTTTATTTAACATAAGCGCGACAGCTTACTCGACTTCGACTTCGGTTTTCCCAAAAATTGCCGAAGCTTTGGCCGAAGCATAGTTGCCAGATAAATATCTCACAAAAAATCTCACACAAAATCTCACGTGAGACAACATCTCACAGCACATAAAAATTGTCACAAAAAAATCGCACATCTTAGACGAAATAAAACATTTTATGTGAGAAAATATCTCGCAACAAATCTCACAGCAATTAAAAATTCGCACATAATCTCACACGAGATAAAATTCTCACATAAATCTCGCATTAGTTTAAAAATATGAGATAATTCTCACAAAACTATCAACCGTAGGCCGAAGGTTTAAAAAAAATAGAGCCTGTTAGTGTAATCATTTCCATGACGAAAAATCATAGTGTAAACAGGCTCTTAAAAAATTGTTTTCTTTATTGAGCACCTTAAATTCACAAGTCAATAATTTTGATTTCTTTGCCTAATTTTGATAATTTTGAATCGTATTACTACTAAAGTCTAATTAATACAGTAGAAAATCCATAACAGCATCTATCGAACAGGCTAAAAAGTTTCAAGAATTCAATGGAAAAAGTCGTTACACCTATTTGACAAAACAACCTCTCTGCGAGGGTTTAAATGCTGCAAGTAAAATAGCATAAGCAAGAAAAATAAAACTGTTTTGAGCTGAAACTACTTTTAAATTTTATAAATTTCATTTTACTGCGCAATTGAAATTCAAAAAGTTATCAGTAAAAGCTTATGATTTGCTTCTATTACTTGAAAATGAATTAGCAGAAGTAATAGTAATCAGACTTGGGAAATTGAGCGACCATTACCATTACCATTATCATTACAGGTAATGAAATTTTATTCCATTACCATTACTGCAATGGTAATTGTAATGGTAATGGTAATGAAGTAATGAAAATTTCATTACTTTACAAGTCTGATAGTAATAAGAATCAGCAGTAGCTCTAAAATCAGCAATTCAAAAAATACGAAATCATATTAGTTATGGCATGAGCTTTGCTTATACTGATTGCAAATGAATTAGCATAAGTAATAGTAATAAAAATCAGCAGTAGCAATAAAATCAGTAATAATTTAACGCAAGACCATTTACTCCAAATTCCTTTTCACAAAACCACTTCTTTCGAAAGAAGTTCTTTTGTCAAATGTGAAATTTAAAATTCCCCCTTGACATAAGCTGCCAAAATTAAATTATTTTTCATTCAAAACTTTTTTGACAAAACAACTTGTGTAATATAAGCTGTATTTTTTTTCAAAAAATACATTTGACAAAACATTTTTGTAAATTTGTAAAAAACCATTGCTCTTGGGTGAAAAAAAGTAATTGGGAAATGTTTGTTTCATACTCGTGCACAACATCGAACCTTAACATTTCTTTAAATTTCTACACAAAAAATTTTGAGAAGCAGTTTTAACGTTTTTTTGCTCCCCTGAAATGTTGGCAAATTCGAAAGAAGATATTTGTTAAATGATTTACTTCCAAAAAAAATTGATTGGCAATGCTGGTTTTCCAATAGCCGCCACTAAAGACAATGATAGAAAATTTCAATATTTTACTTCTTTATTACATAGTTTTCCAATAGCCGCCACAGTGACAATATAGCCACCTATTGCCCCATGCTTTTAATGCTGACGTTTTCGCCATTTTGTGAAGACTATTTACAAAGCCACATCTAATGCACTTCCTAATGGGGCTTGGCCTAGCACCCAACTGTAAATTGCTGACACCGTCTTTTGTACCGTTGGTAAAAACCACTTCTTCGTCTTCCACGTCTTGTAATCCTATTGGCTCTATTCCTAATGTGAAAATTAAAGGCAGTGACTTGATCTGGCAATTCAGCACTGTAGTCGGATTGTTGACCTGCCGCGATGGAATGAGAACCTGTGTTGATAACATACTGCATTCATCAAGTAGTATTTCGTCTGGTTCGTTAGTGTTCTGCGCTAAACGAGTTAATAGTCTGAACAAAACGGCGAGAACATCCACATTGTCAACAGAATTTGTATAAATTGGGAGACATTGGGAATTTAAGAGACCCCATATACGGATCATAACCAACAGCTCGCGTATACTACCGATAGCAACGATGTCCCTACTGATGTCGTAACCTTGTTTTTTGCTCAGCTTCGGCTTCATAACATCGTCGGGTAACTTGTTAAGTATATTAAGCGCCAAATCCGCCACCCATTGTATTAACTGCTGCAGGCTTTGTAATGTTAGCGGTTCTACTGTAAAGTCCTTTGCGTCCAAGTTAAACAAAACTTTATCCACATCAGGCAACGGTTCGGAAAGGATGATTGCCAAATTATCAGCAGGGCCCTTGTCTTGGTAACTGAGATCCGATGGCCTTAACAAGCTCTTAAATGTAATTGAGATGGAGTGTAGTATTATCAAATTATCAAAGTCTTGCTGTTTCGATTGAACTCGGCACATATTACTCTTTAAGGACAAGAAATTCGAATAGTAAAACTGCCTCGTAAACGCCGGCTGGCGTGTAAAATTTTCGGTCAACCTCTCAATTAGCATATCCAAGTTGCCCAAGTTCAGCATCAGAATTTCACTTGCATCAATTCCAGTTATTATGCAATACTCGAGCAGAGACACTTGCAATGATATTGTATTCAATTTAAAGTTTTTCTCGATATGCGGACTGAACACTTGCATAGCATGCATTTGCCCGTAGTTGTCAAATACCAAAAGAATCTGATTCATAAACGAAACATCACCGGCTACAAATTTACAGCCCACTTGCCGATCATCAGCGAGTCGATCGAAAGCAGTAACTCCAAGTGTTTGCAGACCGGGCTCCAACACATGAACAGTATTGTCCCTTAAAATGGCGAACATTTGAGTATTATCAGACAGGAGCTTTGACAGGCAGATCTCACTAACCTCAGCAGGAAATCGCAGGTTCGCCGTGTTCTCCCAAGATTCGTATTGAATAAAGTCGCCCTTATTCTTCTGGAGCAATTTGTGAACAGGCTGGTGTTTCTTTATCAAATTCCATTGTTGCAAAAGACTACCGTCATAAGCAATAAACATGACGTCTTCATTATTAATGGTGGTCCACCGAAGATGGGTAATATTTTTGTGGTCGCCTGCATTGAGAAAGATGCTCGAAAGTGATTCACTTTTTAAAACAATATTGTCCTCGTATTCCAATTTGATGCTGACTTTAAAACAATGTATTTCCCGCCAGCCGCAATTGACCGCAATGTTGAGGCAACCGGTTGGGCAATGCGACATGTTGCAAGATACAATGAAACTTCGCGACAAGCCAATGCTATGTGTGACAACAGCTAATTCAATGCTGTGGTTGTTTGCGAAGTTATCTTTGTAGTTGACAATTTTTGGAACTATAAATGCTCCCAGCAAACCTGACGCTGTCATGATTATGCATCCTTCAACGGGCGCGTTTCCAAATTGAGTCATTGTTGGCCGGTGTTCTAATGGTTCAAACTTTTCGGAGTAAGATGGCAAATCTTTCTTTTGTGTGTGAAAATATACACTTTTGCCATTGTGAGCAAATTTCGCATTGATTATGTCCTCGTTTGGGAATGTAGCCGTGTACAATAGATTCCAAGAGCTTAATAGTTGATTTCGCGTAGACCAAACTTCAACCTTCCCTCCTTTGTAACCCACCAGAAGAAGCTCTCCAGAATAATTCCACTCTACAACAGTAACTATATGCTTTGAGGAGCAAATTTTTGATGATTGCCAAGGACTACACTGAAAAAATTACAACATTTTCAAATATAAAAGTTTTTTATATACAGTTGTAATAAGCTATTTAAAATCAAAAAGGATAAAACCTAAACCCTATCGTCCTAGTTTCTCAAACTGTAGATCCCGAACATTTCAAAAAAAAATAATAAAATCGGGCAAGAATTGGCTGGTTGATAACACTGTGTGCCACTAAATTTATCCATTTTATGTCTGATACATTTTGAGGTCCTGATCAAAATGGCATCATTGGTTTTTGTCTGTCTCTTCGAGTCAAAAGTTATTATCAAAATCCAAAAATGCAACAGTTGGGATGCATAACTTTTTGAAATCGATTTTAAAACTTGTTTCTCACTTACAAACACATAAAGGAGCAATATGAGTGAGCAATATTAAGCAGCATGAGTGAACAAGACGTACAAAATGGATAAATTTAGTAAAGAAAAAAAGAATCCAATTTTTCATTTTAAAAAATATATAAATTTAATCTATATATATAAAAGAGACGTGTATGTTTGTCACCAGTAGACGTGAAAACTACAGCACCGATTCTCACCAAAATTTATATATGTGTTCTAGGGGTCATGAGTCGTGACATAGGATAGGTTTTGACACGCCCACTTTTACCGCCCACAAGTTAGAAAATACGTATTTCTCTCACATTTGTGAATCTTTTAAAGCAAATACCATATGATCAACAATCAACTTGGTTGCCACCTAGGACATAATTTTTCCCCACCCAAGCAGTGTTACCATATCAGCGGGTTTTTTACTTTCGGTTTCTTTCAAAGTATGAAATCGATTTGCTAAAGTATTTCAAGTCGATGTACGATCACAAATTTCAACAACTTCGTGTATTTTCAACATTAAATGCAGCAGGGAGTAATAATTAAGGTTATTTCCATTTGATTGCATGTAACTTTTCAACAATGGAAAAAACCTAAGGCAATGCCAAAATAACGCGGCTTCTCCTTGAGTATTACATATTCGCAATTCCATAATTTGCCCCAATCTTCCTGTGCACATTTTACGCCCACTTTCACAGTACTTCATTTCCACTTAAATGCATTTGCCATTTACATTCTAAATAACTACGGAAAAATGTCTATTGTGAATGGAAATTAAATTATACCCAACTTAAAGCTCCCCACACACTGCCGCGAAATTTCCCCAAAAAATCTCAAAAAGTGCAAGGCGATATTCGGCTCGGACAAATTTTTTCGTGCTGAAAAATTTCACAAAAACAAAAACAAATGCATATCATTCTAGAGCGCACTATCGTATTTTCAAGAAAAAGTACCACGACACCAACGAAATTTTGCATTCATGTGTGGCGACCTTAAATGCTCACTGCGAAAGTCGCCCACTTTCACAGTAACCCTACACACAGTACTTCATTACAACTTAAAATACCCAAATTCCGCCGACGCGGTACTTTCTCGAAAATTCTTCCAGCGAAGATATTGGAATAAAAAAATTTGTTTGCGCTGAAAAATTTCAAAGCTACAACTAAAAATGTGTATTATTTATAAATTTTCTTTAAAAAAACGCAGTATCGCATATTCAAGTAACATTTTTGTTCAAGTTCCGTACCGGCTGCGGAATTTCGCGTTGGCTTATGGGGACCTAAATGCAGGCAAACCGCCATTAATATTACGAGAAGACGTCCATTGGGAATGAAAATTAAATTAAACTTGACTTAAATTCACACACTGCAATTGGCCTTTTCGGCAAATAAGCACTGCGAAATTGTCCCAACAAGTTATAGAAATCACAAAAACACAACAGAACGTCTCTCAATGTGGCAACACTCCTCACCGACGGGGCGCTCAACCAGTGCAGCCAACTTTAGGCAAATTTCCCTTCCTAAGGGAATTTTTGGTTTAATTTTGTCTAAAAGGGATAAAGTACCTTTTTTACTTAATTTGAAGGTGCACTTAGACCGCAGGAGCGAACACAACTTTTGTCGCGAACTCCAATCGTGAACAAAACTGAATATTCCCTCCCGCACCAGCATCGGAATCTACAGATTTGTTCGTTTTCAAGTGTTTACACTGCCGGGCCATTTTGTGCGAGCATTCGGCTATGTGCCAAAGCTCAAAGATAGTAATCCAGTCGTTTGCACCGGCCGAATTAACGGCATTTGTTTCAAATACTTATACCACATGTCATTTAATTTAATTTCAATAATCTTCCAAACATACTTTACTGCGCTACATACATACATACAATACGAATCATTCATTCATTCATCAAAACCTATTTCAATACCAATCGCTACATCAATTTTTCTCTCTATAAACTTGTACAAAATTAACTCCACAGTATAAACACCAATTAAACATATATATTTAAAAACTTTTTAAAAGTAATAATTACATTTTTTGTAATTTATTACATGAACAATTACGGATTACAGGAAAATTAAGGGAAAAATTTGAAACAATTGGGATTGTAGCTGCACCAAGAGCGTAATTTGACATTCCCTAGGGACATTCCAGGGAACTGCAAAGCTGATGAACTCGCAAGGCAGGGTACCACAATACAGCTCCTACCAGATAAGGTAAAGCTAGGTATCCCGCTTAGCACGTGCAAGCTACTGCTTCGTCTTGACTCTATCGCCAAGACTAACAATAGATGGGCCTCTGGAACCACTTGTAACACAACAAGACAGATCTGGCCGATGCTGGATCTGAAGCGTTCTAAGAGACTCATCGTACTGCCTAGGGCCAGCATCTCGAAGATGGTAGGTGTGATCACTGGTCACTGTTTAATTGGGCGCCATGCGGTAAGGCTTGGGTCTTCGCTAATGACTTCTGTAGGAGTTGTATGGATGAGGAGGAAGAGGAGACTGTAATGCATCTTCTCTGCTCCTGCCCGGCACTTTCTCGAGCAAGGAGGACCCTGTTGGGGTCATTCTTCCTGGACAGTCTAGGTGATCTTTCTACGGCTAGCATATAAGGCCTTCATAGGTTCATCTTGAACTCCAAATGGTTTGGGGCATAGGGGAAGGGAATATGGATCCTGTGGTATCACAATGGACCGCTTTTGGTCTAAGTGTATCGGCGTGCCGATAGCCACCTTAACCTAACCAAACCTAAGTGCGTCCTTGGACTTTTTTGGGTGCTTCATGGCAGTTGGGATTAGAGCTGCCATCAAGTGCGTCCCTGGACTTTTTGGATGATTAATGTCAGTGGACATGTCCTTGGACGTTTTTGGGGTGAATTATGCAGGTTGAGATTGCAGCTGTTTCGTTTTTTATTATGAACAAATAAGTGACTACACAACTTATCGGTTAGTATTAGGGAATTCAATCCCGGACGGTTTTGGCAATCCCGGGATTTTTTTTTTACAAGACTTCCCGGGACGGGTTCGGGATTTTAAAAAAATTGTATTTTAATAAAAAAAAACGTTTTAATTAAAAAGGCTTTGTCATGCAACTGCAAGCAAAATTAACCTAGAACTTGTATTATGCAACATTTTCATTGAATTTACCAAAAAAAAATTACAACGTTATTTTAAGCTTCACGTCATAATGTATTCAATGTAATTTGATAAAGATGAGCAGTTAAAACGCAATTGAAGAATATGGTTTCTATCAGTCTTTATTCATTACCGACTTAACAAACATAAATTCAATAAAATATATTTATAGGATTAGTAAATTAACAAAACAAAACAAAAAATAAGTACTTATGGTGACTTTCATTAATATCTGTTGTCGAAATTCAACAGGATTCGAAATTCAACAGGATCACATATGGGATGCTAGATCCATTATAGAAAAAATCATGTTTGAATAAATACAGTGGCGGTCAGATAATTAGGGACAGCCTATTTTAGTCATTTTGAATCACTTCCGAAATTTAAAGAATGTTAAATAAAAAAATTCGAAATAAATATGTCCGGGATCCCGGGATTCGGGATTGAATTCTCTAGTTGGTATACGCTAAGTTTTTCATACAAAAATAAAAAAAGAGTAAAAAACAATTTCTTTAAAATATAACCCTTTAAACGACTAAAAAGCAAAAAATAAATTTTCTTTAAATTAATTTCAGCAATTTCGATTTAAAATTAGGGTTTTTGGGTACTTTCCTCCGAATATCATTGCAGATTTTATAGTCCCCAAAAACCCTTAATTTTAAATCGAAATTGCTGAAATTAATTTAAAGAAAATTTATTTTCTGCTTTTTAGTCGGTTAAAGGGTTATATTCTAAAAAACTTGTTATACCCCCACACTCACTGTGGCAGGGTATACTAACTTTGTCACAACGTTTGTAACGCCCATAAGGAGGCGTGTCCGGTATGGAAAAGTATATATATTCTTGATCAGCATCACCGCCGGAGTCAATTTAGCGTCTGTCTGTCCGTCCGCACGATAGCGGTCGCAGTTTTGGAGATATCGACTTGAAACTTTGGGTACATGTTTTTCTCGTAAATACTGAGATCAAGTTCGAGAATCAGCCAAATCGGATAAAAACTGGACGTGGCTCCCATACACCGAAAAAAAAGGTTAACATTTTTCAAGTCTTTTTTATTGTTGTATTCGATTGGAAATGCTTAGAAACGTATTTTTGACATGGTCCGAGGTTCCGAAGCCACATATATAAGGGTCTTAATGGGGTCTTGAGACCAATATTTTTTTTTTGGGGGATTTGATTGGAAATTTTTAGAAATGGATTTTGGACATGGTCCGGGCTACAAAACCACCTATAATTGGCTCAAAATAGGGTCTTGAGACCACATTTTTTTATGTTCGAGGTACTTCTTCCTACTGTGTGGGGATATTTAAGCTTTGGTATAGCCGAAGATAGTCCACTCACTAATTTTTATACCCCCACACTCACTGTGGCAGGGTATACTCACTTTGTCACAACGTTTGTAACGCCCATAAGGAGGCGTGTCCGGTATGGAAAAGTATATATATTCTTGATCAGTATCACCTCCTGAGTCGATTTAGCGATGTCCGTCTGTCTGTCCGTCTGTCCGTCTGTCCGTCCGCACGATAGCGGTCGCAGTTTTGGAGATATCGACTTGAAACTTTGGGTACATGTTTTTCTCGTGAATACTGAGATCAAGTTCGAGAATCAGCCAAATCGGACAAAAACTGGGCGTGGCTCCCATACACCGAAAAAAAAGGTAAAAATTTTTTATTGTTGTATTCGATTGGAAATGTTTAGAAACGTATTTTTGACATGGTCCGAGGTTCCGAAGCCACATATATAAGGGTCTAAATGGGGTCTTGAGACCAATTTTTTTTTTTTGGTGGATTTAATTGGAAATTTTTAGAAATGGATTTTGGACATGGTCCGAGGTTCCGAAGCCACATATATAAGGGTCTAAATGGGGTCTTGAGACCAATTTTTTTTTTTCGGTGGATTTGATTGGAAATGTTTAGAAATGGATTTTGGACATGGTCCGGGCTCCAAAACCACCTATAATTGGCTCAAAATAGGGTCTTGAGACCACATTTTTATATGTTCGAGGTACTTCTTCCTACTGTGTGGGGGTATTTCAGCTTCGGTATAGCCGAAGATAGTCCACTCTCTAGTTTACTCTTTTTTTATTTTCCTCTTTTTTTGGATTTTTTTTTTTTAATTTTTCTCCCCCCTTTTTCCCCCTTTTTTCCCCTTTTTTACTCTTCTATTTGCTATATATATATTTGCTATATATATATATATATATATATAGTCCGCCCAAAGCAAGTTAATATAAGGGTTATAAAAACAAAACTGCTAGAAAACGTTTGCAACCAAGTCACGGTTAATAAAATCTGGGATTTCCTAGATATTTGCCAAAGAGTAGACCAAAGGATCGCCAAATGCGAAATGACACACAAATCGTACAAATTGAAATGCACCAATTAAAAAATATTGTGCGCTTTCTTCATTCAGAATTTGTATCAATGCAGCAGAGACAATGGCAACAGACGCGCTGTCTGCCGGCAATCGTAATTTGTAGTAACCATCACACAATCAAAAAAGGCTATAGCAAAGATCATACCACAAAAATGTCCTTGCACAATAGCGGCTATTTTCATTGTTCGGGCTCAAGTGTGTTGCGTTGTAAAACTCGAAATCGCGAAAACATATTCTAAAACTTTCGCAGAAGCGCGTGAATTCGAGGTACAATTGCCGACGCGCTCTCTGTTGCCATTGTCTCTGCTGCATTCATAAATTTTTTTCTTGGAAATTACAGATTTTGGTGAAAAAAATATGGTAACACTGGTTGCAAGTCACACTTGTCAGGAATGTGTTCTTTTTAATTGCTAGATTTGTTAAAGAAATACGAATGTAGTTACAGAGCGCTATTAGAAATGAATGTTTTAATGAAATATTTTATGAATCACATTGAAACATATCGATCTTCATCGTAGGAAAAAGTTAACTTTTTGTATATATTGATTAAAATAATCTTAAAAATTTACCAAAAAACATTCTATTAGAGATCATAATTTTGTATTTTTTTGGTTTTACAAATATTTGGATTTAGCTATAAGAAAATTTTACATTTTTATTAAAGTCTAAAAAACCAAAAATGGTACTATTAGCTTTTTAAAAAAACTATACTCAGGTCATTCCAACAATAAGGATTGCCATATTTTACGTAATAGCAATCGAATCGAATCAACTCGAATAAAAATTCAATTTGAACTTCAAATCAAATTATTTGTTTCTTCGAATAATTCGAATAGTTCAAATAGTTTGAATAATTCAAATAGTTTAAAAAAAGCTCGCCGCAAATTTGAGGATATCTATATACACTCATGGTCAAAATAATAGGGTCAAGATTTTTTTTTGCACTGCAATTGTTGACAGAGCCCCATTTTTGTATATTTTAAAGAAAACTCAAATTTAATTTATTACTTTGTATTGTGTAAATTTAAAAAAAGGCAAACATAGCAGAAAACTAGAGAATGGACTATCTTCGGCTATACCGAAGCTGAAATACCCCCACACAGTAGGAAGAAGTACCTCGAACATAAAATGTGGTCTCAAGACCCTATTTTGAGCCAATTTTAAGTGTTTTTGGAGCCCGGACCAAAATCGATTTCTAAAAATTTAAAATCAAATCCACCAAAAAAAAAAATATATTCTCAAGAACCCATTTAGACCCTTTTATATGTGGCTTCGAAACCTCGGACCATGTCAAAAATACGTTTCTAAACATTTCCAACGAATGCAGCAATAAAAAAGACTTGAAAAATGTTTAACTTTGTTTTCGGTGTATGGGAGCCACGCTCAGTTTTTGTCCGATTTGGCTGATTCTCGAACTTGATCTCAGTATTTACGAGAAAAACATGTACCCAAAGTTTCAAGTCGATATCTCCAAAACTGCGACCGCCATCGTGCGGACGGACAGACAGACGGACATGGCTAAATTGACTCCAAAAAAATTGAATTAAATAATACAAATATTTAATGAATTTGGAACAGGTAAGTGGGACTGCAGCTGCCACCAGGTGTATCTTTGGACATTTTTTTGGTGATTGGGATTAGACCAACTCCCAAGTGCGTCTTTGGGACTTTTTTGGGGTTGGTCTAATCCCAAGTGACGCGATTCACCCAAAAAAGTGCCAAAGACGTACTTTTGAGTTGGCACTTGGGAGTTGGTCTAATCCCACGTGACGTGATTAACCCAAAAAAGTCCCAAGGACGCACTTGGAAGTATGGGATTATCTAAATCAGTTCAACCGCTAAAGAGTTTTTACTAATGAAAAGCTGTAAAAATGCATTATAACGTCTAAAAAAAAATTGTGATGAGGTGGAGCAAAACCCAGCTAGGGTTTTACTCCCACATACAATAATATAATTTTGATAATTTTGGAAATTTACGATAGAGTGGTGGGTAAATTACGAAATAAAGTTAACGTACACAAATACGACGACCGATCATTTTGAAAAATGTAACCCACAAAATTGGTTGAATTTTGATTAATTTAACAAGATTTTTCGATTTCCTAGAAATTTTCATAGGCCTTCCCAAACAAAATTTTTTTTTTCGAATCTCCGGGTCTGAGTTCTTCGAAAGTTGGCAACCCTATTACCAGTTCCAAATTCGTCAAATATTTGTATTATTTAATTTTTTAACTTTTTGAATTATTCTAATTGTTTAAGCTTTTCAAACTATTCAAACTATTAGAATGGAACAAGTTTACTTTAGGGCCTGGAAATTTTTTGCACTTTTTTTTTTTGATTTTTATGTATTTTCATACCCCGGACGCTTATAGTTTCCGAGATATTTGCGTTTAAAGTTGCGAATTTTTCCATATAAAATAATCACTTTTTCTTGTTTATGAATTCTTCTTCTTCTTGAAAGTGTCACTCAGAATGAAAGTGGTAACCGGTGCAAGTATCACGAATCTAATGTTCATGTGTTCATGGAAGCATAAAGTAGGTACTTATTTTAATATATTTATGGCAATGAAGTATTTAGTTACTTATTTTAAAGAATTTATGGAAATATATTTTGGAAATAGGCAAATGAATTTAAAGAAAGATTGAAACAATGTATTTAATTGAAAATGTCGTGATTTTTGCGTCAGGCTGGCAACTATATGTATGAAAATTTTGAATTTTGTATATTACATAGTAAGCAAAGCTGGGCATAGTTAATCGAGAATTTAACTTCGTTAACCCGGTAATAGTTAATCAAAAATGTAACTTCGTTAAATTAAAAAGTTAATTTCGTTGAAAAGTTAACTTCGTTAAAAGTTAAATTAAATATGTATTAATTATGGGTTTTAGCTCATTTTCCAAAAAATTCATTTTGGAATGAGGAGTACAACAACTAAGCAAAAACTCAGTCTGGCAGAGTGTACAGCTGTTTCGGATCCAGCCACGGATCCTCGTCAGCACTCTTTATGCATTTTATTTTATCCAAGCGACGCTATAAGAAAGTATTGGTATGACGCACAAGAGAATTGTTTCTCCTTTGCATCACACGCCAATTCACTGAAGCAGCGAATGGTAAAATGCAGCAAACTGAATTTTTACTTGTTGTTGTATAGCAACCTACTACTATGCCTGGTTGAAGAATTTCCTCAAAGTCCCAGCAAGCAAGTTGCATGGCAAATGAATTTTTACATTGTGTGTGCTCTGATACACACACAACAATTCACTTGCCAGAAAATACAAAAACAACAAAATTGTTTTTGGTTTAATTGGCGTAGGTGGTAGAAATTGACGAGTCGAAGTTTGGTAAACGTAAATATAACCATGGACACGCGGTTGAGGGACAGTGGGTTTTCGGTGGAGTGGAGCGTGGGAGTGGCCGCTGTTTCCTCGTTCCTGTAGAGAAGAGGGACAAAGATACGCTCCTGGCACTTATTCAGGAGTGGATCTTGAGCGGGACGACTATTATGTCCGATTACTGGAAGGTAATTTAGTGAAAATAATAAATATTTTTATTTGTGTGTATTTTAATTGTGTGTATTGGTTTTCAGGCGCGATTTTTTGTTAAAATTTTTCATTTTCAACTTTACAACAACAACAATAACACAAAGCGCCGTAGGCGAAAAATTTTAATTTTTAGAGTTATGTAATGTTGTTGTGTTTGTAATAGTTGCAATGTTTTTAAGGGCTGTTCCAACATCAAATTACAAAATCAACATTACAACAACAACAACATGATTACGACAACAACATTGTCATAGCAATATTACAACAACAAGAACCATACAACAGCATTGCAATAACATTATTACAACAAAAAAACAAAATTAACAAAATTACTGCAATAGCAATAATACAACTGTATTGTTGTAGTTGTGGTGTTGTTGTAGTGTTTGAAAATTGCAAATGACAAAAATTGTGCCTAAAACGAATGTACAAATACATTCAAGGAAGAAGAAGAATTCATTCAATAACGAAGAAGTGAATATTTTATATGGGAAAATTCGGAACTTTAAACGCAAATATCTCGGAAACTATAAGCGTCCGGGGCAAAACTCTTCCAGATTTCGATTTAGGACGTGAAAATACATAGGAATAAAAAAGTGCAAAAAGTTTCCAGGCCCTAAAGTAAACTTATGCCAAATATTTAAATGCAATTTTCAAACTTTGACCTTCTATAACTTTGACACAAAAATAGAGAGAGACCATTTCCCATTTTTTTCAGATTTCGTTTTATACACAATTTACAAAAAATAAGTCTTTGGGCGTAAACTAAACTTGTTCCAACTTGTTCACAATTTATATTTTCGAGTTTTAGTTTAGGGGAATTCATTTAAAGTGGGAAAAGGTGCAGTTGTGCAGATGTGCAGTCAAAACATATGAAATTTGACAGTTCTTTTAACCAACTGCACGTTTTCGACGGATTTTCCACTTTAAATGAATCCCCTTATTGTTTATTAATTCATAGTTACCCAATCACACACAAAAACATGGTTACTAAAACCATCACCGTCTTGTAAAATGCTAAAAGCAACAATATTTTTGGCAGATATTTTACATATAACGGACTTTTTCGTGGCTTCAATATCTCTAATATATTCGGCGTTTTGAACTTTGTATATTATCGCCATTCTACAATATTAAAAATGTAACACCAAACAAAAACACCAAACCAAGACACAATTTTGTGTACTTGACAAGTGTTGCCAGATGGATGTCTTTGTTTTCACTTAAAGGTACCCACTAAGGCATTCAATCCCGGGATCCCGAATCCCGGGATCCCGGACGTTTTCTCAATCCCGGAAACCCGGGATTTTAAGTCCGGAATCCCGGGATTCAAAAAATGCATTGTTTAAGATATTTTTGACGTTTTTCCACAAAAATACTTTCGTGCATTTACTTTCAATATAATTGATAAATTTAAAAAACACCACTTTTGTAGATTTATTGCTACAAACACACAAAAATTGACAAAATTTTTGTCAATAACGGTTAAGAAACAATTTTTATCGATCTGAATCAAATTTTTTCAATTTAAACAATTTTTTTTTACAAAAAAGATATATGTTAAAATTATTTTGTTGACCGTATATTGAAAACTTTACGAATTAGATAAATGGTTTTGTGTGGGTTTTACTTTTGAATGGACACCAATTTCAATAGTTTTAAACAGCAATTCGTGTATCTGTTCCCGCTATAATACTAAAACTACTGAAAATAAGTTTTTCGTGTGTAGCATGAAATGGAGCTGGCAGAATTTTATGATTATAATCGGATTCAGGTGGCAAAAAAAATGAGTTGTTCGATCAATGTAATTTAAAAAGAATTACTTTTTGTTCCACTATATTTATTTTAAATATTATTTGTTTTGTTTAATGTAATATTTAATAAGTATTATTTCTTTGTCGAATTAAAATGAAATTAAACTTAAAATATTGTTGCAACAATTTTTTCTTTAATTTTATATTAATTATTATATTTAATTGGAAAATCCCGAAAATCCCGAACAAATCCCGGGATCCGGGGTTGTAATTTCAAATCCCGAAATCCCGGGATTTTCAAAAACACTTCGGGACTGAATGCCTTAGTCCCCACACACCAACGCGAAATTTCGCAGACGCCGCGAAAATCGCTAAAAAAAATTGTTTTTGAAAAGACATTATTCGAATAAAAAAGATTTGTTTGTAATGAAAAATTTCTTAAAAACAATTAAAAAATCTATATCCTTTATAAATTTTGTTAAATGGAACGCACTATCGCATTTACAAGAACAATTTTTGAACAACATTTTTAATTGTTTTTATGAAATTTTTCACCACAAACTAGAGACCGACCGAAATTTGGTCCCGTTTTTTTATCTTTTCCATCACCGGCCAAAAAAAGCTGTTTGGGCCGTGTTTCGGATTCGGCCGAAAAGTAGAATATCGTTTCCGGCCAAATTTCGTTATTTCCGCCGAAAATTTCGGTTTGATACGGAAAATGTAACAAATAAATAACAAAAGTTATTTGATCGACAAAACTGAACTTTTTGTGTGTTTAATATACTTGATAGACCAATTCTTATGTATTTTGCCACGCTGAATACGAAAAAAATAATAATGAAATTTTTATAACACTCACCAAAAATGTAATTTTTGCGGCGTTTGCGGAAAAATGGTGCGTGCTGTATAAAAGCGATATGTAACACAAACTTAAGCATTGATCATAGTTTCGAAGAATCAGAAGCGACAATGAAAAACTTTGAAACTTAATTTCTTGAAAGAATTTGTATGTTACATCCATTCAGGAGTTCTCACTCTACTCCTATCGGAGTAAATCTATAACTCTCGCAATGATTTTTAAATTCCTACACAGAAAAAAAAATGGTCGGTAGAATTAACCGAAAAAAGTGGTTGACGTACAGAATTTCAAAATGTGTGAAAATTGTAAATTGTTTAACCAAGCTGGTAGGTAGATTGAATTGACAAAAAATTGTAAAAAAAATAGTGGAAATAACCGAAAATAATTGTTGTTTTACAGAAATTATATGTTCTTTTCCGCAATTGGTGTTTAAATTTTAATTTTCACCAACCTGTGCAATTTACCATTCGCGCATCTTCAGTTGAATCGTTGGGATTCAAAGAAAGAAGAATTCCGAATCGTGTTATGAATGTTGTGCCTTATAGAGGCAGCTTAAGCAAAGCCAAAAAGAGTTTTTTTGCTTGTAATACCGCATTTGTAATACTAATTTTGAAAAATAAGAGCTTGTGTCAAGCTCAAGCTAATATTTTTTTTTTAAATGCCGTCTTGCATTTTCGTAATATATTTTTGTGTTTAATTTGTTTTTTTATAATTGTTGTTGTTTGTTTTCAAATGAAAAAAAAATAAATTCATCGAAAAAAGTTTTCTTTTTAAAAAAATATGTATCGAAACAAATTTTTGTTGTATCTTTACAATTAAAATTGTAAGCCAATCAATTTAAATGGTTTTCTTACTAAAAAACTAGTAAGAGAATTATCTTCGGTCTGACCGAAGCTATAATACCCTGCACATGCGAGTACGATACATTCTGAGACCATATGTTAGTAATTTTATCGAAAATCGGTATTTTATTGATAGTTTTTCGATATTTTATTCATAATTTTTAGATATTTTATCGATAATTTTTCGATAATTTATCGATTTTTATCGATTTTTTATCGATAATTTTTCGATTTTTATCGATAATTTTTTGATTTTTATCGATAATTTTTCGATTTTTTATCGATTTTATTGGTGATTTTTTGATTTTTTATCGATAATTTTTCGATTTTTTATCTATAATTTTTCGATAATTTATCGATAATTTTTCTATAATTTATCGATCATTTTCGAACATTTATCCATAATTTTCCAATATTTATCGATAATTTAAGTTTCCTGATCCATTTAAAAATTTTGTTCCGATTCCATTTTGTTCCGGTCCAATTCCATTTCGTTCCGGTTTCATTCCCATTTCGTTCCCGACCTCATTTCCAACCCAATGCAAAAAACCGCATCCAAATCGGTTCAGTATTCCTCAAGATAAACGAAAATAATATAAAATTGGCGGCCATTTTGTATGGGAGGTAGGCGTGGCTCTTATCCGATGTTGCCCATTTTCAATACCGTCCAATCATTCGCCAAAACAAGAGGAATCCCAAAATTTGGGGTCGATAGCTCAAAAGCTACGACAGTTATCGTGCGAAATGACAGACAGACGGACATGGACTAATGGACTCAGGAGGTGATGCTGATCAAGAATATAATACTTTTCCATACCGGACACACCTCCTTATGGGCGTTACAAACGGTGTGACAAAAACAATATACCTTTGTGCAGGGTATAAATATGTATCGAAAGAAAATTTTGCTGTATGTTTACAATTCAAATTGTCGCAAAGACCCATGGTGCGATAATCGGAAATACAAATCATGATATTTATACCCCCACACACACTGTGGCAGGGTATACTCACTTTGTCACAACGTTTGTAACGCCCATAAGGAGGCGTGTCCGGTATGGAAAAGTATATATATTCTTGATCAGCATCATCGCCGGAGTCGATTTAGCGATGTCCGTCTGTCCGTCTGACCGTCTGTCCGTCCGCACGATAGAGGTCGCAGTTTTGGAGATATCGACTTGAAACTTTGGGTACATGTGCAGGAGGGGAAGTAAAAAACAATGTTTTTAAAATATAACCCTTTAACCGACTAAAAAGCAGAAAATAAATTTCCTTTAAATTAATTTCCGCAATTTCGACTTAAAATTAAGAGTTTTTGGCTACTTTGTTCCTAATATCATTGCTTTTTAGTCGGTTAAAGGGTTATATTTTAAAAAACTATTTTTTTACTCTTTTTTTTAAATTTTTTTCCCTTTTTTCCATCTTTTCCCCTTTTTTACTCTTTTTCCCCAATGCGAACCTAAGTAAAAAATTTCAGCCCTGTAGCTTAAAAAATACGAAAGATAGAACTTTAAATTCGTTCCGTCCCGCTCCCCTTTGCCCCCACACCCCATTTGTTTTAAAAATTATATCACAAAACAATTAAATACACTTGCCGATATATTTCGAAGTATTCTATATTCTATTTTTATGTATGAATAGACCATTCCAAATACAATGATGTTCTCAGCCATCACGTGAGATTTACATCATCAGGATGTTTACATCGTATTTTCCATTTCTCAAATTTCTCAAAATGGCGAAAAACTGAGAACGCCATTGTGTTTAGAATGGCCTGTGATATTCTTAAAAAAACTTCATTCGTTTCATTATTATTATTTAATATTCTAATAAAATTTTGAATATAATTAAATTGTTTCATACACAAAATTTCGCTATTGATAAAAATTTGTATCATTTTTTTAAAGCAAATTTGCATATAGAAGGCTGAAACCGACCGAAAAAGGGCTGTAAGTGCAGGCATTCAATTGAATTTAGTTAAAATGTTTTGTTTATGTTTTTTGACAAAAAAAAAATGTTGTTTTGTTTTCTATAGAAAATTTAACTATTTAATTTAACTTTTAACGAAGTTAACTTTTCAACGAAATTATCTTTTTAATTTAACGAAGTTAAATTTTTGATTACTGGGTTAACGAAGTTAAATTCTCGATTAACTATGCCCAGCTTTGGATGAGACCCTTTGCCAAAATCCTTAAATTCGAATCTATTGGTGATCCTAACACAAAGCTGTATGCCTTTTGAACATTGGCCAATACAACTTTGCTCAAACCGGAAACATGAGCAGTAATATTCTCAGTTGGAAGTTTCATTATGCGTTGTAATCTTTGTGAGATAAAAGTGCATCCTGAAAAAGAATCGATAAGCGCTCTGGCTGAATACACCGCACCTATATGATAAAAAGTCACCATAGCGGTTCCTAAAAGAACACATTCTGTCGTAATAGGGGAAGGGTTAGAAGAGTTTGGGTTTGAATTGGGAAACTGAGGGGGCCGCGAAGACTCAGCCTGATTATTTGAAGCAGGTGGATTCGCAACTTCCTTATGTAAAAATGAATTATGTCGCCTCTTACAGGTCGCACAGCTAACTCTGCTTATACACTCCCTAACATGGTGCGAATGTGCAAAACAATTTAAACACAAATGGTGTCGGCGCACTACTGCTAACCTTGCATTATTGCTCATGCCTAAGAATTTTGGACAATTTCCAAGGAGATCCTATAGTATATATAGTATATATATTCTTGATCAGCATCACCGCCGGAGTCAATTTAGCCATGTCCGTCTGTCTGTTCGTCCGCACGATAGCGGTCGCAGTTTTGGAGATATCGACTTGAAACTTTGGGTACATGTTTTTCTCGTGAATACTGAGATCAAGTTCGAGAATCAGCCAAATCGGACAAAAACTGGGCGAGGCTACCATACACCGGAAAAAAAGGTCAACATTTTTCAAGTCTTTTTTATTGCTGCATTCGATTGGAAATGTTTAGAAACGTATTTTTGACATGGTCCGAGGTTCCGAAACCACATATATAAGGGTCAAAATGGGGCTTGAGACCAAATTTTTTTTTTTGGTCGATTTGATTGGAAATTTTTAGAAACGGATTTTGGACATGGTCCGGGCTCCAAAACTATTTATAGGTGGCTCAAAATGGGGTCTTGAGACCATTTTCACAAGGTCTTATATTGTCATATCATTTCAGAGAGAGAGAGAAAACGGGAGAGAAAAAATTATATTGCAAATGGGATGCATCAATAGGTATAATGGTTTTGCGTGTGTTTTACTTTTGAATGGGCTGGTGTTTCCATTCAATTTAAAAAATTTTGAACAACTTTTAACATTGGTGTATTCGCTAAGGGTCGTGAGTCGTGAGATGGGATAGGTTTTTACCGCCCATAAGTTAGAAAATAAGTATTTCTCTTACATTTTCACAGTAACTATCTTTTTACTAGTAAATTTGACCGTACCATGCACGGGAAAATAAAACACTAATTTGAAAAATTAAATGTTTACTAAATATATAGTGTATATTTAGATGCAAAAATATTTTCTATGTTCTTATATGTAATTTTTTTTTATAGTTGAACTGTTACATTAAAAAAAGAATTAAAAAAGAAAGATTAAAAAAAGAAAAAAATATGAAGCATGGAAATAAAAAAAACAAAAACTACGGCCGGTACCGGGCTTGAACCTATGACTGCCGCAGTCATAGGCCGAAGCTCTAACCACAGACCACATCCAGCTATAAAATAACTTCAGCTAATAGCGATGTAGCTCAGCAAGCTGTATGGTGATTGCGTATATACACACAAAAAGTTTTATTTACCATTGCCACCTTTAAGGAAATAATACTGCCAAAAGGCTAGCGTTGCCACCTAACAATGTTTTCATCTGTTACGGCTAAACATTATTTCCGATTGTCGATTATTTTTATTGCAAAGCGATTTAATCATTGGAATTTTCAATTTTTATTTTCGTATTATGTATTTTGACGTACTAAAACCAGGGTTCAAATTGCTGCAGTATTTTCAAATACTGTTGCTGACTTTGACGCAGTGAGCAAAAAATTTATTTTTGAAATACTTTGCTTACTGTAAAGCAATTTAGAAAATACCTTGAGCACAGTTTACCGCTTTAAAGTATTCGTGTCACAATACCGTCAAATTGCTCCCTTTTCAATGCTTTGAATACTTCCTTTGCTTTAAGTTACTTTGTGCGTATACAATTTGGTCCAAGTCAACGATTGACAGAAATACTGACTTTTGCAACCTTTGTATCAATATTTTTCGTAAATCGCACATGCATTTATGCATGCAGAATATCACAAGCTAAATTTTACCACTTGTAGAATTGGTTTTCTTTTAATTGAACAGCCGGCTGATGAAATGTGACAAATCCCTTTTACAAGATTACGCATTCAAGTTTAAGTCTAAATTTTATAAATTAAAGAGAAACGTACAAAAATTGGGAAGGAGGAAGATGTGGAAAGAGCTTAAAAGAGCTAAGAACACAATTTCGTTTTTTTTTTGTAAAGGTTAATAATCTTAATAATCTTTGCAATAAAAGTTATTTATATATCAGACCCTTAAACCTCGCACAACAAATTCTCTGACGGCGCAATCTAGTAAACTGATTTGTGTTTTGCTTAAGTGTCAAATGGCAAATGTCAACAGGCTTTGTTAGTGATGTGATGAGTCAATACTTTTTGTCCAAATACAAAAAAAAAAAAAAATATTAGTCAGATATGATTGTATTTTATTTTAAATATATCTGAATGTATTTCGGCAAATATTTGCCTAACCTTACTACCACTTAATTTTTGTCTAAGGCGACATTTCCTTCGGAATTGTGTTAATATGGGCTCAAAATTAAGTACTTAATACTTAGTATTGGGTACCGACAATTTGGTACATCACTAATGATTTTATTTTGATACATCCAAATGTTTTTTTTGTTCATACAAAGCAATTTAAAGCAAAGGAAGTATTCAAAGCAATGAAAAGGGAGCAATTTGACGGTATTGTGACACGAATACTTTGACGCTGTAAACTGTGCTCAAGGTATTTTCTAAAATGCTTTACAGTAAGCAAAGTATTTCAAAAATAAATTTTTTGCTTCCTGTATCAATGTAAGCAACTGTATTCGAAAATACTGCAGCAATTTAAACCCAATTTTTAACATTTTTCTAATTAAAATAATTAGATAGCGAATAACGCCTCTGTGTGCGCAGAGGCCTTAAGTGTGCATGTTATCGCCTCCTCGCTTCCGCCAAGAAGAAAATATCTTGTAATCATTGAATTATATTGATCAAAATTTACAATTTTAATTTTTCACAATCGCGAAGTTATTGGAAAGTGCTTTTTCACACCGGATAAAATCGCGGAAGGGTTCGGATAGTAAAGTTACGTGAAGCAAGCTTTGAGAATCGAGCCGCTGGTCACGTTTTTAACTATCAGCGAAAACGTGAATCGTGGTCGAGTTACACGATTGCACCCCAGGGGTTTTTAAGTAAATATTTGCAACTCCGATATCTTGTCGAGTATCAATCAATAGCAATGTTGTGATGCCATTCATCCCACATGCCGGATAAATTGATGAACAGTTAGAAAATTATCTAAATCTTTCCACTTCGGAATTTCAGATTTTTTATCTATGCTTTGCTCCCATAAGGAGAGCGTATCAATGGGCAATCGTGTTGAACATAGATAAATAAGAAGTGGTTCCCAATTGCTGACATCGATATCATACAACTTTAATGTTGAGATGCAATTGTTTATATCACGCTGCAATTTGCACTACCCGATTCGGAATTAATAGTAGGTTGAAAATAACCTTTAATTGTCTGTTGACCAAAATTCGTTTGTTTTCGAATCGGTCCGAAAGATTTTTCCACGCCTGTGTAGCGTGAGTAAGGCGAGTGCGTGTGATATTACCGTGGTCCAAAATCGTATGGAGAACATTTTTTCTTCTCTTGATGTCAAATCGTTTCATTTTGTGAGAAAAAAATTCACAAAAAAATTTGGGCATCCTAGGTCAACATTAACACGTGCCCTCCGAGACTCGTATTATTTCAATTAAACAGTATGGGAAAAATAAAATTTTTTAAAAATAATTTTTCGAAATTCGGAAGATTTTAAAATCGGGAATTTAGCAGAAATGGTAGAGAACTCTACAACGAAAAAATCTAACATTTCACAAGCCATAAAAAATCTCAATGTGAAATAAACTGTGTGAAATAAACCGTGCATCACGCCCTTTTGATTCATCAAGGTGCATTTAGACCGCACGAGCGAACCCAATTTTTGTTGCGACCTCCAATCGCGAACAAAGTTGTGTTCGCACAACCGTTTACACCGCCTGAATATTTGTTCCCGAACAAGCATCGGAAACGGATTTCTTCGTTTTTAAGTGTTTACACTGCCCGAACCTTTTGAGCGAGCATTCGGTTACGAACACAAGTTCTCGAACCAGGTGTTTACACCGGCCGAATGAGCGGCATTTTGTTCGCGAGTTCGTGCGGTCTAAATGCACCTTTAGAGTCAAGTTACACTATCAATTCATACCGCATGGGAATGCCGTTTTTAGAATTTACACTGGACTGGGAAATCCGAAATTTTAAAGCTTTTTAATGAAAATGTAAATAAACAAAGCATGCCAACTTTTTTATTTTATTGGATCCGCCATCTCGAATTTTTCAATTTCGACATCAAATTTGAAATTATCGTAATCAAAAATCCCCCTATACAAAATTTGATTTGGTCTCTGGCTTCTGATACGTGTTCGGGAACATATATTCAGGCAGTGAAGCGGTTGTGCGAGCGGAATTTTGTTTGCGATTAGACTTCGCAACAAAAGCTGCGTTCGTTCGTGCGATCTAAATGTACCTTTACATAAATTTTTCGACCGATATTTTAAAAATATCGATGTGTCGCTTGCATCCCTGATGATGACATATTTGCTGTCATCGCGAAATTCTTTTTGTGCCAGGCCGAATTTCTATAGACAAAAAGTTTTAAATTAGTAGAGAAATATGTTTTGTGCATATTCACATTCGCTGGTTAGTGAGTTATTGGTTTGCGTGTGAAGAAACCAACTAATTTATTTTACTATTTGTGTGATTCCATAGCCAACCTTATACCTTAGCAATTTGGGACGAAAACCACACTATAGGCAGAGAAGCGGCATAAAAGTTACAGCGCAAAATTTCAACACTAAGAATGTAGTACGTTTTGATTGTCTTCAAGATTTGGCTAAAATCGTTTGTCAATCCCCGAAAAGTTTTCGACTTTTAACTGAGCACAATGCTTGCCTGTATCGTTTCTTTGAGTCTGAGCGCCTCAAGTATATTCTTAGCAAATTTGAGGCGACTTTGCGCGATTTACCCGCAACGACAGTTGAATCTATTTTTCGGTCTAGATCTAGGACGAAACATTTGATAGAGTTTACGTTTAGCGCATCGGTGTCCCCAGTTCCTGGACATTCGAAACTACTGACACCGATTTGGACACAGCAAAATGTGTAAGTGAATTGTTTGAAAATACCCCTGGGTCCAGATGTTGAATCATTCTTCGTTTGTAGAAATTTCGTGCGCCACTTTAAGACGGATCGTTCCATTGCCACCGAACTTAAACGCAACCCTACCATGACATCAAGACTGAGAACGGCGTTGGGTGGCCCCCAGAAATCGGAAACAGATCTGTCGGCACAAGCTACGACTTTAAAAAAACTTTTGCAAAAAAGCAATGAACTAGGCCAGAATAATAGCGCTGTAAGTACATGTTTGTGTATAATATCGTACAGTTAATTGAATATTTTGTCTCCGCGCGCAAAAAAAATGTTTATATTTTTGGAACAAATCCACGCCCCTTAAGAAAAGTATAATGTTTCACTTGCCTTACGAAAATTATTATGTTTCAATATTCCGAGAAACTAATTATGACTCAACTTGTTTGTCGCAAGTTATTATAGTAAAAGTTATTAATCAAATTATGAGAGATTTTTACACTTCTCTCTTTTTCTCAATCCATATAATGTCAAACTTAAAAAAATCTTAACCCAAAATAACCGTATATTTTCAAAATAAAAAATAACAAATTTGTGTGAATATTTTGAAGTGTGCAAGCAAAGCGCCAGCGTTGGATAACAAACTGCAATGTTGTCCCGGATAGCTCTTCGCGTTTGTAAGAGCCATTTGCAGGACAGCGATTTCATTATATCTCCGATAAAAGCAACCGCGTCGAATAGATTACGACTTCAACCAGCAGTCCCTCTGCCATGTGTTCAGCCGATCGAAGAAGCTGTTGATGAGCAACATGGAAGTAGTTATCGTAGAATCGTGGAAGATGCCTGTTTTCTACGATTTCGATTGCCGAATGATGGAGTCATGTTTAAAAAGCATCATTACTGCCCTTTATCGTTTGTGTGGTGCAAAAGTACAACTTGACCGTATAAGGGGTTTGTTTTCATTTTTTGACAGGACAGACCCTGTACTCAAAAATATATAAAACGTCAATCCTATTTTGATTAATATGCTTTGGTCTTCCCGAGAAAACTATTATGATTCACAGTTTTGCCACCTAGACTATTACATTTCAAGTTTTTTTACGAAAAGTAATATATTTCACTACATGACAGTACATGACCAGGACCGAAAAGTGTGTGTGTGTGTGTGTGTGAAAATACAATGGTTCAATTTGGCTTAAATGGCATGACAAATTGGCCCTTCCATATCAAAAAAAACAATTATATTTGTTTTCGTCGCAATAAGCGAGACATCACAGTTTTCGTAGCAATACAGTGAAACATAATACTCTTCGGTGTAATAAGCGAAATATCATAGTTTTCGACAAAACTTATTGAAATATAATATTCTTCGTCCCAAAAAACGAAACATACTACTTGCAAAAGAACATCTTCGTAAGGCAAATGAAAAATTATACTTTTCTCAAGGGGCGTCGAAATGTACTTCACTTGTACCTCTCAGAATTCAAAACTTTTTTTGTAACCTGTTCAGAGTCTATAAAAAATTAAAATTAAAAAAAAAAGTTGCTCTCACTTAGTTTACGAGATATAGGCAAAAGAACATACTAAATTAAAACGACGATATTTATCAACAGACTTGGACAAATTTGAAATTGTTTATAGTAACATATAAAAAATCAATATCGGTTAAAAATTGTTTAAAATATTTTAATTTTTGTAAAAAAAAAAAAGAAGAAATTTTACTATTAACCTTTATATTTTTATTAAAAACTATCCTAAGGTATACTTTTTATAATTAAATAAGATAGCTCTCTTTTTTACCTTTAATTTAGTATATAATATGTATGCTTGGTGTCATAAATCCTTTGAAAAGAAATTGAACAATAAATCGGTTTTTTCAATAATTTCATTACAAAATGTCGAAATCGTCCACATATTTGACATTGACAGTCTTCATCTGCTCCCTAACTGGGATATACAAAAAACAAAAAATTGCGCAATTTTTTGATAAAATTTTACATGAAACCCATAAATATAATTTAATTTAATGAGCTTGGCAATGTACTTGCGTAGTATTGTGCAAATCAAGCAAAAATGTAATGCAAAAACAAAGAAAAGTATTTTTTCGTCCACCTGATTTCACAAAAACCCAATAAATCAGCTGTAAACGGAGTTTGAAGTGTTATATGCCCAAAATTTTAATATATAATGCGTTGAATAGGTCTGCATCAGATATGTTGATAGCAAAGATTTTATTTTATTTTTTAAACGTAAATTATGTAAATGTTTTCAGTATTAATAAAAAAAACTATGAAGTGTACTTTTTGGCAGAAAAATTTTGAGTTGATGAAAAACTTTTTATAATAAATTGTTTTGTATGTATCAAAAGAACTCACATCCTAAAAGTATGCACAAAATATTTTTCAAATAATAACCAATTAGAGAATTTTTTCGAAAACGGTGCGACACAATTATTAATTAAAAATCGGGGGGCACCTAGATTTGGAAGAAATTTAAAGTGGACATGTTCACCTTTGATTTGATATCAAAGATTAAGCTGAAATAAATGGCAATCAGAAGATGAGTGCCATTGTGTAATTAAGTAAAATAATTTAGAACCATACTTACTAAATGTCCGAATCTAAAGAATTGAAAACTAAGGGAGGTCTCTTAAAAAAATGTATATTGCGACCAATTTTTGCAGTATAAAACCGTAAAATTAAAAACTGTTAGCTAAAAGTTATTGCTGCAGCGAGTACACGCAATATTTTAACCAAATCTTTTTAAAACAATATTATTTGGATATTAATCTATAGAACTGCATTTTTACATTTTCGAAAAAACCAAGTATTACATATTATATACTAAATGAAAAGTAAAAAAAAAGCTATCTCATTTTAATATAAAAAAAATACCTCAGAATAGTCTTTAATAAAAATATAAAGGTTATAAGTAAACAAAATTTATATAAAGATGGTTAAATTACCTTTCAAACAAGCCCACGGAGATATCGTCGTGTTAATTTCGTCCTTTTGCCTATATCTCGTAAACTGAGTGAGAGCGATTTTTTTTATAGATTTTGAACATGTTACGAAAAAAGTTTTGAAATCTGAGAGCCATATTTTTTAGCAATTGATTTTGTTTGCCCATACTAAAGCATTTTTAACATTAAAAATAGTTTAAGCAAATTAATTAAATTTGTAAACCGCTAGTAATTTTTGTAATTTATTGATCACAGAGTGCTATTGCCCATTGCCATTTTTTAATTTTTATTAATATCAAAAATTGTCTGGACTGAAAAAAGATTTGCAGCCCTAGTCCATACGCATTATATAAGGTGGGCGTTAACACACGTACCTTTTTTTGTAGGCGCAGCGACGATATATTTCTAAACAAAACGTACCTTGAAATTATTTTGTTCAAGAGTAGCTGTGCAATCGGTCATTTTGAGCATGAATAACATTGAGCCCTTCACGCGAAATGGTCTTAGCGCCAAAAAGTAAATTTTTCCGGAGACATTTTTTTTTACTTTTTTCTTTATGTAGTGGCAATAGTAACGTGTCGCTTAAGTTAAAATTAAACTCTCTATATCTATGGAACTATGAACGTTTCAGCTGCAACATTTTGCATGCTGATGCGTATCGCTTAAGACATTTTCTTTTGCGGGAAGGGCTCGACATGTTATCCTTAACAATTTAATAGGGTCTAACAGTATTTATTCGGCGAATACCCATACTATAAGCTTCAACTACATTTAAGAACTTTTTGTTATTAACTCTTAAAACATTGCAGGAAAGTAATATAAAAATTGCATTTGCCGAGGGCTATCTCGCCGCTGTGAACTCTGAGGACACGCCTAAATCTGGAAAAACAATGAAATACCTGAAAGTATGTATTAAGCAGCGATTACGCTAGCTTACTAATTTGTAATTTGTATCAAGCGTGATTTTGTCGTGAGAGCGGTTGAAAATAGTGAGCCGCCTTTCGTGATTATGTGAGTCACATTTTTTTTTTGTATTAATATTTTGGGTTGAGAAATTTGTATACATGTTGATGCTTTAAAACAAACATCAATGCTTTAGTACAAGACAAAAAATTTAATTTTTGTGGTTAAATAATCATCTTTATTGATCAATGAAATAAAGTTCCGTTAGAACTTTGTGGAATATTATTAATTTTAAAATTCGTAGTCCTGAATAGTTACATTTTCTTATAAGTGCCAGTTCCATTCAAAGCATAGATATCGATTTAGGTGTAGTGGCAAAAGCACATATTCATAGTCAAATCTAGTAGTTACAACACCTTATTACGTGGGCTAATATTTATATGCACGAAAAACTTTAAAATATGTATGGAATATGGACGATAAAAAAGACAAAAATATGGACGTAAAAGTAAAAAATATTGATGATAAATTTCTTGTTTTTAAAGTAATTTCTGGAATTGTTTTACTAGTTCATTAATTTTTATATATAAGTATATGGGGGACATTAGGGGGGTCCATTCATTATTAACTTTGTTTGATGGAAGTCCCAATACCCCTATAATAGTTCCATTTAAAAAAAAAATACTGAAGAAGAAGTTTGGCCTACTTAGAATTTCCCATAGACTCGGTATGGAAAAAATTTAATTTACGGAAAATCCTTTTTCAAAATTTTTAGTGACGCATAAAGTGAAGGGAATTAAGTGGAAACGGTAGAGAAATCTTCAAAGAATATATTCCTCGCATTTATTACGGACTGCCCAACTGCTTCAGGTTATAGACAAATGGCCGAATGCTAAGGCTCCCAACTGAAAATGACAATTTTTAATACAAAATACTGAAGTTTTTCCCAATGTCTAATGTTATACAATTTGTATTTATCCTGAAAACCATTATGGTTTTATCATAATTAAACAATCAAAATAAGTTTTTCATGAACAAATTCATTTATTTTGCCAATTTTGGCCTTAAATAGTCAATAGTACTTCTCTTGACCACTACCACCAATTTTCACTGGGCCAAGTGAATATAAGGTTCATAGACAATAGAATCATATAAAACAGTGTCGGACAAAACTAAAGAATAATGCTTTACCTTGTTTGCATTTTGTTCAATAAAGAGTGGAAAGTGCTTGGATTTAATGTTTTTGTTATAAATTTAGGAAGAATGTTCAATTACTATATTAAAAAAGTAAAAAATTTAAATAATTTCAAAATTATTCATAAAAAATTAAAAAAATTCTTAAAATTGCCGCGCATATGAAAAAAATGTATGTAAAGTTTATTTTTGGTTTTTTTTCGTTGCATATCCTTTATTTTTCAGCATAGCCCTTCCATGCAATTTCTGCTAGGACGAAAAGAGCATCCCTATTTTTACAGTTGTGGCACTGAATTCTGCGATCTACAACTTCCCAAAGATTTTCTACTGAATTTAAATCGTGTGATTGGGCGCGCCACTTCAAAACATCAATATAATTTCCAGCAAACCAGTCTTTCATGCATTTAGCGGTGTGTTTAGGATCATTATCCTGCTGAAAAATCCTTTTTAATTACTTCTCCTCCTCATAAGGCAACATGATATTCTGGAGAATATTTTTGTGCATAAAACGGTCCATTATGTCGGGTTTTTAATGAATTGGAACCATTCCGTTCCCGGAAAAATATCCCCAGATCCGACATAATGGACCGATTTGTGTACGAAAATGTTCTCCAGAATATCATGTTGCCTTATGAGGAGGAGGAGAAGTAATTAAAAAGGATTTTACAGCAGGATAATGATTCCAAACACACCGCTAAATGTGTGACAGCAGGGTTGGCAACTGAAACCGATTCATTTTAGAGAGCGAAACCGATTCGTCGTAACCGATGGAATGGGTTCAACCAACACCAATTGAAAACGTTACGGGGTTTTAATCGGTTTTAAAAAGGTTTTCGTACACAAAATCGACTTGAAGTTTTTTTTTCTAAGAGAAAATTCATCGTATTTCATATATTTTTAAAATATAGAAAAATATTTTTTTTAAATATTTAATAAATTTTTTTATATTCTTACTTAAACAAATAAACAGTTCCTAATACTTTTTGTAAATATCGTTTCAATTTTTTACAATAAGTATTTAAGGTACTTTATGTTCTCAAAACTAGAGAGTGAACTATATTCTATTATATGGTTTTGGAAAACACTTGGCACAAACGCTTTTTTCGTAGTTTTATATGGCCCTTTTTGTTCGATTTAGGTGATTCTCGAACTTGATCTCAGTTGGAAGAAAAGAACGTAAACCCAAAATTTCACGGCGATGTCTCAAAAAAAAAAAATATTCCAACCGCTATCGTCACAGACAGACGGGGATATGGCTAAATCGGTTTTCGATGCTGATCATCAATATATATACTTATCCAACGTTATGAAAAAGGCAAAATACCCTGTGTGGGGTATAAACACTATAAATTTAAGCTGAAATTTGTTTGAGAATGCGATTACCCAACAAACTCAGTCTCAAACGTTTGAGAAAAACACTATTTCTCGAGTCGATAACTAATGTGATACTCGACTCCTTTTCAAAGGTTACTTCAACAAATTAAAAAGTGAAACGTTAATAATTAAATTTTTTAATTATATCTGTACCTTTTATTTTGTTTAGTGTAAAAAAAACTATCTCTACTTATCAAATATGCAATAAAAACAAAAATACAATTTTAAAAGTAATTAATTCACGTTTCACTCTTTTTATTTGAAATCGATTTGAGAATTAACGTTTGAAACCGACTCGAGAACTAACCCTTTTCTTGAATGTAAAACTAACGTTTGAAACGACTCGAGAACTAACCCTTTTCTCGAATCGAGAACTAACTCCCCTTTTTATTGAGAAAGCTATGATTCTCGAGTCAGTATCGACTCGGTTTCAAACGTTCAACATTAGAGAAAAACCTCTGATACCGCGACGTTCTCGAGTCGATATCAAACCTAAATGTTTGCTGGGTAGATAAGGAAATTCGGTAAATGTAGCTAGATTCAGCACCCTTGATTTATATTGAATTGATATAAAATTTCCTAATATTGGGCCATCTAGAAACCTTTTAAAAACTAAACCGAAACCTTTTCAATCGCTCCAACCAACCGAAACCTTTTCAAAATCAGGGAGCGAATCCGATAACCGAAACCGATTGCCAAGTGGGAGTGCAACCGAATCCGGAACCTTTATTCGATTCGGTTGCCAACCCTGGTTAAAATATTGTTTTGGTCGGATAATATCTGGTGCCTCCACAACGCAATTAAAACGTTCTGCTTTTTGGTCAAAATAAAAAAAAATGTTTAAGGGATCACATTAACCGATCAAGGTGGTCTCAAAAGTTTCGTATTGACTTCTATAAGATATTATCCGTTCCAATCGGATAATTTCTTATCCCTACGCAACACGGTTACAGTTTTCCTGTTTTGGTTAAAACAAAAACTAAAATATATAAAATATTGGAAATGGTCCGATCGGACCGTATTGGGTCTCAAAAGTTGCTTATTGATATCATTAAAAAATCATAAAATTTCTTTCCGATTGGATAAGTCCATGGCCCTCTGCAAAGCAATTTCAGTTTTCGGATCTGGAATGAAATTTACAGCGTTTCCTATTGAAGTGAATACGAAACTTTTGAGACCACCACGATTTGATCGGACTCTTTTGCTCCACTGCACGATGTAATGATAAGACCAACATCAAAATGTTAAAAAACTTAAAGAAGTCTAAATTCATGCACTCAAATATTTTTGATAAATAAATAAAAATTATTTCATATGAACAAATGATAAGACCAAACTATAAAAATTTCTGAAATATGGTAAATATTATTTTTGTTTAATTGTTAGTATACTATAGTTAGTATACGAACCCTTTTTAATTATAGCATGTTGAAGACGCCGTGGCATTGAGTTAATTAAAAACATAATAAAATGTTGTTAAATTTTGTTCCATTTAGCAGTAATGTCATTTTTAAGGCATTTTACATTGTCAAATTGTCTCCCATTCTTGAAAATCCACTTAAATAATATTGCCCACATATTCCCAATATTGCCCACATATTCCCAATGTTTAGACCGGGGCTGCAAGCGGGCCAGCCCAAAGCAGGTATGTTACGCTTACTCAACAACCGTTTTGTTGCCTTGGATGAATGAATTGCAGCATTAACTCGTCTGCACCCAAACTCAAAAGAACTTCATCAAGTAATTCTATGTACTTAAGGCTGTCATTTTGGTCAAAAAAAAAACAAATCGGGGTCTTTCCAACTACCCACCCACACCCCCATATGGTGTGGATCCCACACCGCCAAAGTTACGCTTATCGTGCCAAGATTAACATTCGCTGAAAAGTGACAGAAGAATGGTCTAACATTTTTTTTTATGTTAAAAAAAATTTAATTTGGATGATCCTAATGGTTTTTAAATGTACTGGCACCATAAGAGGCAAAATCCCTATATCTCTATATCTTTACTTATATAAAACTCTTCGTGAGTATGTATGTATGTATGTTTGTTCCCTTATACTTGACCGATTTTAATGAAACACATGTAGGTAATTTCATTTACCTCATCATAGGCTATATGCCATTTCATTAACTTTGGGCGTTCGAGGTGGGCGTGTCAAATATTTTTCTAAAATGCATGCAGTGTTTAACCGATTTTGCTGAAATTTTATATGTGGTTTTGGGTAATGAATTGGTAATATGTTGATTCTGAAAATTTGCAGTCCGCCCACTGCCACGCCTTAAAATTTGTAATGCTCTGTAACTCGGGTCCTATTCAAGGGATTTCGCTGAAGTTTTGGATTTGGTGCTGGGAGGTGAAAGGGCAGAGAGATGACTATTATTGCGAGCGAAGCTGTGGGTATAAGCTAGTTTCATATAATTACGAAACTGGGTATAGGGGGTTTTTGGGGTAGCTGATTTCGAAGTTGATGTTATCTATGGTCAGTAGGTTCACTTGAGGATTCACGGCAGGTTAAAATACGGAACAAGTTTACTTTAGGGCCTAGACCACCAACATTTTTTTTTTTTGAAGTAGGTTTTGAATTTTGCCCCGGTCGCCTATAGTTTCCGAGATATTTGCACTTAAAGTTCCGAAATTTCCCATACAAAACTTTCGATTGGTTCTTCTTTCTGCTGTTTTTGGTGACATATTCAAAAGGGTGTTTTCAGTCATTTTAGACACGCTTACCGAATTTCGATGTAGGACGTGAAAATACATAGGAATAACAAAAAAAAGTTCAAAAAGTTTCAAGGCCCTAAACTACACTTATACCTTATCTTGATACACCCGGATATCAAGCGACGATTTTTCATTCAGTGCGATGGTGTTATTCCAGGTGGATGACAATGGGAATGAAACCCACATCGCGTTTTACTCGCAGAAGCTAAATGGTGCGCAGAAAAATGACAGCGTCACGAAAAGGAATGTCTCTTATATTATAAAATTGATTGTGTGTCTGTCTGTCTGTCTGCCTATAGGTATTGACATGTGACATAGGGTATATGAGATTAGGATTGGACAAAGAGGCGTGGCACTTCCCATACAACACAAAATATGCCTACAAGATAATTTAGTAGCTATTGAATTGAATTTTAATTGAATATTGAATATATAAAGACTAAATTTGGCACGGAGTTGTATAATAACTTTCCCAAGCTTTATGCCAAATATGGACATAATCGGACAAGGGGCGTAGCACCGCCCATACAATTTTCTACCCCATATTACGGTTAAACGGCTTTATTGATTTTATTGAAATTTTAAGGTAAAATTGTGTAAGTAATGGAATTTGCAATAGGACATAAGATGTTGGATTTGGACAACGGGGCGTGGCACATCCCATACAACAAAAAATATAATTAAAATGTTACTTAGTAACCATCGAATATTAAGTGGTCCATGCCACCAACTGCGTCCTTGCATATTTTTTGATTGAATAACGCCGGGGGGGATTACAGCTGCCACCAAGTGCGTCCTTGAAAATTGTTTGGGTGAATCATGCCGGGTGGGATTACAGCGGTCGCCAAGTGCGTCCTTGGACATTTTTTGGGTGAATCATACCGGGTGGGATTACAGCTGCCACCAAGTACTTCCTTGGTCTTTTTTTGGGTGAATCATACCGGGTGGGATTACAGCTGCCACCAAGTACTTCCTTGGTCTTTTTTTGGGTGAATCATACCGGGTGGGATTACAGCAGCCACCAAGTACTTCCTTGGTCTTTTTTTGGGTGGATCATACCGGGTGGGATTACAGCTGCCACCAAGAGCGTCCTTAGACTTTTTTGGGTGAATCATACGGATTACAAGTGGCACCAAGTGCTTCCTCATTCATCCAAGGCAACAAAACTGTTCTTGAGTACTCGTAAAATCCCTGTTTTGGGCTGGCCCGCTTGCAACCCCGGTCTAAACCCCATTGGGAATATGTGGGCAATATTATCCAAGTGGATTTTCAAGAATGGGAGACAATTTGACAATGTAAAATGTCTTAAGAGTGCCATTACTGCTGAATCGAATTAAATTGAACGAAATTGTATTAAGTCTTTAATTAACTCAATGCCACGGCGTCTTCAACATGCTATAATTAAAAAGGGTTCGTATACTAACTACTAACAATTAAACAAAAATAATATTTATCATATTTCAGAAATTTTTATAGTTTGGTCTTATCGTATGAAATAATTTTTATTTATTTTTCAAAAATATTTGTGTGCATGAATTTAGTCTTCTTTAAGTTAATTTAATTAATTGTTAGTACAACTAAATATTTGGCAACAAATATGCTCTGTATCAGTAATACAATAAAAGAATTTTGTTCATTTTGATGTTGGTCTTATCATTACTTCGTGCAGTGTACAAAATTTCCTCTTTCTTATTTTTGAAAAAATTATGGTCGAATTCGTGCACCAGAAGTTTGCAAATGGGTTTTTTGCATCTCCTGAAAACCTAACATTTTTCCGATACGAGGTTGAGTCAGAAACCAGGGGCGCAATCGTATACCTCGATATTCAACGAAAACGAGGTTCTGCACATCGTTTTTGCTTCACGTAAGCCAATTCTCGTTCGAAAACGTTTCAATTCTCGATTGCAGCGCACAACATCACTTTACATGTCGTTTTCACTTGTTTTAAGAAGTTTTCAAGCAAAAAAAGTGATTGCTACAAAAAATTCTAGATATAAGTTGTAAATTATATTTATTGTTGAACTTTGATTCAATAAAATTATTTGTTAGGGTTCAAGAAAGCAATCGAACGCAAATAAAAGTGATGATCGAGTTCATGGAGAAGCATTCGTGGATTGCCAAAAATGCATTGCAAAACACTGAACATGGAAAGGAACAAAAACAATGGAACAAGTTGCCTGCTATGCTAAACAGTAATGGCGCAGTTGGCTGGAGTGCATAATGTTGAACGTTTTGCGCAGGAGCGATTGTTGAGCCTTCCTGTTCCACTTCGAAGGCAGTTGCTAATGAATGGGCAATTCTTTCGGCCTTGCTGGATGATAGCGCAACATGCAGCACCTCCTTTCACGCAATTCCATTGGACTTGAAGCATCCGTTAGTATCCTTCGCTGCCTGGCAATGTTATCTACCTCGTCGCTTTCGTCAAGAAGGAAATATCTTGTAATCATTGAATTAAAACACACACAAAATTTTACAATTTTAATTGTTCACAATCGCGAAGTGTTCGGAAAGTGCTTTTTCACACTGGATAAAATCGCGGAAGGATTCGGAAAGTGTTTTTGGATAAAAGTAAAACGAGAATCGATAGTAAAGTTACGTGAAGCAAACTTTGGAAATCAAGCCGCTGATCACGTTTTCAACTATCAGCGTAAACGTGAATCGTGGTCGAGTTACACGATTGCACCCCAGTCGATTTTTGGTACAATATGTGCAAGTTTTGAGAAGATATCAGATTATTAAAAAATTGATTGAATCAACTTATGTTTTAAATTTGTTTTTCAAATATTTTTGAGAAAGTTACAACTACACAAAAAAGTTGCATTTATGTAACGTTAAAAGTAACTCCATTAATTGTAATTTTTTAAAAATTAAAACTTCTTAGTTAAAAGTTTTATGAATAAAAGTATGCGTGTAAATCAGGGATGGGTTTTTCGATACAATTATACTTCTTCAATACAATTTTTGATACAATTTTACAATTTCGATCTTATTGATACATAATTCAATTTTTTAAGAATTTCATAAAATTTATAGTCAGGCATGATTTTTTTTCGATTATTTCAAAATTCTGAAATGGATTAAATCGAAGAAATAAACGCGGAATATAGAGTTTTAGCTGAACATGAATAATTTAAACGTGTCAAAGCTTTTCTACATGCGAATTTCGGGCAAAACTGAAAAGTATCTAAAATTAACTCATGTTATTTTATCGAAAAATTATCGATAAAAAATCGAAAAATTATCGATAAAAAATCGAAAAACTATCGATAAAAAATCAAAAAATTATCGATAAAATTTCGATAAATTATAGATAAAAAATCGAAAAATTATCGATATAAAATCGATAAATTATCGAAAAATTATCAGTAAAAAATCGATAAAATATCGAAAAATTATGAATAAAATATCGATAAACTATCAATAAAATACCGATTTTCGATAAAATTACTAACATATGGTCTCAGAATGTATCGTACTCGCATGTGCAGGGTATTATAGCTTCGGTCAGACCGAAGATAATTCTGTTACTAGTTTTTTTCTGAATTATTAATTTTTTTTTGTTTAATGTTGCATAAAATATGTAGGGAAGGGTGCCCACCTACTGGCACTGCCCAGCTATTGGCACCCATCAGTTCAGTCATTCGTGGTGATGACAGCGGCAATGTGCTTAGTGTCAAAGTGTCACCGTTAACTTTTCATAAAGTACAAAAATACGAAATAATCGAGGCAGGTCTAAAATTGTTCATCTTTGTTAAGTGAACTTTTAAGTTTTTTTCATCCATATAGAAGGGTAAATATGAGTGGAATTCTTAGTTTGATTTTTATTCTTCACGTTTTCGACAAACAATGGAACATTTTTGTGAAATGGGCATGAGGAATCTGGTATTCTGTCAGAATATCAAAAGTGTCCACCTACTGGCACCCTTGACACAACATCGGTTGGTTCACTTCAAATGTGCCAACATGCAATGGGGCTATTTCACTTGCAAAAACTGCGGTTCTGAATATGAGGAGGAAGCTGAAGACAGCAAAACATAATTTTGGCCCATTTTCACTCAATTTTTTCAATGGTTCCCATTTATTTTGATAATAAAATCTTACGAATAATTTCTTTCAGTTAAAATGATCCAATGAAAGAATAAACAACACATACAAATTAATAAACTAGTGTTTATGCTTAATTTTCGATTTTTTTCCAGCGAATTGTAAACGGGTGCCAGTAGCTCGCCACCTTTTTTTGGAGGATCGATTTTGGAGACTTTTGCTAGATCCTGTGCAAAATTGTAGTTTTCGGAATTTTTAAATTCCTTGGAATATTCTTAGCTATTGAACTCAACTTTCAAACGAACTCGAGATCTCCTATGTTTCAAACGAAAGTTGTAGCCTCAAAACCTTAGGGTACCAGTAGGTGGCCACCCGCCTCTAAGTATATATTTCCACGAAAAATGTCAGTACAATTTTATACCAAAAAGTAAAAATTGTTGGTTGATTTGATACAATTTCGAAACAGTCATTTCCCAACCCTTTTGTAATACATATATGTAGCTTGTTTACATTTTTGAATACACTATGCGACAAAATTATGGTTATATTTTCTGGTTGACGATCTGATTAAAGACTCTGCCCAAGCAGCCATTGAGTGGGGTTTTAAGTGGCTGCCATCTATTTGCCATAAGACGTCAGGTCCGTTATTCACGTGTCTGCCACTTATTTGTCACTAAAAAAGCCCGAATATGCCACTATGTTAAAAAACTTTTAAATGGTGGCAAATGCACCTATATGCCATTGGAATTTCATTTCAATTCCATTTCGTTTTACAGAAATTGACAGCTTGCAAGTGTGAAAAGGACAACATAATAAAAATATAAAATATTTATTGTGTTGTATTTTTTGCACTCATAATTTATTTAGTAAAGAGGACAACACAATAGAAATCTACAATAATTATTGAGTTGTTTTTTCGCACTCCAAACTTATTTCAACACAAATATAAATAATGCAAAAATATATTTATATTTTTTTTATAGAATTAAATTTTTGAATTTTAATTAAAAAAAAGTAAGATTATGCAAATTTTTACCCTATCAAGTAAAACAAGATAAAAATTACCAAATAAGGCATTTTTTCAGTAAATTAATTTTTTTAAATCTTAAACATTTTTAGTATTTGTATGAAAACTATCGAAAAAGATTTTTTCATTTCATTTTTCATTTATATAAATTTGAATGTACACTAACTCGTTTAAACAAGGAGGCCTGTACTTTTATTCGAAATGTAATTGAAATATGTGCCAGTGTCCAGATGGAATGTTACGCCGTTGCGACTAGCCGCCAGAAACCTCATTGCTGACGGCTTTTAAAATAATGAATTTCAAACATGAAATCGATCAATTTATCAACGATCTTCTTTTTTGAGTGTTGTACACAAATTTTTTATTAAATTTTAAAACAAAATATTACCCTAACAATAAGTACAAACCGAATATACAAAAAGCGGCTGCGTCTCATCGCCGTCATGTCGTCGTCATGTTGCCGATTGAATTTCGATTTCGGATTTTCGGTCAAAAAAACTGTTTCGGGCATGTTTTTGGACGAAATTTCGATATTTCTGCCGAAAATTTCGACTTGATACGAAAAATGTAACATATAAATAACAAAGATTACACTGATCGAAAAACTGAACTTTTTGGGTGTTAATTAGACTTGATAAACAAATTCTTATGTATTTTGCCACCCTGAATCCGAAAATAATAATTACATTTTTCCAGCACGCACCAAAAATGCATCTTTTGTGGCTTTTTTTTTAAATTATTATTTTTGGATTTAGCGTGGCAAAATACATAGGAAGCAGCCAAGTTTTATTATTTAACAAAACTACTGTCGATCAGTGTTATTTAAGTAAATAATTGCAACTCTGTGGCAACATGTTATAACTTCGAAAGTTCGAAGTTTGTCGAAATCATCAAAAATCGGTATGTTGTAACACTTTCGACAGGCAAAAACTTCGATAAAATATCACTTTGATTTTTGCAAGTGATAGAGAAACGAAAGGAATAAAAATGTTATTATTTGAAGAAAGAAATACATTTTATGCTGTTTTGAGTAAATATAAAAACGTAATATCCACAAATTATACATTTTTTATATGAACAATTTATTTTATAAATTAAAATGCTAGTTTCAAAATTACAGAAATTTATGCAAGAGTAAATTGACAATAAAACAATTTGAAATCCGTTACTCAATTTAGCAAACATCTACAAGTAACGCAATTGCGCTTGAAAACAAAATTATTTCTTAATTATTTGGTTTAATTTGAGTATGAACAATAAAAATGGCGTTTAAACCTTCAAACAGACTTCGAAAACAATTCCGAAACCAGGGGTGAAATCGTGTAACTCGACAACGATTCACGTTTTCGCTGATAGTTGAAAACGTGATCAGCGGCTCGATTCCCAAAGTTTGCTTCACGTAACTTTACTATCGATTCTCGTTTTACTTTTATCCAAAAACACTTTCCGAACCCTTCCGCGATTTTATCCAGCCAACTGCGCCATTACTGTTTAGCATAGCAAGCAACTTGTTCCATTATTTTTGTTTTTGTTCCCTCCCATGTTCAGTGTTTTGCAATGCATTTTTTGCAATCCACGAATGTTTCTTGAACTCGATCATAACTTTTATTTGAGTTTGATTGCTTTCTGGAACCCTAAAAAATAATATTATTGAATCAAAGTTTAACAATAAATATAATTTACAACTTACATCTTTAATTTTTTGGAGCAATCACTTTTTTTGCTTCAAAACTTCTTAAAACATGTGGAAACGACATGTAAAGTGATGTCGAGCGCTGCAATCGAGAATTGAAACGTTTTCAAACGAGGATTGGTTTACGTGAAGCAAAAACGATGTGCAGAACCTCGTTTTCGTTGAATATCGAGGTATACGATTGCGCCCCAGTATTAGCGCTTGTCGAACGAAAACTTACAGTGAAGAAAAACCATTATGCCACTGATATCAAGTGAAGCATTTTTCAATCAATATCAATGCAGTGATGCGATTCATCCCACATGCCGTATAAATAGAAAAACACCGAATGGCTGTAGAAACTATTTTTACAAAGTAAATCGTATTTTAAAATGTAAGTGGTAGTCGCTACTTTGAATTGAAGTTGAGTGGATAAAAGCGATATGTGACACAAAATAAGCGAAAAAAGAAAACTAATCAAACTATTTGAAGAAATAGCGTTCGTTGACGGCGGTACATAAATTTGTGTACCGCCATTTTCGAAGCAAACTATATTAGTGTTGTGAGCGTACTCACTTAGACAATAAACGAGTACCCACTTACAAGTACTCGATATTCTGCACAGCTTTTACAATTACAAATTCAATTAACTTTTATTTTGCAAAAAATTGTTACCTGTAGTTCTTTTTTAAACTTATATATACAGGGTGTAACAGTCGAGATGGGCCAAAAGGTAGGAATCGATTGATGACCCAAAAATATGAAAAAAATGTTATGTGCACTTAAGACGGATTCGCCACCCACTTCATTTTAAAAATCAGACAACTTTTTTAATGATACAAATTTTTGTTTTCAGGTTTTTGTGAAAAACTTCTCAACCATATAAGATATAAGATTTCTTAGGCACATTGGAAAGGTAATAAACTTTTTAACTGTGTATAGTTCTAATTTACATTCGTTTTTTTGACACAACAGTTGTGTTTCAAAGTGGAATATTCTCTATTTTATGACCTAAAGTTTGACTTAATAATTTTTGTTCTCCTAATTTCACCAGATTAACATTAGCTTATTTTGAAATAAAAAAATTGTTTATGATTTTTTTTGTAAAAATGCATGCGTGATAATAGAAGAAAAAAAAATTATTTAAGTCAATCTTAGTTTTTAAAATTGAGAAAATTACATTTTGAAACACAATAGCGGCTTTGAAAATACAAATGTAAATTTGAACTATACAAAGTTTAAAAGGTAATTGTATTACCTTTCTAATGTGCCCAAGAGGGCATTTCTACCAGTTAAGAATTTATTCACAAAAACCTGAAAACAAAAATTTTTATCATTGAAAAGGTTGTCTGATTTTTAAAATGAAGTGGGTGGCGAATCTCGACTTTTGGCCAATCTCGACTGTTACACCCTGTATAATTATAAATTTTTCTTTTTAATTTACAGCCGCATTTTATTACTTTTGATAATTACTTTTTTAATTAATCGAATATCAATTTTATTGTTCGACATCACTACAATCGCACAACATTTGTGCAGTTCTTTCCGCACCAAAATCGACGCGCAAAGTTTTCCACTTTGTGCAATTCCCTTCTCATACAATTTTTGACAGTTCTCGTCAACAACTGAACCACTCCGCGTTTCCCAGGGTTTTCCCACTTTAAATGAATACCCCTAATGTATTATATTATTGTCGCTATTAAGAAAAGTACACACACAAGTAATTTATAGCCTGTGCGGGGATCGCTTATCGTGCCTCTGCTGATAATATTCTAATTCTGTCTAGTTTTAAGAGATTTTTTGTGCTTATATATTTAGGTGTTTTATTAAAATAAAGTCAGTACCTTACAAATACTGAAAAGAAGCGAATGTAATATTCGTGCAATAGTTTTCTTATAGATTCATGATCTGAATTTCAAATTATCGATTTCAGCCTACTGAAACGCTTAATTATGTACTACTTCATTACTAAGCTCGGAAAAAAACGCACAAAAATCAGCAAAACAACCAAGTAAACAATCACGAAATTCGGGCGAAATAAGCGTGAAACAGGCACGCTTATTGTGATATTTTTAAACAAGAAAATAATGTTATGGCAAAAATATTTTATTTTAAAGAAGAATAAGACAACATAAATCTAATATACACACCAACGATCGCACCGAATGGCGGGGTTTTGAAAAAGTCCAAATAATGCTCAAAACCTACCCACTGTTATTATGATCTTTTAAGATGTTTCATTAATTCCCTATTGACACTTTTGAGAAGCTTTTGAATGCCATCAATCAAATGTTATTAAAACAATAAAAAATATTCGCAAAAAAAATGCTTTTATCAAAAAGTATTATGTATTTAAAAAAATAAAAATAAATTGACCACTATTACATCGTACGATAGAAAATAAATTGGTTTAATGTTAATTAACATTGTTTTTTGGAATTCTAATTGCTTCTATTGTCATTGAAAAATACTCTTTTTCATTGAACTTATGAGATGCTGGCACTATAGAGTTGTAGGGACGCCAATATCGAGTTTTGGCTTGTTTCGCATTTATCCTTTCAATATTCACCACAGGGACTTTTGTATTGAGCTCAAGGCTGTCGAATGCTAGTCTAGAACATTTATACCTTGATTAAGAACTCGATTTTTGGTCCGTTTCAAAATATATGCACTTTAGAAAACTACTTCATTTATAAATACACCAAACGAGGAGAGACTAAACTTCAAAACAGACACTGATAACTGTGCTCAAATTTACAGACACCTGATACTCCAACAAAGAAATAGAATAAAACATAAACAAAAAAAGTAGACAATTGGCATAGCAGAGGATTTAATTTAATTTTTGCTATTTGTTATTTGTTTATTCAATTTTGTGTAAGTTTTCTTGTAAAATCAAAAATGTAATATTGTAAAAAAATCCTTTTTTTTCATGTGTAGAGTCCCTGAAGATGACCTTCCAAGAAGGTGGAAATATTGGACAATAAAAAACAATTAAAAATACAACAAAAAGAGTATTTTTTAATTTGACCTAAAGACCAAAATTACGTTTTTGATTTGATGATTTAAATCAAAAACGTAATTTTTAAAAAAATTCTAAAAATTTTTATTGTCTTACTTTTTTTTTTGCAAAGTATTATGTTTTTACTAAGATTGAATTCCATACGAAATTTGGAGAACATTTTTAAATTTAATTCAGTACGATAATTTCTTTGTAACTAAAATTTTTTAAGGGAATTTTTGTGCACTCAAATAACTATTACACCAGTTAACAGCCAAAATATAACATTGTGCAAACTATATTTTCTAAACTAATTTGGGGTCGCTGAACACGAAAATCTCATTATTTTTTTTCCTTGGAGCCGTTTGCGAAATTTTGCCAATTTTCGAAATTTGGGGTTATGGCTCCACTTACTTGAGAATAATTGAAGAATGATATTTTACCATTGCAAAGATAATAAAAAAGGGTAAAAAACAAGTTTTTTAAAATATAACCCTTTAACCGACTAAAAAGCAGAAAATAAATTTCCTTTAAATTAATTTCCGCAATTTCGATTTAAAATTAAGGGTTTTTGGCGACTTCAAAATTTGCAGTGATATTAGGAACAAAGTAGTATTTTTTCGGTATATTTCTTTCTAATTTATATTTTGCCAAATTTCAGCTCTCTAGCTTATGTGGAAGTGTATGAAAAAGCTCGCCGCAGATTTGAGGATATATATATATATATATATATATAGTCCGCCCAAAGCAAGTTAATATAAGGGTTATAATAAAAATACGCATCCAACGAGTATAAGGTGATAAAGATCGGATTAAAAATGACTCAGTTATCGGTCCCGAAAGTTGGATTTTACTACCATTTTTGACAATTTTTCAGATCGAAGTAAAATAAAATAATTTTTTGCAGACAGAAGTAATTGCAAAAAAAATCGTTCTATTTTTTCATTTAATAGTGCAACTTCTGCCCCCGATTTCGTTATTCAAACGTTGGTTACAAACGAAACAACAAACGAAGTGTGTTTGTCTAATTTTTCGTAAAATTCTTTGAGTTCTTTCTAAAAAGGATAAAAACTAGAGAGTGGACTATCTTCGGCTATACCGAAGTTGAAATACCCCCACACAGTAGGAAGAAGTACCTCGAACATATAAAAATGTGGTCTCCAGACCCTATTTTGAGCTAATTATAGGTGGTTTTGGAGCCCGGACCATGTCCAAAATCCATTTCTAAAAATTTCCAATTAAATCCACAAAAAAAAAAAAAATTGGTCTCAAGACCCCATTTAGACCCTTATATATGTGGCTTCGGAACCTCGGACCATGTCAAAAATACGTTTCTAAACATTTCCAATCGAATACAACAATAAAAAATTTTTACCTTTTTTTTCGGTGTATGGGAACCACGCCCAGTTTTTGTCCGATTTGGCTGATTCTCGAACTTGATCTCAGTATTCACGAGAAAAACATGTACCCAAAGTTTCAAGTCGATATCTCCAAAACTGCGACCGCTATCGTGCGGACGGACAGACGGACAGACAGACGGACATCGCGAAATCGACTCAGGAGGTGATACTGATCAAGAATATATATACTTTTCCATACCGGACACGCCTCCTTATGGGCGTTACAAACGTTGTGACAAAGTGAGTATACCCTGCCACAGTGAGTGTGGGGGTATAATAAGCTTAATTTAAGAAAAAAACCCAAAAACAAGCAAACACGTAAAAAATCGGTAAAATCAGCAAAACAAGCATGAAGCAAGAGCAAGTTGGTTTTTCCTAGCTCTATTCATTACATTTAAATACACCATTTTTTCTTTTATTTTTTCGGTTTCAGCCGAAATTAAAAAAATTCAATTTCAATTCAAATAAAAAAAAGCTGTTTAGGTCGGTTTCTTCTTGGTATACATAATAACTTCATGAAGGGGGTTTTCATATCGTGCGATATCATATTGCATCTTCAACCAAAGTATTCTACTTAACCCAAGCTACAATATTGCTGAACATATCAACCCACTAAAACCAATTTTTTTGGCTTCCAAAATACCCCGAACACAAAAAATTTTACTTTAATGAGTAAAGATGTTCAGCAACATTGTTGCTAACGTTAAGTACACCATTTTAGTTGAATATACAGCACGATATCCTTTACTGTTAGATATTTTTTTAGTAAAAAATTCAGATTTTTATTGAGCTTTTCATAATTTATGTATGAATTATGGGTTTTAGCTCGATTTCCAAAAAATTAATTTTGGACAGGGAGTACAACAACTAAGCAAAAACTCAGTCTGGCAGAGTGTACAGCTGTTTCGGATCCAGCCACGGATCCTCGTCAGCACTCTTTATGCATTCTATTTTATCCAAGCGACGCTATAAGCAAGTATTGGTATGACGCACAAGAGAATTATTTCTCCTTTGCATCACACGCCAACTCACTGAAGCAGCGAATGGTAAAATGCAGCAAACTGAATTTTTACTTGTTGTTGTATAGCAACCTACTACTATGCCTGGTTGAAGAATTTCCTCAAAGTCCCAGCAAGCAAGTTGCATGGCAAATGAATTTTTACATTGTGTGTGCTCTGATACACACACAACAATTCACTTGCCAGAAAATACAAAAACAACAAAATTGTTTTTGGTTTAATTGGCGTACCCTCCATATGTTTATTTAGTAAAAAATTCAGATTTTTATTGAGCTTTTCATAATTTATGTATTAATTATGGGTTTTAGCTCGTTTTCCAAAAAATTAATTTTGGACAGGGAGTACAACAACTAAGCAAAAACTCAGTCTGGTTAGATATTTTAGACGTATTTTTGTTTGTCCAAAACCGATCGAATTTTTATTTTTTTTATTTCGGCCGAAACCGAAAAAATAAAAGAAAAAATTGTGTATTTAAATGTAATAAAGTAGTACATAATTAAGCGTATCAGTAGATTGAAAAAAGTAGATGAAAGTTCAGATCATGAATTAGATGAATTTAGAAGCAAACTATCAAATGTGTGCAAATCAATTGAAGGGGCAGGGTTCTCCCTTTTTGCTACGACGTGAGTAGTAGATACTCGATTTTAGGCAAGTAGATTGGAAGCAAGAGGAGTAGATTTAATTTTTTGCGTAGAGTAGTAGAAATTCTACGATAGTAGTAGAAATTTCTGTCGGGGTAGTAGATTTGTAGAAGGAGTTGTAGTTTTTTATTGTATGAAACTCACATACAAATATTACTTACTAAATCTAGAAATCTAAACATAATCGCGAGAGTAGTAGATCTACACCGATAGGAGTAGAGTGAGAACGCTGTGAAGGGGTGAATGGATGAATGCGGTATGTAACATACAAATTCTTTAAAGAAATAAGTTTCAAATAAATAATAAATACGTTTTTTTTCAAGAAAATAAGTTTTAAAGTCTTTTATTATTATTATTTTCGTATTCATTCGAGCCAGCTTAAGAGTCACCCTCTTAAACGGGTCGCTTAAGTGAAACAAAAATTTAATCCCCATGATTTTTTCGGCCGTTTTCATACAAATTTTTGCTTTACTGAAACTAGCTTAACTGAAAAACCCGGTTAACTGAAACAAAATTTGATTCCCAAATCAAGATTTTAAGCCAATTAAACTCCTCATAAAGTAAACACGCCCTAAAAATTTAATTATCATTGTAGTTTGTATTTTTTCCATTTAATAAAACATTTACAAAAGAAAATTTTAAGTGTAAGGGTATACAAATTTTAAGAATACGTCTTATAAATTAACGAACAGAAATGCATCAAGAAATGATTTTCTGGTTCTGCCTGGTATTTTGCCATTTATGCGAACATATTTTGATGAAAAGCAGTAACTTTGGCTTAAACCATACTTCTCGTTATTAAAATATTTTTCTGCTATTCAAAATTCGATTAAGTGAAATATATTTCAGTTATCCGAATCCGCTTAGGTGAAAAACCCGCATAACTGAAACCAAATGTCTGACAAATTCGTGTTTCAGTTAAGCTGGTTCGACTGTAGTTAAGAAGATAATATCTTCTATATATTACAGTAGATATATTATAGAAGATTAAAATGCGTTAAAATCAGGGTTCGGATTTCCTTACTCACGCTCACTCATACCCAGTGTTGGGTCCAGAAGCATTAGCATTGATTTTAATTAGAATTTAAATTTTCAATTCTAATTAAATATATTTTAATTGGCATTGAAATATTCAATTCTAACTAAAAAACATTTAATTGGCATTAAAATATTCAATACTAATTAAATATTTTTTAATTAAATGAATTTTCAATTAATTGAAAAATATAAGTTAATTATTTTCTTTTTCTGGAAGAAGCAATATTTGAAACAGACACCAAAAGAAGGCAAAGTTATAAAAAAAAGGAAAAATAGATGGGAAAAAATTAAAAAAGGGACAAAAAATGGATGAAAGGGTTTTAGCCACCTAATAATTGGCAATGGCAGAAAACCGGCCAAAAGCCCTTTAATTTTAAATCGAAATTGGTGAAATTATTAGGTTATATTTATATATTGAGTAGAGCCCGACCGATTAATCGGCATCGGCTTCGGCCGTTATCGGCCAAAAATGCACATTCGGCTTCGGCTTCGGTTCTTCCAAAAAATGGCCGAAGTTTTAGCCGAAGCTTTTCAAATTTTTTTTCTTGTTTTTGCGACACTGAAAACCAAAATTAATTTTTTACGATACGATTTTCTAAAAATTGTGTAATTGATGGAATTTCTAATGGGACATAAGAGGCTCACAAAACAAAAAATATGATTAAAATTTAACTTAGTAATCATCGAATATTGAGTGAATCTCGCCTCAAATTGCGTGGCACGGGGTTACAGCTGCCACAAAGTACATCCTTGGACATTTTCTGGGTGGATTACTGAATTTTAAATTTAGATTTGGAAGCTTAATACTCGCCCTGATGTCAATATTGAAAGGAGTCCTGGTAAACTGTATGAAATTTCAAATATAGGGGTAGGAGGTTCACGGAAGGATTCTACCTTTTACAAATGTAGCCCAAATTGCTGCTCCAACATATATGAAAAGTAGTTCTGGTGCTCAAATCCGGGACCGATTTTGGTAAAATTTTACATTTAAAGTTCAAAGCTTCACAGGTGGTATTTACCATCAACTAGAACATCCTTTGCGAATCACCTGACGGATTTGGGGAGTCCTGAAAAAACAGCTACTTAGATGGATTTATTCTGTGAAGAATTCTCTACCATTTCTTCTAAATTCCCATTATTTTAAGCTTTACTCCAATTTTTTAAAAGTGATTTTAAAAAAATCCAATTGTTCTTACACGGGATATATGGGATAATTTGAGGCTATTGTTAGTTTTAACCTAGGATTTGTTTGTGAATTCTTTTGGTTACTTTTATTATTTGTTTAAATACATTTTTAGTTCCTTAAAAAACTAAATGTGTATTTGTATACTCGAATTTGAATGAAAATACACGAAAAAACAAGTTTTTAAAGGGTTTTTATTTAAGTATCGGCTTCGGCTTCGGTATAGGCCTTCGGCGTCGGCCGAAGTAATAGGCTTCCAATTGACCTTCGGGGCTGTAGGAAATATCGCCCAATGAAAAATCGCCCAAAAACAAAAATGAAAAATCGCCCAAAAATTAAAAAGGAAAAATCACCCAAAAAAAAAAGGAAAAATCGCCCAAAAACTGAAATGGAAAAATCACCCAAAAATTAGGAAAAATCGCCCAAAATAAAAATGAAAAATAGCCCAAAAATATTATATAAAAAATTGTTGGGCGATTTTTCCAAATTTTTGGGCGATTTTTCCTTTAAAATAAAAATGAAAAATCGCCCAAACATTTTTCATACAAAAAAGTTTTGGGCGACTATATATTTTGTTAAACTTTGTTCTTTTTCTTCTTTGTGTTACCATATGTTAATCAGGTGGTGCATTTGAAAAGGTATGTTCAGAGATTTGTTTTTTGATTCGACCCTTTTTAGTATATATACAAACAGAGCGATGTTAATTTAATGACATGGGAAATGTATGGAATAGGTGTGATGTACTATTTGTGGGGAGTTAGCGCCACGGGCGAGAAATGTTACCAAAAAAAATTGCGCGATTTTTTGAGGTAGTGAGTGGGAGTTCTGTGGTATGCTGTATAAGCGCCGCAGGCATAAAATTTTAACAAAAAATCGCGCGATTTTTTGTTAAAATTTTTTAAGTTCGGATTGATGTGTGCCGTGTTTTTAACAGTTTCAATGTTGCTGAACTCTTTCCATAAGGTTGTTGGAATTTTTCCTTTACAGTTTTTGGGCGATTTCTAATTTTTGTTTTGGGCGATTTTTCCAAATTTTTGGGTTATTTTTCCATTTTAGTTTTTGGGCGATTTTTCCTTTTTTTTGGGTGATTTTTCCTTTTAAATTTTTGGGCGAAATTTCCTTTTTAGTTTTTGGGCGATTTTTCATTATGAAATATCGCCCAAAAACCAAAAAGGAAATTTCGCCCAAAAATTTGGAAAAATCGCCCAAAAAAGTTGGGCGATTTTTCATATGAAAAATCGCCCAATATTGTATGAAAAATTTTTGGGCGATTTTTCATTTTTGTTTTTGGGCGATTTTTCATTGGGCGATATTTCCTACAGCCGACCTTCGGCATCGGCTTCGGCCTGAAAATGCTTATCGGTCGGACTCTAATATTGAGTAAATACATTTTCTAAGCACTTAATCAACTTTGGGATTGAATGCCTTATATGTGAATGCTAATAAATAAAAACATTTCAAATTTCTATTTTGTTTTTTAGAATATATTATTTGCTTTCGTTACAACCAGTATCTCGAAATTGTCGTCTGCTAAATTTTGCCTCCTTTTCCCATTGGCCATCCCAGCGTAACTGAACAGCCACTCTGCGGTAGAAGAGGATGGCAATGGGGTGTTATATTTTATAAACACTTATTTTATTGTCTGTATACATAAAAGAGTTTGTCCCGATAGATGATTAAACCGCTGAACCTAGAGCTCTGAAATATTGTGTTTGGGGGGTTCAGGGGAAGTACTTTCACTACTGAAAGTACATGTCAAAGCAACTCCGGGTTATTAAGCTAGTAACGTTATAAAAAAAGACAGTTAATAACTGCAATAGAAGCAAACAAAGTAATAGGTGGTTGTGAAGGCCTGCACACATGCTTACATTTTGGTACGTCTGGCGGGTGCAGTACTTCAGTGCTTTTTTTTCCCCTTATATTTATCTTTTTTCCCTTTTTTGTTCTTTTTACCCCTTTTCCTCTCTTGTTTTACATTTTTTCTTTCTTTTTTTCCCCAGTCATTTCCCTATTTGAATTTTTTTCTTTTGGCATTTTCTCCCATGGTTTGTTATTTTTTTTGGGAGGGAAAAGTCCCTTTTTTCAATTTTTTTCCTTTTGCTTTCCGTTTTGTAACACCAAGAAGGAGACGTGTTCGGTATGGAAAAGTATATATATTCTTGATCAGCGTCACCTCCTGAGTTGATTTAGTCATATCCTTATGTCCGTCCTCTTTTTTTGTAAACACGATTGCAGGAGCTAGAAGAAAGCTAGGGATTCCAAATTTTGGATTTATCCTTTTTAGGCCCTAGAAGGAGTTGGTATTGCAAATGGGCGGAATCGGTCGACTGCCACGCCTACCTCCCTGTCTGTCCGTCCTCTTTTCTTGTAAACACGATCGCAGGAGCAGAAAAAGAAAACAATTAATTGAATATGGTTCAATTGATTGAAAAACATCAATTAATTGAATATTTTTCAATTATTTGAATATTATTCAATTAAATGAATTTTGTGTTTAACGAGCTCATATTTGTTATTAATAATTTTGTATATTCGTGTTCAAGCTCAAGGGCAGCTTAAATCAAATACAGACTGCGATTTTTATACAACAACAAATTTTAGTGCTCATATGCGCAATTCGTTCCCACTAAGGAACTCATCAGTGAGCTTTCCTGGTACAATACTATTGCTTAAAACAACTATATATACTTACAACAATTCAAAACCTTCGCTCAGAACTGTGGTGTGTACATATTTGTGTGACGACCAATGTGAATATTGATCATTTTTCACTGGCATAAGTTTGTTTGTTGTACTAGATGCACTGTTTTAGCCAAGCCATTCTTGCTAGGATTTTTCAATTATTTGAATATTTTTCAATCAATTGAAAAAAACAAATTAATTGAATATTTTTCAATAATTTGATAAATATAAATTGATTTTTTTCAATTGATTGAAAAATATTCAATTAATGGATTTTTTCAATTAATTGAAAAATATTCAAATAATTGTTTTATTTTTCTGGAAGAAGCAATATTTGAATCCGACATAACAACCGACATAACCGACAAAACAACTTAATATCGTTAATAACACAAAAAACCATTTTATACAACAAAATAGAAAAAAAAAACAAAAAAAATGGTGAGCAGCTCCTCACCATAGCTCCTCATGAGTTTTTTCCTCACCACTCATGAGCAAAATAATAAACTCCTCATGAGTGAGGAGTTTACTCACTCCTCATGAGTGAGGAGTTTACTCACTCCTCATGAGTGAGGAGTTTACTCACTCCTCATGAGGAGTGAGGAATTTATAAAAAAATAATAAACTCCTCATGAGTGAGGAAAAAAATTCCTCACTCATGAGGAGTGAGGAATTTAAAAAAAAATGTTTTTTCCTCACTCCTCAGTAGTGAGAAATTTGATTTTATGAGGATTGAGTGAGCGTGAGTGAGGAAATCCGAGCCTTGTTATAAGTATGTATTTAGGTTGTTATTATCAATGAAACTTCGAAAAATTAGAAAGTTCTTATTGAAAATGTAAAAATTTTAAGATTTCATCAAAACAGTAAGAAATTTTGTAAAGGGTGGTTTTTAGGGTCGCTGATTTCGAATTTGATGTCGAAATTGCTAAATTCAAGATGGCGGATCCGATATGGCCCAGTTGGTGTAGGGTATATATTAGGGCTCTTGAAATTATTCGAATAATAAAAAAACCGGTTAACCGAACGTCCGATTAGTAACCGTTTGTACGAATACTATTCGGTTAATGATATTCGATTAGTAGCTCAGCTTCGACTATTCGATTAACCGTTCACTGTCGACTAGTCGGTTAACCATTCATATTCGGTTAACCGAATAAGAGTTCAAATCGAAATCAAAAGTAAAAGTTTAAACTGTAAAAACGAAGATTACAAACGAAATTACATTTCTAAGCGTCGCACATTGCATATAATTTCTCTTTTGAGCATGTCATTGAAGATTTCGATTTTTAAATTCATAATATTCGACTAACCGAATATCAACGGTTAACCGACTAGTCGACAGTGAACGGTTAATCGAATAGTCGAAGCTGAGCGACTAGTCGAATACTTCTAATCGAATAGTAATAGTCGAATAGTTAGGTATCCGGTTTATTCGGGTAATCGATTATTCGAATAACAAGAGCCCTAGTATATATAAGTAGACTTAAACTTACTCACTTGTTTAAATTGTGTAACGAGGTAATTTTGGAGCCGGGGTGAAGCCGTCCGCGTCCAAGGTTCGATGCAAATATTTGTAAGGTTTGGGACCGCGCGATGGCCAAAATTCCGTCAGATTGATTGTAAACAGGATTTAACTTGGATATTCACTTTATTTAATTTAATTTTTAATTCATTTCTTAATTAATGTACACTCTTAATTATATTTTCTTGGGTTTATTATCTATTATGATTCTTCTGCTCCCTTCACGTTCAAAATCGCCTGCCTATCCAGAGTACTGGCCGCGGTGCGCCTGTTGGGGTGTCCGTTTTCACCAGTCAGAGGAGAATCAAACGAGAGGGGGGTTGCAACCATGCGTCCGTGCGCAGGAGAAGAGCTAACAGAAGTTTTACAGGGAAAGGGATTATGAGGGGAGAGGGTCTATAAATGGGACGGATCGTTGGTATTGCGTTCCCACTGCAAGAAAGCTGTGCGCCATGGGCAATATGCTATGTGCCACGAGCAATAAGTGCGCTGACAAGAGAAAACTAAACTAGGTCTACTATGTGGGAGCTATGCATCACAAGCGATGAACGCGCTGGTGAGAGTAAAAATCCTATGCTATGTCCTTTACGGAAAGCAATGTGCCACGAGCAATAAGTGCGCTGACAAGAGAAAACTAAACTAGATCTACTATGCGGGAGCTATGCATCACGAGCGATGAACGCGCTGGTGAGAGTAAAAAATCCTATGCTATGTCTTATACGGAAAGCTATGTGCCACGAGCAATAAGTGCGCTGACAAGAGAAAACTAAACTAGATCTACTATGCGGGGCTATGCCTCACGAGCGATGAACGCGCTGGTGAGAGTAACGTGGCACATAGCTCTCCGTAGAGAGCTATGTGCCACGAGCAATAAGTGCGCGCTGACAAGAGAAAACTAAACTAGATCTACTATGCGGGGCTATGCCTCACGAGCGATGAACGCGCTGGTGAGAGTAACAAAAATCCTATGCTATGTCCTCTACGGAGAGCTATGTGCCACGAGCAATAAGTGCGCGTTGACAAGAGGAAACTAAACTAGGTTTACTATGCGGGAGCTATGCATCACGAGCGATGAACGCGCTGGTGAGAACTCAAGTAATGTGGTATTTCCGTGTTTCGAGCGGGGCAGCGGCCCGACGAAATCGGCGCACACTGTTGCCCACGGCTCCTCTGGAACGGAAATAAGCATTTCTCCTGCTGGGGCCTGCTGACTCACTTTGTATTGCTGACATAGTTCACATTGGCGCACATACCTGCTGATGTCGCGGAACATTCCTGGCCAGTAATACCTGTTGGTGATGCGTGCGATGGTTTTCCGAATCCCCAGATGGCCAGCACTCGGGCTGTCGTGGTTTTCTTCCATCACTCGTTTACGGAGAGGCGTAGAGACACAGAGTTTCCACGGGGCGCAATCTTCGTCGCCCGCGTGCCTTACTAAGTGTCGATATAGTTGGTCTTCAACGAATGCGTAGTCTGAATATTTTTCTGGCTGCTGTTGTACCTCGGCCCGTCGTTTCCGTAACCACGGGCAATCTGTCTGGTCGGTGGTAAATGTTGCTTGCTGGCACGCCTCTAGTGGTTGCCTCGAGAGTGCGTCGGCCACTACATTTAGCTTACCCTTTCGATATTGCACGGAAAATTTGTACTGCTGCAACTCTAGTGCCCACCGCGCGATTCGGCCGGAGGGGCTTTCGATGGAGTTGAGCCATTTAAGCGATAAGTGGTCCGTGATAACGATGAATTAGTAGCCCTCCAGGTAGGGCCGCATCTTGCGAATGCCCCATACAATGGCTAGACACTCCTTTTCTGTGGGCGAGTAATTCTTCTCCGCCTGGTTCAAGTGGCGACTAGCATAGGCGATAACGCGCTCTGTGCCATCGATCGTCTGCGTCAACACTGCACCGAGGACGAAATCGCTGGCGTCGGTTTGCAGCGTAAATGTCTGGGTGAAGTCAGGGCAGGCTAACACCGGGGCTTCTGTCAGTTTCTTCTTCAATGTCTCAAACGCCTGTTGTTGTTCGTCGGCCCACTTCCAGTGCTTACCCTTCTCCAGCATGGCTGTCAGGGGTTGAACGGTTGCAGCGAAGTCGGGCACAAACCGTCGATACCACGACGCGACACCCAGGAAACTCCTAACGCCTCGAATATTTTCAGGTGGCGCCAGCTCACGTATGGCGGCCACTTTGTCAGGGTCCGTATGGTTGCCTTCGCCGCTTACAATATGTCCTAAATATTTCACCTGTGTTTGGAAAAACTGATACTTTTCCGGGTTGATGCGCAGATTTGCGGCCCTCAGCCGCCGGAAAACCTCTTGTAAGTTGTGTAAATGCTCCTCCAGGGTAGCGCCGGTGACTATGATGTCGTCTAGATACGCGAAAGCAATGGGCTCCAGTTCTGGCCCTATTATCTGATCAAGGGCGCGTTGGAACGTAGCGGGTGCCGAGTGCAGTCCAAACGGCATGACGCGCCATTGGTAAAGTCCACGACCTGGCACGGTGAATGCAGTAAATTGTTTACTACTCTTAGCCATCGGAATCTGCCAGTATCCATCTTTCAAATCGAGGCTGCTGATAAACTTGGCGTTTCGCAGTCGATCGAGAATGTGGTGGATGCGCGGCACCGGATACGCGTCTGGCACAGAGCGACTGTTTAGCTGTCGATAGTCGATACAGAGTCGCCAGGCCCCCGTCTTTTTCCGCACCAGCACGATGGGCGCGCTGTACGGGCTGTGTGACGGTTCTATACATCCCTTTTCCAGAAGTTTGTTTATCTCGTCGTCGATGATGGCCTGCATAGCTGGGTTACGTGGAAAGTAGCGTTGCTTGATGGGGCGATCATCCGCCATGACGATGCGATGTTCAGTGATGTTCGTGGGCCCTTTTAAGTCGGTGAAGAGGGGCAACTCTGCCCGCAGAAATTTATCGATTTTCTCCTGCTGACTTGTGGTTGTCTCCGCGGCCAGCAAAATCTACCTGGCGGTTTGTACAATTTCGTATAAAATGTCCGCTCTGCCCACATCGGCGACAACCCCGAGGGTCAATGCGATCGTCCTGAGCTGAGGCCGAGGCGTCGGTTATGGCTTGCAGTGGCTGAGTAAATAAACGATGTTGGTCGCCACCCCCAGATGGTGGCAACGATACGCCACCCCTTTGTGGCGAAGCAGCTCTGCCTGACTCCCGCTCCTGGATACCTTCTAAGTCTTGGGCCAGAGAAAAAAGCTCGGCGAGAGTGTCGAAATCTTTGCGCCGAATGTACCAATGGTACTCGGGGCGGGCGTTTCGAAATACGCGCTCGAGGCGTTCCTCTTCATTGTACGTCCCTTGACGCATCAAGTAGAGGAGGGAATGCGCGTAGTCGCTGAAAGATTCGTGGCCCTGTTGTAAGCGGCCTCTAATAGTGTCGTCAATACGCTCGTAGTAGCGTGCCGGCAAGAAAAAGGTGAGGAAATCTTTCTTAAATAATGCCCAAGTTTCCCACTGCCGGTTACAGGTCCGGAACCAGACGAGCGCTTTGCCCCTTAGCACTTCGGGCAAGAATCGTGGCAATAGGTCCACTTTTAGCCCGTCCATAGCGCACAGCTCTTCCGCCCGCTCGATAAACGCGAGTGGGTCGGGCCCCCCATCATAGTAACAAAACCATTTACGTACCTTGTCCATGACCCCCGCGCCTGTGGCGGGTGGTCTTACCTGGTTGCTGGCGAAATGGTGTGAGGGTTGGGTCGTGCTGTCTGCAGTTGCTGTTGATTGGTGGCCAGCCTCTGGTATCTCAGCCGGTGTAACACCCATTGTGGCAGTGGGCGCCGCTGGTCTGCTGATGTTGTTCTCAGGGCCCGCTGTCGGCCCGGGATTGTTTGGCGATGGCAACGGCGAAGCGGGCTGTACGATAATTGTAGGCAGGGCTTCGCCAGTTGCGGCTTTGTCGTCGATTTCGGCGTTACTTTCACTAGTTGGCGCAAATTTGCGCTCTTTATTCACACTGTCATCTGACCCTGAACCGAGGGTGTCACTACCCGCACTTCGATGATTTTATCGGTCGCGACTGCCAACACGAGTTTGTGTTTTTCTTGTAGCAGAAGGAATCGCTGCACCCTTTCGGGGGTGTGATCGGATTGGCCGATGAACGTGGCGAATCTCTGCCGGAGCACACTCGCCGTACCGGAGGGATCAAGTTCAAATTCGTTCGCGTAAGCTACCAGGTCGGCCTGGTTGAGGCTATACACCCAACTGGTATACACCTTGCCTTCCATGGCCGCGTTAATGCACAATAACTAGCCTCGTGGCGGGGATATAGTAAGGTGGCCTTTCTATTTTCACTTTTCCCAAATTAATCTTTTTTTTTTTTATATATTTTTGATAATCTTTTTATTACTTTTTTTCGTGGCTAACGGTCACTCTTCGATTTTCGTCGATTACACTAAGTTGGTTTATGATTGTAATCACTGAATTCTCACGGTTATTTCTATATCGCACAAAATTTTGAATTAATAGATTCTCTTATTTTATTTCGCTATCGCGAAATTTTACGATGAATAATTTTTTCCAAATTTATTTCTTTAGCACTAAAATTTAAAATAATCAAATACTTGGATATTTTTTCCTTTTCAAACACTTTTGTCGCTAGTCGTGTCACTTGGCCCGTTAGTTGTCGGTGCCTGCTTGTCGCCACGTGGTACTTCTCGGCTTGACCGATTTACCGTTTTCGTTGTTCAACGGGTTTATTTCGCGCGTCACTTGGTTCGATTTCAAAGCACTTGATTCGCGGTACAGTCCCGTATTTCCCGTTTCGCGTTAACGGACTTGCACTATGCACCGGCGCTTTTGCTTTTCCACGTGGTTTTCGCTCACCGTTTCCAACATGGAATTAACTGTTAAATTTGTCTTGTCTTCTCGCACTGTGTTCGTAGAATTTGATTTGAATTAAATTTTTTTTCCGATTTATGATTTTTTAAAAATTAAATCCTGTTTTTTTTTTGTTTTTAACCGAAATTTTGTTTTCGTTTTAAGGACTTATGCGCCAGGGTCCCTGCTCGGGCGCCATTGTAACGAGGTAATTTTAAAGCCGGGGTGAAGCCGTCGGCGTCCAAGGTTCGTTGCAAACATTTGTAAGGTTTGGGACCGCGCGATGGCCAAAATTCCGTCAGATTGATTGTAAACAGGATTTAACTTGGATATTCACTTTATTTAATTTAATTTTTAATTCATTTCTTAATTGATGTACACTCTTAATTATATTTTCTTGGGTTTATTATCTATTATGATTCTTCTGCTCCCTTCACGTTCAAAATCGCCTGCCTACCCAGAGTACTGGCCGCTGTGCGCCTGTTGGGGTGTCCGTTTTCACCAGTCAGAGCAGAATCAAACGAGAGGGGGGTTGCAACCATGCGTCCGTGCGCAGGAGAAGAGCTAACAGAAGTTTTACAGGGAAAGGGATTATGAGGGGAGAGGGTCTATAAATGGGACGGATCGTTGGTATTGCGTTCCCACTGCAAGAAAGCTGTGCGCCACGGCAATATGCTATGTGCCACGAGCAATAAGTGCGCTGACAAGAGAAAACTAAACTAGGTCTACTATGTGGGAGCTATGCATCACAAGCGATGAACGCGCTGGTGAGAGTAAATATCCTATGCTATGTCCTTTACGGAAAGCAATGTGCCACGAGCAATAAGTGCGCTGACAAGAGAAAACTAAACTAGATCTACTATGCGGGAGCTATGCATCACGAGCGATGAACGCGCTGGTGAGAGTAAAAAATCCTATGCTATGTCTTATACGGAAAGCTATGTGCCACGAGCAATAAGTGCGCTGACAAGAGAAAACTAAACTAGATCTACTATGCGGGGCTATGCTTCACGAGCGATGAACGCGCTGGTGAGAGTAACAAAAATCCTATGCTATGTCCTCTACGGATTGCTATGTGCCACGAGCAATAAGTGCGCGCTAACAAGAGAAAACTAAACTAGATCTACTATGCGGGGCTATGCCTCACGAGCGATGAACGCGCTGGTGAGAGTAACAAAAATCCTATGCTATGTCCTCTACGGAGAGCTATGTGCCACGAGCAATAAGTGCGCTGACAAGAGAAAACTAAACTAGGTCTACTATGTGGGAGCTATGCATCACAAGCGATGAACGCGCTGGTGAGAGTAAAAATCCTATGCTATGTCCTTTACGGAAAGCAATGTGCCACGAGCAATAAGTGCGCTGACAAGAGAAAACTAAACTAGATCTACTATGCGGGAGTTATGCATCACGAGCGATGAACGCGCTGGTGAGAGTAAAAAATCCTATGCTATGTCTTTTACGGAAAGCTATGTGCCACGAGCAATAAGTGCGCTGACAAGAGAAAACTAAACTAGATCTACTATGCGGGGCTATGCCTCACGATCGATGAACGCGCTGGTGAGAGTAACAAAAATCCTATGCTATGTCCTTTACGGAGAGCTATGTGCCACGAGCAATAAGTGCGTGCTGGCAAGAGAAAACTAAACTAGGTTTACTATGCGGGAGCTATGCATCACGAGCGATGAACGCGCTGGTGAGAAGGGGAAATCCTATGCTATGTCCTCTACGGAGAGCTATGTGCCACGAGCAATAAGTGCGCGCTGACAAGAGAAAACTAAACTAGATCTACTATGCGGGGCTATGCCTCACGAGCGATGAACGCGCTGGTGAGAGTAACAAAAATCCTATGCGCGCTGACAAGAGAAAACTAAACTAGGTTTACTATGCGGGAGCTATGCATCACGAGCGATGAACGCGCTGGTGAGAAGGGGAAATCCTATGCTATGTCCTCTACGGAGAGCTATGTGCCACGAGCAATAAGTGCGCGCTGACAAGAGAAAACTAAACTAGACCTACTATGCGGGAGCTATGCATCACAAGCGATGAACGCGCTGGTGAGAGTAAAAAAAATCCTATGCTACGTCTTTACGGAAAGCTATGTGCCACGAGCAATAAGTGCGCTGGCAAGAGAAAACTAAACTAGGTCTACTATGCGGGAGCTATGCATCACGAGCGATAAACGCGCTGGGGACAATTCTACGCTATCTCTACTCAGGCTTGCCTACTCAATATCGGAACACTCACCCAATGCCGCTGTCGAATTGTCACCGAATCTCGGTGTGCCGTTTTCTTGGTCTAGCCGAGGTGCGACTTATCGGTTTGACCGCTGGCGAAGAACTGATCTTTTCTGATTTCTGAATTTCTAACTAACCTCAGCGCAGACTCCTGCGCATGTTCACCACTTGTGATTTTACCACTCACCACACTTAGTGCGGGTGGTGTTGCCAGTACTCGGGAAATCTAAACCTAACGTGCAGATGCCACACGGACATTTTACTTAATACTATCGTTTTGAGATCGTAAGTTTAATTTATTCTGTTGGCCGGGAATTCAGGAGCCAGAATAAATGGAGAGTTCGGAATAATAATAAAAAAATAAAAGTATAATAACAAAAATTCAAAAGTAAAAAGAAAAGTATCAATTATAAAGATAAGAAAAGAAAAGAAAAATAGCTGGTGCTGCCGTCGGATGTGGGTGGAAAACGATGGCAAGACTTTACTCCTCACAATTGTTTAGAAAAAAAAAATTTTCATCACTCCGCACGAGTGAGGAAAAAAATTCCTCACTCATGAGCAGTGGTGAGGAGTGAGGAAAAAATCAATTATAATTATTGAGTAGTCGGCCCCACCCGGACCAAAAACCAAAATTTTGTTCTGTTTCCTCAAACAAATTTGTAAATTTTTGTACCAAAATTTAAAAACTGGTAATAATTTTGAATAAATCGACTTTAAATTAGACCAAGTTCGAAAATCAGTCAAATCAGACAAAAACGAAGTTGGACTCCCATACAAAATGCCCCTAAAAGGGTCCTGAAAATTTTATGTTTACAGTTCTCCGACAAATTCTAACACTATTATATCAATAGTGTCTGAATTTATTCATCCCGCTTTTAGAAATTCGTTCCGCTTTTGTTTGAAAAATTCTAAATTCTAAAAAACGAAAAAAAGGTAAAAAAAAGGGAGAAAAAATAAAAAGAGGAAAAAAACTTTTTTTTAAATTTACCCCTTAAAACGAAAAAGCAGAAAATAGATTTTCTTTAAATTACTAAAAGAAAAGGCCCCATACAAATAAGTGCCATCCTTATGTCCATATTTTGATATTATTGTTTGTTTTTGTTTTTTTACAATAACTTATTAATTACCAAATAGGTCTTCCAACAGCTTTTAGTAATTGTGGTATTCATTGGAATTTTTTTGAGCCTGTTTTCATCGTCGAACGGTTCAATGTTCCGGTGAGTAGCTATAGAAGAATATTTCCAACATATTATTATTATAAATTTTTATTATCAGAATACAGTTGGGGAACCAAGTCGAGGTTGATCCGGAGGAAATTCATGTCACTTTCGATGACGTGAAGGGCTGTGACGAAGCTAAACAGGAGCTCAAAGAGGTTGTGGAGTTTCTTAAGAATCCGGATAAGTTTTCCAATCTTGGTGGTAAATTGCCTAAGGGTGTCTTGCTTGTTGGCCCACCTGGTACAGGCAAAACATTGTTGGCGCGTGCTGTGGCGGGAGAAGCAAACGTTCCATTTTTTCATGCGGCGGGTCCCGAGTTTGACGAGGTGCTTGTAGGTCAAGGAGCAAGGCGTGTGCGGGATCTATTTAGTAAATAGAAGCCAAATGCTTTGGAACAGATATATAAATGTAATTTATGTCATATTTTCAACATTTTAGAAGCAGCCAAACAACGCGCTCCATGTGTAATATTCATTGACGAAATCGATTCAGTCGGGGCGAAGCGCACCAACTCTGTGCTGCATCCATACGCGAATCAAACCATTAATCAGTTACTTTCGGAAATGGACGGGTTCCATCAGAATGCTGGCGTAATTGTGCTTGGCGCTACAAATAGACGTGATGATTTGGATCAGGCTCTCTTGCGACCTGGCCGTTTTGATGTTGAAGTAAAGAATTGCATTTATACATTATATTTCGATAAGAACGCGGCATTTTGTTCTTTAGAATCCTTCTAAAAAGCTCATTCCGAAAGTCAAAACAAAAATATGTTTCAAAACCACATACAAGAACAAAATCCAAGATTTTTGGGTTTCTTAGCGTTTTTCTGGTTTGAAACTTTTTTAAATTTTTTTTCTTGAAACTTTTAGAATATACTTTTTTTTCTTGAAACTTTTAGAATATACTTTTTATCAGGGTGGGAAAAGTTACTGAGTTCTACAATATCGCTACACCAAAGGCAAATAATCTTTAAAATTTTTTTTGCCGATTTGTTCTTTGCACTTTTCCTTCTTTCGTAAAATACACATACGAGCAATTCAGCGAGGCAATTAATTTCGCTCGTTTTCAAAAATTTAAACTTTACTTTTGCATTCGTTTCGTGCATTCTGCCGGGCTTGATTTTTGATTTTAATGACAAGTCTTGTCATTGATTTGTCATTATTTCTTATTGCTAGAATAAGGCTCTAAATTTCAAATATCACGAAATTTTCCAAAATAAATCAAGCCGGGCAGAATGCAGGAAACTATTGAATGCAAAAGTTAAGTTTAAATTTTTGAAAACGATCGAAATTAATTGCCCCACTGGAAAGAACAAATCGGCAAAAAAAATGTAAAAGTGTAAGTCCGCCGCGAATGCACGATTCATAGAAAATGAAAAATTCAGTAAAGTTTGTTTTCCAACTCTGCTTTTTATTATATCTGTAATTTCAACAAATAGTTATCTGTTTATATATATCTGCCGTGTAACATTTGTTTTCCTAATTTCAAGACAGATACACCGTACTTAATAGGTAAGGCACTCACGGTTATCGGGAACAACTTTTATGTGTACAAAAATTTAGCACGAATTATGTGAATGCAGCTTTTAATATATCCTAGCTATCAATTCCGCAAATGTCATTTTGGAAAACATTTTTTATTTTTTGCTAATGGCGGCAGTAAACATTGAGTGACTGACACTCTTATTTCCGCCTTTGGGATTGTGACCAAACGTTGTTACAGTTTAAATTTCTTTTTACTTTTTTCAAATTAAATTTGTTTTTTAAGTTGTTAAACATTTCTTGTCCCCTTCCTAATATGTGGGTTATTTAAGGATGGCGTCCCCCCTCCAAGATCCGGGCCATTATGTTTAAGGATGGTTTGAATAAGGCGATCACCACGATTGGTGTTATAATGAACTTTCAGAACTTCCTTACACTGATTTCACAGCATAGATCCCATGAAATCCAACACGACTTCTATTGCAGGTTTGAATGGGCTATCTTGATCATGATTCATTTAACTTATCGAATATTTTGTTTGTTACTCCCAGCAATAAATGTAATTTTAAAGGTGGGATTAATTCTAATATCGAAACGTTGTCATCTCCAATAAGTATCCCTATATCTCTTACTTATATACAATTCTTTGTGAGTAGGTTTGTAGGTTTGTAGGTTTGTATGTATGTTTGTTCCCTTATAACTCAAGAAATACTTGACCGATTTTAATGAAACACATACCAAAATGTAGGAAATTTTATTGATCTCATCATAGGCTATATCATTTAATTTGGGCGTTCGAAGTGGGCGTGGCAAATATTATTCTAAAATGCTATAATTTATGCAGTGTTTAACCGATTTCGCTGAAATTTTATATGTGGTTTTGGGTAATGAATTGGTAATATGTTGATTCTGAAAATTTGCAGTCCGCCCACTGCCACGCCCTAAAATTTTTAAAGCTCTGTAACTCGAGTCGTATTCAAGCGATTTCGGTGAAATTTTGGATTTGGTGCTGGGAGGTGAATGGGCAGAGGGATGACTATTGAAATTTAAAATCCGCCCACTGCCACGCCTTAAAATTTCTAAAGCTCTGTAATTCGGGTCCTATTCAAGGAATTTCGCTGAAATTTTGGATTTGGTGCTGGGAGTGGGAGGTGAATGGGCAGAGGGATGACTTGCAAAATCTATTTTTATTTCAGTTGCTTAAATAATACATATAACATTTCTAAGTTAACATGAAATTACAAAATTATTGCGAGCGAAGCTGTGGGTATAAGCTAGTATATTATAAAACTGAGTATTTGTCTGTCTATCTGTCTGTTTGTCCCTCAATCACGGCTAAACGGCTGTACCGATTCTCTTGAAACGTTCAGGATAAATTCTATAGGTATCGACATGTAACATAGGCTATATGCGGTTGGGATTGGACAAAGGGGCGTGGCACCTCCCATACAACACAAAATATGTCTACAAGGTAATTTAGTAACTATTGAATTGAATTTGAATTGAATATTGAATAATAAATACGAAATTTAGCACGAAGTTGCATAATAACTTTTCCAAGCTTTATGCCAAATATGAGCATAATTGGACAAGGGACCATATCACGGTTACTGATTTTATTGAAATTTTAAGGTAAAATTGTGTTAGTAATGGAATTTGCAATAGGACATAACAGGTTGGATTTGGACAACGGGGCGTGGCACCTCTCATAAAACAAAAAATATTATTAAAATGTAACATAGTAACTATCGAATATTAAGTGGTCCATGCCACCAACTGCGCCCTTGGACATTTTTTGGGTGAATCATACCGGGTTGGATTACAACTGCCACTAATTGCGTCCTTGGACTTTTTTTTGGCTGAATCATACCGGGTGGGATTACAATTGGAACCAAGTGCTTCCTTGGACTTTTTTTGGGTGGCTCATGCCGGGTGGGATTACAACTGCCACCAAGAGCGTCGTTGGACATTTTTTGGGTGGCTCATGCCGGGTGGGATTACAACCTGGCACCAAGTGCTTCCTTGGACATTTTTTGGGTGAATCATACCGGGTGGGATTACAACTGGAATCAAGTGCTTGCTTGGAAATTTTTTGGGTGGCTCATGCCGGGTGGGATTACAACCTGGCACCAAGTGCTTCCTTGGACTTTGTTTGCTGAATCATACCGGGTGGGATTACAACTGGAACCAAGTGCTTCCTTGGACTTTTTTTTGGGTGAATCATACCGGGTGGGATTACAACTGCCACCAATTGCGTCCTTGGACTTTTTTTTTGGCTGAATCATACCGGGTGGGATTACAGCTGCCACCAAGTGCGTCCTTGGACATTTTTTGGGTGGCTCATGCCGGGTGGGATTACAACCTGGCACCAAGTGCTTCCTTGGACATTTTTTGGGTGAATCATACCGGGTGGGATTACAACTGGAACCAAGTGCTTCCTTGGACTTTTTTTGGGTGAATCATACCGGGTGGGATTACAACTGCCACCAATTGCGTCCTTGGACTTTTTTTTTGGCTGAATAATACCGGGTGGGATTACAGCTGCCACCAAGTGCGTCCTTGGACATTTTTTGGGTGGCTCATGCCGGGTGGGATTACAACCTGGCACCAAGTGCTTCCTTGGACATTTTTTGGGTGAATCATACCGGGTGGGATTACAACTGGAACCAAATGCTTCCTTGGACATTTTTTGGATGGCTCATGCCGGGTGGGATTACAACTGCCACCAAGAGCGTCCTTGGACATTTTTTGGGTGGATCATGCCGGGTTGGATTACAACTGCCACCTAGTGCGTCCTTCGACTTTATTTGGCTGAATCATACCGGGTGGGATTACAGCTGCCACCAAGTGCGTCCTTGGACCTTTTTTTGGGTGATTCCTACCAGGTGGGATTACAACTGGCACCAAGTTTCACGGGGGGAATAAACCATCCATTACAGCGCCATTGAAGTTGTCGCAAATTCCTATACATATTTATTTTAAAATTTTATACAACCCGTGCAACGCCGGGTATGTAACAGCTAGTAGGTTCATAAATACAATTTAAAAAAAATCGGATGATGCATTACTTTCTGTATTATTTGCCAAGTTCCGTATTTTGTCAAGTGTTAATGATTTTGCAATAAATGACCTGGATGCACTAAATGACACCTGGTGCATGGATGTTTGGCTTTGGATACCGATCAAAATATTGGCCGATTTCAAGTCAGTTCATTTGTTCGATCTTCAAATATTGCAACATAATTTGGCAAAAGTTTTATGATAATTTTACATTTGCTTGAGAATCACTGTTTTGTTTAATTATTATGCCTTCGATAGATTTCTTAAATTGTATTTTTGAACATTACTAGGATCATACTAAAAAACTGTATAAAAAAATGCTTTTTCGTGCGAATTTTAAAATTTAAATATTTTTTAGGCATTCGATGAATTTTTTTTGTGTTTTTTAACAATGCTAGGGCTATAATAAAAGAAAAAGATTCTCAGAATTCATGGTAAATTTTTTTTACACCTAAAAGTTGTTCCCGGGAACCATGCACGCCAAAGTTTGACATGGGGTATCCCATACCTAATGTATAACACGGGCAGTTATTTACTCGTAGAAATTACGTGCCGATATTAATTTATTCAACACTTAAGCTACGGTCAGATTAGGCAAATATTTGCCCAAATACACTCAGATATTTTTAAAATCACCTCAAATCGTATGCACTGATCCAGTATTTTATTTTACTGAGTATATTTTCAGAGTATTTGGGCAAATATTTGCCTAATCTGACCGTAGCTTTACACTTATAAATATATGAAGCGTATTTAAAGGTTGCCGTTTTTAGGTCGTCGTATCTACGCCTGATTTCACAGGACGGAAAGAGATACTTTCGTTGTATTTAACAAAAATACTTCACGATGAAATTAATTTGGACCTACTGGCACGTGGAACTTCGGGCTTTACCGGTGCAGATTTGGAAAATATGATTAATCAAGCAGCTTTGAGGTAGAATTTGTACTTAATTAAATTAACTTCGAGTAACTTTTGTCATTTAGAGCTGCCATCGATGGCGCAGAAACTGTTACAATGAAGCATCTGGAAACTGCACGCGATAAAGTGTTGATGGGCCCAGAACGGAAAGCACGCCTTCCTGACGAAGAAGCGAATATGATCACAGCTTATCACGAAGGCGGTCACGCAATCGTCGCTTATTACACAAAAGTCATCTAAACAAAGTCCTTCAATTGAATCGATTTTTACTTTCATTTTGATTTCCAGGAATCACATCCATTGCATAAGGTCACTATTATGCCGCGTGGTCCCTCGCTGGGCCACACTGCTTACATACCCGAGAAAGAACGTTATCACGTCACAAAAGCCCAACTTCTGGCCATGATGGACACAATGATGGGCGGGCGGGCTGCCGAGGAGATAGTTTTCGGCGCAGATAAGATCACATCAGGTGCAAGCAGTGATCTTAAACAGGCCACCTCAATAGCTACACATATGGTCAAGGACTGGGGCATGTCCGAAAAAGTTGGTTTGCGTACAATTGAAAGTGCAAAGGGTCTTATGGGAAACGAACCGTTAGGACCCAACACTGTGGAGGTCGTTGACGCTGAAATAAAGCGCATACTTAGTGAAAGTTACGAGCGTGCTAAGTCGATTTTAAGAAAGCATACAAAGGAACACAAGGCCTTAGCTGAAGCTTTGATGAAGTACGAAACCCTAGACGCGGATGATATAAAGGCAATTATGACAAATTCGCAATAGTCAAACTTATTTATTGGGGATGATTATGTAATTAAAATGTTAAACATTATTAACGACAATAGAATACAAATCCATTCAAAAAAAAAACAATGAAAAATAAATAAGTACGATTACTTAATAATTTCTATTACGATTAGTCTTTCTTGAGCTTTATGTGCAATTGTTTACAAAAGTAATCACAATAGAGAAGCTTAGGATTTCCACCTGTTGATGCAATAATGTTCTTTTTATTCACTTTTCTTAACTTTACTTGATTATTCTGAGTTTTTAAACTTTTCTCATGAAACTTGAGGAGTTAGGTTAAGTTAAGGTGGCTGCCGGAACACCGACACACTTGGACCAAATCAGGTCCATTGTGATACCACATGCTTCTTGCTGCAACTATCATGGGCAAGTATAAGATAATTGCAGGAACCTACAGTTTAATGCCGGTTCCGAACGGCGGATGGAAATTGAAGCATTCCTTGGCAAGTTATACTCTCCTAAGTTTTGCCAATGTTTACGAGAATTGGCGGTCTTACAGAAAAAAATGTTGCACAATTATTGAACGAACTTTTCTCGATAAAAAATTTTCGAGAAAAGTCTGACATTCACTCGTATATTACAATAGTAGTAATTTCTTCGATAAAATATAGTTAACGTCTTCATAATAGAACTCGTTAACGACTTTGTTCACTAGTCTTTCATCAAACAGAATGGTCCTTTTTAAAGCTATGTTTAGATCCAGCGATTTTTAAAAATTTTAAAAAAAGTTTTACAACGAATTTGCAACATGACGTCCGCATGGATTTGGATCTTTTCAACCTATAGCTTTTTGAACTTTTACTATTTTTTTTTGTTTTTTCTGAGAAACTATAGGCGATATGGGCAAAATTTTGGCAGATTCAGTTTCAGGACGTCCAAATACCACTACACAAAATACTGAAAAAGTGCAAAAAAAAATTTTTCGAAAAAGTTGTTTTAAACATCTACATCCGCATCGAGGCTTTTTACTGCTTCGCATCCACGAAACCCACATCCTTAACATCCCTAGTACAAAGATACATTGATTTCAGGGACATAACTATTATAAGTTTTATCGAAAAAAAGTTGCACCATAACTATTAAACTGCAATTTATATTTTTTCCATTGCCGATAACTGTTATGGTTTGAAAATATTTTTTTACGTTGCCGCATAACTATTATGAGCGAGCAATATTTTTTCCATTGCTCGTAACTTTTTTTTTTTGAAAATATTTTTAAAAGTTACGGCATAACTATTATGATTTCAAAATATTTTTTTTACGTTGACACAATATTTATTGTGCTCCTTCGGTGGTGGTGGTGGTGGTGAAGGTGAAGCCTGGTTTTTGCGTGATTCATGTCATTTGGGATTAGAGCAACATCCAGGTGCGTCATTGGAACTTTTTTGGGTGATTCATGTCATTTGACCACCAAGTGTGCCAAGTAAATTGAAAAACATTTCAAATAGCAAAAATTTATTTAAAAAAGAATGCAAGAAACTTTTTTACCTACCTACAATAGTTATTTTGGGTCCTTGATTGATTTTTCCAATTAATTTTTTTAATTGGCACTTACATTCATTTTGCGAATACTGCTCGATATATTGCTCACAGACGTCTTATCAATAAATTTGTTGTTTTATAAAAAGAATAATGGCAATACCACTTACGAATTTTCTTGGATTTTTAATTCGCCTCCATTCCTTTTTGCCGTGAAAACAATTATTAAAATTCTTATTTGACAATTTCAATTTAATTACATAACCCATTCGCGATCAAGGCGGCATATGCCGTCAAATTAAGAGCAAATGTCAACAATTTTAAAAATCATTACATCATAATTAAATATTTTAAATCATAACTGGGTGGGACATGACGGTAAAAGCCGTCAAGACGGGATTCCTCGAAGTGCCCTGGGTTACCAATTTTAAATTTTGACTAGGACATGCCTTTATTTTAAGATTCACATAATTTGGCTTGGCAACTCTAGTGAAGTGAAGCTCAATCTTTTTAATACTCTCGGATACTATAAGAAAAATACAAAAATTTACAGTGCGATACGGAAAACAATATATGTGCTTAAAAAGCGCATTTTCCCCCGATTCGCGAAAGCACGAAGTGCAGTGTAGTGGATGATTATTTAAAATTACCAATTGTTTGAGTAAATTGAGACTCCAAACTAAAACGAAAGTGACGTTTATTGCAATATTTACCTCAAAACAATTAAACAAACCAAAAAAAAAAAATCCCTAAAAGCTTTACACTCGAATCTAGAATATCGCGGACACAATCGAATCTCTACTTCTATTGTACGCCAGCGCCCTCTTGCGGTCAGAAGCTGCGGCGCTGGCAATCATAGAAAAACTAAGCTCAATCATAACCCAGGGAGCCAAAGCCATGGTGGTGAATCACTCACCTACTTTTGATGACACTAATTAAAATGTGGTTATAAACGATTCCAATATGGAGAATCAGCTGCAACAACAACAATTACAAGAACAAGCACCGTTACAACAACAGCAATTGCTATAACAACAGCTATCACAACAACAATATGTGCAACAGCAGCAACAAGAGCAATTACATCAACATTTGCCATTACACCAACAACAACATCAGCAAATTCAGCAACTTCTGCCAACTCAGCAACAGCACACCATTCAACAACTACAAACACTGCAAACTCTGCAACAGGTGGATTCTCTTCTGCCTGTGCTATCTGCACACACAAACTCAGGTAACTCTGTATGAGCTATTTCTCTTATAAATACTCCAAGTAAATACATTCAAATCCTCCTCTACACCACCCCCGTGTCTGATGCAAATGATACAATTAGTCGTCCTACCATTGTCGCTAACCGCAGGACAAAGGGCAATACCCGCCATACAGATCAACCCAGCACATTGCCTACAAAGCGAAAAGGTATTGATATTTACTTTCCAAAGCGAGGTCTTTCGTCCCCCTCTAATGGAAATAAGAACTCAGCTAAAATAAAAGACGAATCCCAATAAACCGTCTCTTGAGCTTGGGCAAAATAGATTTGCGATTCTTGCTGAAGAAAAAAATTCGGTCCCCAAGCCGAAAACGCAAAAACCCCCCTCCTATATATCTACGCGAGCGAAACTCTACTTCGCTCATTAAAGAAATTATCAAACAAATTGGTGATAATAGTTTCCACGTGATTTCCATCCTAAAGGGAAAAATAAATGAAACGAAAATACAGATTTATAGTGAGCCAAACTTTATGGAAATTATCAATCTCTTTGATAAACTCAAAAAGAGCTACTACACTTACCAGCTCAAAAGCTCCAAAGGCCTCTCAGTCGTACTGAAAGGTATTGAATCTTTCGTAGAATGTGACGAAATCAAAAGTGCTCTAACCCATGGAAGCTTTGAAGTACAGTCAGTATTCAATATACAAAATCGAAACAAAGTCACACAACCCCCATTTCGTGTGGAACTAGAGTTTGACTCAAAAACGCTTAAAAAAGGTGAACCTCACCCAATATACTCTTTGCGATATCTCTTGCACCGCAGAATTACAATTGAAGAACCCCACCAGCTCCGTGGACCGATTCAGTGTCATAACTGCCAAGAATATGGCCACACAAAGTCTTACTGCACTCTTCCCAGCGTGTGCGTAATTTGTGGAGACCTTCACGGAACAGGTATGTGTACAAAATTAAAAGAAGATTCGACTATTAAAAAATGTAGTAATTGTGGGGGCAATCACACTGCCAACTATAGAGACTGCGCAGTTTATCAAAGTTTTTTAAATAAGACACACTCAAAGAGTTTTTCCGTTCGTAAGAAGCGAAAAATTAGACAAACACACTCCGTTTGTTGTTTCCTTGGCATCCAACGTTTAAGTAACGAAAAAAAAAAAATGTTCAGCTCAGCCAGGATTCGATCGCGGGACGTAAGGTTTATAAGTTACGCATATACACGCTGTGCCACTGAGCTACTTTCGTTCTGGTCGATAAAAACAAACGCCCAGACACAAAATAACTGAGCAACAATTCCAGACTTTCTTCCATTCCCTTGGACAAAAGTATTTCGTTGCCGGCGACTTCAACGCCAAACATACATATTGGGGCTCTCGCCTAATATCACCAAAGGGCAGGCTCCTGTTGACGTGATCTCCTCTGGCACGCCAACTTACTGGCCAACTGATAGTCGCAAAACTCCTGATGTCATTGACTTTGCAGTATTTAAAACTGTAAAACGGAGCCAATTGACCATTAAATCTTCTCTAGATTTTTCATCAGACCACACGCCAACTATAATCACAATAAAGTACACGCCAAGCTCGGAGGTGAATACACCAAATAAAATGACCAATAAACTCACAAACTGGCTCAAATATCGGAAGTATATAAGCTCTCACATTATCCATAATGTGTCTCTAAAAACGAAAGACGAAAAAAACCCTGCTGTAAGTAACTTCACACTCTTGCTTTCTCAAGCGGCTACAGCGGCCACTCCCGCCCCAATTACAAATAGCTCAGCTCGCAGCTAAAGAAAGCGTACTCCAAAGGACATAGAGCATTTATTACAAAATAAAAGGAAATACGAACTCTACTGCTCAGCTGTTTTCCTCGATATCACCCAGGCCTTCGATAAAGTCTGGCACGAAGTATTTATTTAGAAATTACAGCATATTCTTCCCGTATGCACTGCCTCCTCAAAAACTATCTCACGAATAGCAAATTTGTAGTAAAATATAAAAGCTTTGTCTCCCGAAAATACGAAATACTGGCCGGAGTACCACATGGCATTGTCCTCGCGCCCCTGCTATATATTCTCTATACTGCAGATATGCCCAAAAGCGATAGAACTCTTATATACTTTTGCTGACGACACTGCTATCCTATGTTCTCACTCAAACCCAGACATTGCAACTCTTTACGTGCAGAAACACTTGGACACTCTAAGTAATTGGCTATCACGATGGAAAATCAAAGTCAACGAATTCAAAAGTTGTCACTTAACCTTCACCCTAAGAAGGGGCACGTGCCCTGCTCTGAAGATAAACGGTCAAGTTGCTCCTGAAAGTTCCGAAACAAAGTATCTTGGAATGCACCTCGATCGCCGACTCACATGGCATAAGCACATTCAATCCAAAATCACCCAGATTAAACTAAAACAGTTGGAACTAAATTGGCTAATCTCAAAGGCATCCAAGCTAAATCTCACATACAAAGTCCAAATATACAAGAGTATAATAAAACCCATATGGACATGGAATTGAGCTCTGGGGTACTGCCTCGCCCTCGAACGTGGAAAAACTCCAGAGAGTCGAATCCTGAGACAAATTGCCAGAGCCCCTTGGTATATAAAAAACACTAACATCCACAGAGACCTGAATATACTGAAGTCAAAGGCGAAATTTACCACGAAGTACAAGCAGAAGCTTATGTTTCACCAAAACATTCTAGCTAGAAACCTGCTAAGACCGCTGAATCACGTCTTAAGCGAAACTAATTTATTGCCCATATATTAGACATATCATGCCCAACTCAATGGACGAAGGGCAGAACTAAACATAGTATAGAATTAAGTGAAATTTTGAAATCCTTTCTGAAATCTTATTGTTAGATCTAAAATAACTTATTTAGATGATTCAATAAATAAAATGTTAAATAAAATAAAAAACATAATTCAATTTGTTCTGTATTTGCCTGTGTCCTGTGACCATGCGAAAATTAAATGTCCGCGAATGGGTTCAGTCGGTAAAGGTTCACAAATATTCGTGGTATTTTTTCCTAACTCAAGAAAATACAACTTTTATTCAACCAGCGATATACGAAACTACACTGAGAAAAAAATCAAAACGAAACGTTGTCAAAACGTTCCGAACCGTTGTCAATTTCCAGCCAAAACTGAATGTTCTGATTTTGACAACAAATCAGCCAAATTTTTTTGAAACTGCCCATTAATGAATTGAAACGGCACATTGATGAATTGAGACGCAAATGTGGTTGTTTCAAGACTGAAAGTTTTTGTTTTGCGACTGAAATGTTTACAAAAAAAGGTTATTGCAAAGGCCTATTTTTAGAATTACCTAAAAAAAATTTTAATTTCAAATTTAATTTAATTTTGTGTTTTTTTTACTCTAAAATTTTTTAAACAACATTATTTATTGATATTTTATTGGTTTATTTTATTTACGAAATATAGAAATGGTTTAAATTTTTGTTTACTTACCATTCGTATTCATAGACGCTCCCCTTAGCACGCTTGCCTACCTCTGTGTGTATTTTGCAATGTTTTAACTTAATACAAATTATGAAGTGCCATGTTGCACAAAATAAAAACAATGTTCCGTTCTTTTCTCGACGACCGAGCTATTTAATATCCTAAAATCAACTAACTACTAAGGACAAAATTACTTAAAACTAAACCTAGCCATGTGCCCTAAAACTGCTGCTCTCCCGCATCGAACGTGGTGTCAAACTGCAGATCCCCCACGTTGCACATGTGTCGTGGATCGCGCCAGTGACGTCAACATTATTGTCAACGCGAAGTATTGATTGCTGGTGTGGTCTCCGCAATACTTGCAGATGGTGCACAATGAGTGGTATTTATGTGTGGTATACGCAATGACTGCTGATGGTGCGCAGTATCGATATCTGCTATGCCTGTTTACTTTAGCAACTACTTTGTTGGTGGGTGATCGTATTAACTCCTCCCTCGTTTAAGTGAAGGACGTCCTCGGACTTCTTTAGGTTATCAACGAAAGCTTGAATGTTGTGTTGATCGCGAAACCTCTGATGTTTTTGGTAAAGCTTGACCGAAGTGTAGCAAAAGATCAAAAAGATAGTCGGGACCAATGCAGATATTAATGGCCGTTTTATTTGCCCTTTGTCAATTTCATTAATGTATCGCAATTTTTTCATATTCAGCCTTTGTAAGTACGGTAGGCTTAGTATTTCTTGATGACCTGTTATGTTGAGGAGCGTTGGAGATTTTTTTACGTAGCTCATCAGGTTTTGGTATAAGGAGTCATTGATTCGGACCTCGTCGTCAAAGGTGAGAAGAAACGTGCCAGTCACAATCTGCTCGTTGTTATTATTAATTTTGATCTTAGCGGTTTCATCATTAATAATGATAACGTCGATGACTGCTAGAGGTTCAAGATGGCTAGGACGAATAGTGCAATGTGCAGTGCCACCAGAATGAAGTTGTTGTGCGCACGTTGTGTAAGGCAATTTCTTGCAGAATTTTGTTGAAAGCGTGGTGCTGCAATTTCCAATTGGCACCACTTTATTAGCATATTCGGCTAAGTTATTTTCGTCGGCAAAATTAAGAATGGTACGATGCTGAACGGGAAACAAAATATTTTCTTACATACTAAACTTGGCTTAGGATATTTACTAAGAAAATGTAAAAAATTATTATTTAATAAAACTTTGATATGGGCTACTTCCATCAAGTCAGTAATAGTTATGTTCGTGGAGCTCTCATTGATAATGTTTTTCAAATCGTTAGAGTCTAAAATGGCGGGGTTAATTATTCCAATCTTTGTGAGCGTGACCGATAACATCAAAGCCTCGAGTTCTGAAATTAGTATCCTATCTCTTGAAAGCAAAGTTCCGTATCGTCTTTATGGACCACCCCCCTTTTATTAAAACCGTTGTCCCCAAGTCGGCATCTACCGTTTGCTCAATGTACAAAGGTGTGAGTTTATTTCTGCGTTGAGCTCTGGGGGAAAAAAGTTTTACTATCCTGTTGTTACCTTTCTTTCTTCGCTTTTTAAAATTTATTTTACTGAAATCTATAACCAAAAATTTTTTTATATTTCTTTGCTCGTCGTTGCCCTTGTTGTCAACCACCCAGACGGGGTTATTATAAGGTGACCTAGATGGTCTGATTATGCCATCTTTCAACAAATCTGGTGTTTCAGAGTTTACCCATTGGATAAGGGTATAATTTTGAATATATGGGTTCTTTGTTTTCAGTTGTGGTAGTACTAATGATATTAGTGTTGTAGGGAAGTGCTTCGTTGGGTTCCGCAGAGACACCCATTTGGTTTTTCATAATTTCTGGAAATTTTCCTATTTGAGCTTGGGGTACTACTATATCTTCAATGATTAAAAAATTAACCTGATCGTATTCTATAAGGTCATCTACCTCTTGGTCTGCCTCAATTTGGTATTCAAGACCTACTTGATTAAGTGAAGGTTCGTTTTGAGCTAAATGATTGTTATATGTGTAACCTTGGCCGACTTGTTGTTGCGTTGACCATCGATTACGAAAATTTTTACTTTGGGATGGGCCACTTTGGTTTTGTTGGTATTGTGTGGGATGCCTAAAACGTGATGATTGGTCTACGTCCATCTTTTGCACCGGTTCTTGTTTAGGTGGGGCTCCGCTAGAGGGTCCCTGTTGTCTATTAAAATAAGAATTCTTTCCCTGATGGTTGTAGCCATTGTCCCATGTCGTACATTTTCCTCTGACTTGTTGCCTATGTTCGTTCTGCTGAGCTCTTTCTTCTACACTCCTAGCTAAATTGCTGGCAAACATGTAACGTTCGTGGTTGGATTCCACTTCTTGGGCTAAGGCCAAAGCGGAAGGAAGATCTTTTGGTCTTGCTGAGAAAAGAACGTCACTCAATGACTTCCTTGTTCCCGAAATGAATACACGTAATGCGTCCATTCTGTATTTTTCATTAAGCGACGCAGCCACGATATTGTCGTAGGTCATGATCGCTTTGTTCGTAAGCAATGTAAGTTTTTTCTCTACTTCGTCGTAGTACTGCAGTAGTGTCATATTTCCCTGTCTTAGCGTCGACATTTCTTGTTCTATTAAGTATATTGGGCGTTTGTCTGCGTATGTAAAGTCAAGCCTGTTTATTATGGCCTTGAAATTTAATGGGGTACTAAATGATGAAAGTACCATGTCAGCTGGCCCCTTAATTTTATTTCTCATTATACCTAAAGCCTGATAATGTTTGGAGCTGCCGTCATATTTTTCATAAATTTTATAAGCGGTGTGTGCCGCTTTCCTCCACGAGACGTATGTCTCGTGTTTTCCCTCAAAGTCTGGCAAGGATTTCACAATGTCTAATGTTTCATTGCACGCGACCTCTGTTCGAATCCCTGCGTCTACGTAAGTCTCTACCTCGGGAGTACTGACATTAAAATTATCGAAACGACTGTTAATAGTCTGTAATTTTCTATCAAAATTTCTTTCCTGCAAGGCAAGCGCGCTAGTAACAGCGGCTTCTACTACTGCCTTTAATTGTTCTGGGGTCATTGCCATAATTATATTCTCTTTTAGTCTAAACTGTCACACCTAATTTTCTTGAATTTTTCTAGCAAATCTTCTATTTCGCTATCACTCATATAAGATGTTTTATTGACTCGTGCTTATTATATTTTGGTCAGCACACAAAGATTGAAAATTTAATTTTTGTATCAAAAATTTTTTCACCAAAAATATTTTTAAAATTATATGACAATGAGCGTTCCACTTACATGTTCTTATTGAATACTATATATTTAATAGACATAAACATATGCTGCTGCCGTCGGTGTTGACGTTCGCCGCTGCTTCAGTTATTGTCCTTTTTGTATTTTATTCCTTCGCTGCAGTCGTTGTTGACGCGCTGCTTTAGTTGTTGGATTTTTTATTTTATCCCGTCGCTGCCGTCGGTGTTGACGCGCTGCTTCAGTTTTTGTACTCTTTATTTTATTCTGTCGCTGCCGTCGATGTTGACGCGCTGCTTCAGTTTTTGTACTCTTTATTTTATTCTGTCGCTGCCGTCGGTGTTGACGAGCCGCTTCAGTTGGTATTTTTCTGTTTTGAGTTTGATTTTTTCGGAAAACGAAGGTACGATTACTCCGTTGGGCGCCAATTATGAAGTGCCATGTTGCACAAAATAAAAACAATGTTCCGTTCTTTTCTCGACGACCGAGCTATTTAATATCCTAAAATCAACTAACTACTAAGGACAAAATTACTTAAAACTAAACCTAGCCATGTGCCCTAAAACTGCTGCTCTCCCGCATCGAACGTGGTGTCAAACTGCAGATCCCCCACGTTGCACATGTGTCGTGGATCGCGCCAGTGACGTCAACATTATTGTCAACGCGAAGTATTGATTGCTGGTGTGATCTCCGCAATACTTGCAGATGGTGCACAATGAGTGGTATTTATGTGTGGTATACGCAATGACTGCTGATGGTGCGCAGTATCGATATCTGCTATGCCTGTTTACTTTAGCAACTACTTTGTTGGTGGGTGATCGTATTAACTTACATATACTATGAAACTAGTTAGGATTTGCAACGGTTTCAGTTATAAAATATTTTTTGGGATAGTGGGTTCGAATCTCAGTCGGAGCAATTTATATTTGGTTTCCTTTTTAACACATTACTTTTTGTATTCTTTTTTTTTGAGGGGTCGCTGGTCACGAATCCGGGGTTTGTTTTGCTGCGCTAACTCTAGATTTCATGAAATCGACGTTCAGTACCTCAAAAATGCAACAAAATTGAAATCGGCAAATGCAAATCGGTTTTTTTTTGCACAAATATATAAAAAAAATAATAATAAAACTAGAGAGTGGACTATCTTCGGCTATACCGAAGCTGAAATACCCCCACACAGTAGGAAGAAGTACCTCGAACATAAAAAAATGTGGTCTCAAGACCCTATTTTGAGCCAATTATAGGTGGTTTTGGAGCCCGGACCATGTCCAAAATCCATTTCTAAAAATTTCCAATAAAATCCACCAAAAAAAAAAATTGGTCCCATTTAGACCCTTATATATGTGGCTTCGGAACCTCGGACCATATCAAAAATACGTTTCTAAACATTTCCAATCGCATACAACAATAAAAAAGACTTAAAAAATGTTTACCTTTTTTTCGGTGTATTTGAGCCACTCCCAGTTTTTATCCGATTTGGCTGATTCTCGAACTTGATCTCAGTATTCACGAGAAAAACATGTACCCAAAGTTTCAAGTCGATATCTCCAAAACTGCGACCGCTATCGTGCGGACGGACAGACGGGCGGACAGACAGACGGACTCAGGAGGTGATGCTGATCAAGAATATATATACTTTTCCATACCGGACACGCCTCCTTATGGGCGTTACAAACGTTGTGACAAAGTTAGTATACCCTGCCACAGTGAGTGTGGGGTATAAAAAAAGAATCGAAAACAAATTTGGTCTGACTGAGAATCGAACCCACGCTCCAGTAACTCATACCATCTTCAAAAAGTGAAATTGTTTCGGTTCTGTTTTAGAACGTTGCGGTGTTGAATTTTTCGTAACGATAGCCGTTTCAAATCATAACCATGCAGTTCTGATTTTTTTTCCCTCTGTGTACCAATGAAACTAATGAAACAAAATTTTAACTTGGAAAATTATAATTTCTAACTGCTCCAGCAGAGAATGTCAATTATAGAGAAGGTGCATAAAGGAATTTCTGTTAAATTGTGATTGGAATTTTTGACCAGATTTTTGAACTTCCAGTCGAACATCGGTCAAGGTTTTCTTTAAGTTCGACTGGATTTTGAGGTTCGATTCAAACAAAAGTAGAAAGAATAAAACCAACAAAAGTAAGAAAAAAAACCCAAAAAGTGATGGTTTTTTCTAGTTTTGATTCATGTTTGCGAATTGGTTAGTTTTGAGCTTTTGTTTTGATTATGCGTAAAAACCGGTTTTGCTTTTTTTAAGCAATTTACAATTCTTGTATTTTGGTGATTTCAATTCTTACATTTAAAAAATTTTCCATAATTTTATTCAGTTTTGATTTTTGTGCATTAGTGAATTAGTGCATTTCAATTTTGAATATACACATTATACTTAGACAACTTTACTTCTCGCTATTTATTAGCCACTGCCGAATTTAATCTTTTCTGCCGGTGTTGAAAGTTATTAATTACTTTACTTATTTGCGTTTTGAAGCATAATAAATACATAATCAAAATCCGATCAGCTGGTATTTCCAATTAAGTAATGTATTATTACATATATAATGTATTATATTGGAATATTTTTCTTCAAAAAGAAATATTTTTGAAAAATAATCAGTGATGTTCTGCAATCCGATTTGGATCGCAATCGGATTTGTTTCCGATTGTTGGTGTTCTGAAATCCGATATGTCGGATTGTTTCCGATGACAGTTTGAATCGGATTCGAACTGGATTTTTGGTGTTCTGAAATCCGATTTACCCGAATTTTTGACGGTTTTAATACGGTCAGCTGGATGTTGTTGGAATTGTGTAAAATTGTTTGTATTTGAAAGAAATTGCCGAAAACTTTTCCAATTTGCTTTGTTTTGGTAAATTATTTCAAAAAGTCAAAATTTGCGCCAAATTCACAAGCAATTGACGAAACAATGCAAATTGAAAAAATATTCGTCAATTTATGTGCAAATGTCAAAATTCGAGCGACAGTCCGGAAAGCACCGGGGGGAAATCTGCGCTTAACACAATTAGGGTTATACTGGAATACGGCATGCAAAAAACTAACTTTTAAAACCAAAATAAGCTTGCCAATAACGAATGGATCACAATAAAAGCTGCATATACGTGCCTACTATTGCTAAAAACAACAGGAAAATCTGAAAAAACTCGCATTTTTCACACTTTGTTGCATTGAAAAGTGCACATTGACGCTGTCGCGTTTGATGTGTTTAATGCTTAAATATATAAACAGGTGATTTTTAGATTAAAGTTCGAATCGGATTTCATTTGAGTTCGAAATTCTCATTTCATATAGGATTTCAGAACACCATTTCAAATCCCATGTGGAAATCACTTCCGATTATAACTAACTTCCGACTCGGATTGCAGAACACCACTGAATATTCCACTTTGTTTTGCGTTTTAGAGCAAATTTTCAAGATACATAAGGGCAATTCACGAGTTGGTGCAAATGGTCTTGCAGAAGTGGAAATGCCAATATTTATTGCATACTTTGTCATCACAACAACAAAATATACAGATTTGCATTTCCTACGCTCGAGCAAGTTTGCAACACAGAAAACGTATAGCTTTCATGTGCTATGCAAATGCAGCACTTATTTTTCAGTGCTGCCATCTAAGTGAAAATTCTATGTTACGTGGCAATACTGTTTCTCACAAAAAAAGTAAACAAATTAAATCCGTTGTTGCAAAGTAACCCGAAAAAGAGCGTTCACAATTGATTGGAAATATTTCCAATTGCACAATTTCTCAATCTGATTTGCAACAAGTCGTGAATTGCCCTATAAAATGCTAGACATGAAAATGCAAGCGTTGCCACAAATTTAGCTATATTGGTTTCGCAATATTGCTACCAGATTAATGGATTTTCTACTTTATAAGTCGTTAGTACTAAAAAGTTGTGAAAAAATGGATCGCATTCTGTTGTCGAAGTGACACAATAAACATTAAAACAGCCAAAATTTGTTCCGCCCATTTCACCCAGGATGATTATATGAAAGTTATATGAAAAATTAAAAAAAACATGTATTTTCACATTGCAATTAGCAATACATTAATGGTCTTCATGTAACGATATAAAGCCAGCCTAAACTGCAGAAACTGAATATTTTTATGCAAGAGTAAAAGAACTGTCAAAATATGTTTCGCAAATCATATAAACAAATTGAATAAAAATATCCAACGATTTCGATGTGTAAACTATTGTTGAAATTTTTAGAAATGCCAAATATAAAATGTCGACTGTTTAATTATTTCAGTTTAGTTTGAAAACGGTTTTCTTTCGTTAAAAATAAAAAAGTGAGTGAAAAGTTAAGTTTATAAATTGGTTATTAATGCGTTCAATTCAATTTACCGATCAACTCATATATTCATCATATAAGCACATCATCGGATAGTTTCTTCATGTATTGCCGTATATAAAAATATGCAATACGAATTACAGAAACTTTTATCATTACATGAATCCCATTATTGTTTTTAATGATTGATTTTTAAACCTTCGGCCAAAGTTTCGGCTTCGAAGACAATTGCGCTTATGTTTAAAAAAAGTTCAGTAAAAAAAAATTTTACGTTTTTGACGCCAAATTTTACGCGTCAAAAAATATAGAAAAAAATGTTTAGTATTGACAAAGGCAGATCGGTTATTTTATTCAAATCAAGTAAAAAAAATTACATTTAAGAACGTATCGTAGCATATTGTAATGTAGCAATTTCTATCGAATTCCGGCATTTCTGTTGTATTTATTATCGTTTTTGAGTCTTAAGCGAAATAATCCACTCTAGCAGAAAATGTTTCAATTCAGATCTTTCTGGCAACGTTGGCTGACAGAAAAACGTAAAAATAGAACAGCTGATCCTAACGGTTAACGTCATGTCGTCATATGTGTTTATGTCCTTCTTGGGGTACGACAATACACACGCATGTACAATAGAGCTGTCCAAAAAAAAATTGCCCGATCTGTTTCTTAAGTGGCTTAAATAATGCAAATTCAAGCCGATCCGATACCGGCAACCTGGCTCGCAATGCCGCAACTACACTGGGTAATTTCAAGGACAAGCGAACTCAAGTTGCCCTCAACATATTTTGCCAATTGAACTGCATTTGTAAAAATAATGTTGTCTATCGCCGAAATCACCGTGGGTAATTTCAGGGGCGGTGGCCCGCTACATATTTTGGGAAGTAAACCGTTAACTTTTTGTAGAAATTCTTTCCGCATAACAAATAACGTTTTTCATAACGCTATTTGTTATGCGCGCTTGACGAAAAAAAAACGGAAATAAGAAAAGGGCCAAAAACACTAGTAAAGAAAAGCAAAAACAAAAGCGAACCAACAACAAAAACATTTCTGACAGACTACAAAAAATAAAAAAATGTTTGCCAAATGCCGCAGTCTGTACACTCACCAGAATTGCACGAGCTCCGAGTTAGCAAAAAGGAAGAGGAAAAGCTTATGACGCTTCTCTATGAATATAAGTTCTCTGATAACATGTACCATATCGTTAAATTTGTTCTTTTATTTTTCTTTAAATTTTTTCCTTTTTATGATAATTTCCGCTTTTGACTTTATATATGGCGACTTGTAAATATCATTTATGTTATTTCTGAAATAAAAATGTTTTATTTCTAAATGGTTATAGCTCGAATTTTATGTTTCAATTTCTATATTAGAAAAAAATGGATATTTTGCATTATTTCACTTCAAATACGATAAAAAAAATCGAAAGTCGATTAAAAATACACGATTCTAATCGATTTATCGATTCTCCGAATCGAATTGAAAATATTTGATCGTAGAATCTAAAGTCGATTTTCAACATTCGTTACCAAACACTAGTTAAATTTATCCGAAATGTGGGATGAATGGCATCACTGCATTCATATTGATTGAAAAATTATTGACAAGATATAAGAGTTGCAATTATTTACAGTCGATCCCGCTTAACTGAAACACGAATTTGTCAGACATTCTGTTTCAGTTATGTAGTGTTGGTCCGATACCACTAAAGTATCGATGCTTTTACTCATTACTTGTATCGAATGGAAAATTCGATACTTGCAAAAATATCGAATAAAAGTATCGAGTATTTGGAATCGAGTACTTTTTCTTAAAGGCGGATTCACTGACCACGATCTGAACGTTTTCAACGTTTTTATACCCTGCACACTAGTGTCCAAGGGTATATTGTTTTTGTCACACCGTTTGTAACGCCCATAACGAGGTGTGTCCGGTATGGAAAAGTATATATATTCTTGATCAGCATCACCTCCTGAGTCCAGTAGTCCATGTCCGTCTGTCCGTCTGTCTGTCATTTCACAGGATAACTGTCGTAGCTTTTGAGCTTTCGACTCCAAATTTTGGTATTCCTCTTGTTTTGGCGAATGATTGGACGATATTGAAAATGGGCAACATCGGATAAGAGCCACGCCTACCTCCCATACAAAATGTCCGCCAATTTCATATTATTTTCGTTTATCTTGAGAAATACTTAACCGATTTGGATGCGGTTTTCTGCATTGGGTTGGAAATAAGGTCGGGAACGAAATGGGAATGAAACCGGAACGAAATGGAATTGGACCGGAACAAAATGGAATTGGAACAAAATTTTTAAATGGATCAGGAAACTAAAATTTTCGATAAATATTGGAAAATTATTGATAAAAATCAATAAATTATCGATAATAAATCGATAAATTATCGAAAAGTTATCGATAAAAAATCGATAAATTTTCGATAAAAAATCGATAAAATATCGAAAAATTATGAATAAAATATCGAAAAACTATCAATAAAATACCGATTTTCGATAAAAATTACTAACATTTGGTCTCAGAATGTATGGTACTCGCATGTGCAGGGTATTATAGCTTCGGTCAGACCGAAGATTATTCTCTTACTAGTTTTTATATGAAGTTTTTCTGTTCTCTATCTCCCCACTCACAATGAGAGAGTAATGAGAACTTGCTGCCTCTCTTTGACTGAATTAATTTTTGGTCTGCTCATTTTTGTTGAAGCTTCAAAATAGTTGAAATATTGCATATGGCAATACTGTCGTTGTGAATTGCAAATAGAAAACGTTCAGACCATTTTGCATGTCACTGAACCGAACTGCGACACATTCTCTTTGAGAGAACGGTTGCTGAAAACGTTCAGCTCGTGGTCAGTGAATCCGCTTAAAAAAAATTTAAAATCTTGTATATTTTTCAAAAAATCCTTTTTTAAAATTTTTTTTGGATAAAAAATTTTAAAAAAATTTTTATTTTATTGAAATATGTTTTTTTATTGTTTCTGATATAAAAAATCGTATTTTTTTAAAAACAAGTAAAATAATTATTTACGGTTCGACCGAACCCCTTGCAGCAAAAAAAAATGGTATCGATACCAAATATTTGATCGATATCAAGTAACATACTCGTAAGAGTATTTTGCATAACAAAAATATTTCACTAAATCGAAGTACGGTTTAACCCAAAATCATCAGTGTTTACCCAAATTGTATTCTTTCATGAACTTCATGAAAGAAAACCGGCATAATCGGGAAGTCGGAAGCGACGAGGATCTAATCAAATGCAATAGAATAGTTACGCTTTAGACCTAGGGGTCGGGTGGGTCTAAACCAGTGTTAGCAATCCGGACGACACGTGTGCGAATTTTTTCTCTCGTGATTCCAAACGTATACGATGAAAGCTTAGTAAACAATATGAATTCCCTCATAATGAATACTAAAAAGAGTCTGGATGGAGCGTGTTTTCCCATGAAACTGTTCCCTCTTTATGAGTTCAATTATGAGCCATAAAATACTTTTTTGTGATTCCTGATTAACTCACAAAAGACTCAGAAAAGATTCCGAAAAGAGCTAAAAAATAAACCCTCTAAAAATGTAAAAAAATAATTTTTTTTTTTAATTTTTTCAAATTTCAAATAATTAAGAAAAATCAAATAAGACTTTTTTCTGAGTCAATTCGGAGTGCTCATACAATCATCAGAAATAAGACTGTTTTCTGAGTCATATTTTTGAGCGTTCATAAACTCATCATAAATAAGACTCCATTCTGAGTCATATTTCTGAGCGCTCATAATATTGTTTGCTGGGAGCAGTCGTGTTTTCACACCTACACCATGATGCAATAAGAAGGTGATGTCAGTAGGGAGAGCTGTCAAAAGTTGTAGCTTATAGAAATGAACACGGTTGTTTTTTTTGGTACAAAGAAATAATTTTCAAAAAATATGTATTTTTCAGTTCTTTTTTAAATTTTAATACATTTTGAGAATGCATGGAGTATGTGAAGAGACATTTAACGAAATTGATTATTTGCACTAATGCATTGCAGTTTGATTCTTGTAGTATTTTCTAAGCCCAGATATTGGTGTTTGGTTTTATTAAACAAACTATGTAGTATTAAACCACATTTTAAGAGCAATATTTATTAAAATTGTATTAATAGTTACAAAGTGTACAAGTATTTAATACCATTAAGAACAACAAGAGTGTTGCTCTAATAATAATTATTAATTTTAAATCTTCCCAACCCCAATGAATCTTTTTCTGCCCATCCGTAAAAATGTTGGTCAAGCTTGATGACAAGTTGCCGAACTCATTCACTTGACATTTCAATTTAGTGTTCTAGCAATTTACTCTGTTTGCGAGGATGAATCTACTTTGGGAATAGTAGTTATAGATGTAGTAGTCGTGGATTGCTCCTCATCAACACCACTTTCATCGGAAGAAGGCAGCCAGCTGATCGGCATCGGTACAGCAGCCTCTTTCTCTTATGCTGTGGGCAATCGGGGCATTGGCTTTCCGAAAAGTGATATTCGCAAACTCTTGAAGAAGCTGTGAAGCTTGTCCCACACTCATCGCTAAAATTTTGTCTTCTTGCGTCATTTTGGGGAGCATGGAAAAAATTTACTGCCTCTTTGGACCAAGTTTTGTGGTACAAGCAGCAAATCTTTGTTGTAATTTTAGTAACGAAATCCACGCGTATGAATAACGTATTTCAGTAAAAATATTTAAGAAAACACAAAACGCACACACAAATGACACGAATGACACGAATAAATTACAAATTGACATTAAACTCGAATCAAATATTTGTTACATTCGTTAGACTTTTTTCAAAAAAAAAGTACCAAAAATTGCAACTCTGTTCTATAAGCCACGAAATGACAGCAAATTTACTCAAATTTGGAGAGGTGTCTTCTCCTGACACCACCTGGTTCTTGCATCATGCACCTACACTACCGATCGTACAAGCGACAGCGCTCAGTTGATGTTCAGATTTCATGCGAGCAAGACCACGCTGCGCTATTTTATGATTTTAATTAATGCACTGAAAAAATGTTTAATATAAATTGGGAAGAGGAATTTTCGAAATTGGATTTTTTAATATCGAAATGGTTCTGAAATTAGATAGCGAATATCGCCTCTGTGTGCGCAGGCCTTAAAAGGGCAATTTAGGAGTCATAAAAAATATGAGTCAATAATAAAAATATGAGTCAAAAAAAAAAATACCCTACTTTTTATTGTAAGGTAATTATACCAAAATGTTTTTAAAACATTAATTTATGTTGTATCTCAATTTACTCAGTGACTATATTGAAAGAATTCTGCTGCTCTACGAGCTCTCTCAGCGCTGCACACAGGCTAACCTTTTGTGGCATATTTGATTGGAAATGTACTGAAAAATTAGTAATGTGCTGAAAAAGGCAACGCTGATAGCTGATTTTTGAATTGGAAAGAACGTCATTGAAAACGAAGGCAAAGAAAATCATAGAGATGAAGGGAATTGAAGTGAGAGCATTATTTCTACTTGCCTCACCTGGTTTACTCCACCGTGTGTACCATGGTGCTTCCATGTCGCAGAATTTTCGACTGCGTTCGTTGCAGTTTCTCAACATTTGACGGAGATGCTGTTCCCCAGAGTTCAATCCCACATGCCCATATGGGTTTAATAACACTTTCGATAGTAGCCAATTGAGTTCGAGTTTTTTTAGTTTGATTAGTATAATTTTAGACTCGATGTGTTTTTTCCAGGTGAGTCTGCGATCGAGATGCATATCAAGATATTTAGTTTCAGTACATTGTGGTATAACACTATAATTTATATTAAGCGTGGGGCAAGTATCTTCACTTGGGATGAAGGTAAGATGGGCGCTCCATGACTCGTTGACTCCAATTCTCCACTTTGATAGCCAATTTTGTAAAGTGTTCCAATATTGTTTCACGTGCTGTGATGCCATCATAGGGTTTGAGTGCGTGCACAATATTGCTGTGTCGTTGGCAAATGTTGAGATGAGGGTCTGACAGGGCCGCCGGCAGGATTTTTTCAAGGGGGGGGGTTTCGATAATTTATAATTTATATGGAAAATTTTTTTATGTTTTAAACTTTTATTTTTTTATTTTATTATTTTACAAGTTAAGTAATATACATAAATATAAATGTGCCGACAAAAAAATTCATAGAAACAGGCACAGCTTTAAAAGCATTTTGATTTTGGCAGATTTGCATACAATGCAAACAAAAAATATTCTTCGCGGAAGAAATTTAGAAAAAAACTAGAGAGTGGACTATCTTCGGCTATACCGAAGCTGAAATACCCCCACACAGTAAGAAGAAGTACCTCGAACATAAAAAAATTTGGTCTCAAGACCCTATTTTGAGCCTCAAGACCCTATTATAGGTGGTTTTGGAGCCCGGACCATGTCCAAAATCCATTTCTAAACATTTCCAATCAAACCCATCAAATCCATCCCTTATATATGTGGTTTCGGATCCTCGGACCATGTCAAAAATACGTTTCTAAACATTTATAATCGAATACAACCATAAAAAGGACTTGAAAAATGTTAACCTTTTTTTTCGGTGTATGGGAGCCCATACCGCCCAGTTTTTATCCGATTTGGCTGATTCACGAACTTGATCTCAGTATTCAAGAGAAAAACATGTACCCAAAGTTTCAAGTCGATATCTCCAAAACTGCGACCGCTATCGTGCGGACGAACAGACGGACGGACAGACGGACAGACAGACGGACATCGCTAAATTGACTCCGGCGGTGATGCTGATCAAGAATATATATACTTTTCCATACCGGACACGCCTCCTTATGGGCGTTACAAACGTTGTGACAAAGTTAGTTTACCCTGCCACAGTGAGTGTGGGGGTATAATTAACAAAAGCCAAACAAACTAATGTAAAACAATATAAAAACAAAAATCAAGTAAGCAACAACAACCGTTTTGGTTTTTTTGCAAATTTCCTAATTATATCGTCTGGTGTAATTGAAATACCCAGATGGATATTCAATGATGCTAATCCATTTACTCGATGTTCTCCCATTGAGTTGCGCAAGTAATTTTTGAGGCGACGAAGAGTGCTGAATGATCGCTCACTTGTAGCTGTAGCCACTGGGATGACAGCTAGTATTTTTAATATTTTATAAACCGGCTCAAAACTAACACGATTGCACACCTGTTAACAGATTTTACAAATAAATAAACACAATATTTAAATGTATGAAATGTTTCTACTATGTGTGCGTGTTGTACAATGTTTAAAAGAAAAATTCATACTTGAAGATATTCCAGAGCGTTTGTCTTTTTTAGTTCATTTTACTCCACAAAACTTCGCCACAGTTCTATATTTCCAACTAAAGCCACCTCGGAACATTCCAATATTGATTCGTACTAGAGGTTTTTGAATCTAACCAAGGTTTTATTTCATCTAAGGCGCTTATAACGTACGGCTGCAGCTCTACAAAAGCCGCTATAGCTTCGTGTTTTTCAACCCACCTAGTTTGACACAACATCTTAAGTCGAGTAGCTCTTGTTTTAATTCTACCTTACAAAAGTATTAAATATAACAACTCAATACTGAAATATATTTGTTTAGTTACAAGACGACAAATTTCAACGGCTCTCCCTACTGATATCACCTAGTATTATTGCATCATGGTTTATTTAAAAGCAAACCTTCATAAATATGCTTTTCCAATTCAACTTTTCTTTTAGGAGTATTAAAAAATACGGTTTTTACAATGAATTTATATTTTAAAACAAATAATATTTTTGAAATATGATATATTTCTAGATAAAAAAAAACTGTTTTTCCAATCTCAACACCCAAAACCCCCCACTGCCGGCGGCCCTGGGGTCTGATCTGGCATATCGGCTGCATAGAGTATATACAGTAGGGGTCCGAGGACGCTGCCTTGGGGTACACCGGCAAGAATATCAACTCTACGAGAAACGAAACTTTTATGTTTAACTAAAAATTTTCTGAGGGTAAAGTAGTTTTCAAGCAAAATGTGCATTAGACCTGTTCAGAATCTTAGATTTTAACATTATTTTTTTCTTTTATGAATTTGATTATTCCATATGTTTTAGGCGGGGTGCAAATAGGGCGAGTGAAATAAGACCGTACGGCCTTATTTCCAAATGGAAAAAGGCTTTATTTCACTTTAAAAAAAAAATGTTTTAAATTCCCAAAAACTCCAAATATAATTTAATTAACTTTTATGATAAAAAATTTAAAGAACACATAATAACAACAATGTGAGGAGGAAAGTCTTGCCATCGTTTTCCGCCCACATCCGACGGCAGCACCAGCTATTTTTCTTTTTTTTCCTTATCTTTATAATTGATACTTTTCTTTTTACTTTTGAATTTTTGTTATTATACTTTTATTTTTTTTTATTATTATTCCGAACTCTTCATTTATTTTGGCTCCTGAATTCCCGGCCATGAATACTGAATCCTGAATACTGGCAACACCGGTCACACTAAGTGTGGTGAGTGGTGAAATTACAAGTTTCGAACGGCGCAGGAGTCTGCGCTGAGGTTAGTTAGAAATTCAGAAATCAGGAAAGGGCAGTTCTTTATCAGCGGTCAAACGGATAAGTCGCACCTCGACTAGACCAAGAAAACGTCATAACGGTGATAATTCGACAGCGGCATTGGGTGAGTGTTCCGATATTGAGTAGGCAAGCCTGAGTAGAAATAGCGTAGAATTGTCACCCCTCTCACCAGCGCATTTATCGCTCGTGATGCATAGCTCCCGCATAGTAGACCTAGTTTAGTTTTCTCTTGTCAGCGCACTTATTGCTCGTGGCACATAGCTTTCCGTAAAGGACATAGCGTAGGATTGCCCCTCTCTCACCAGCGCAATTATCGCTCGTGATGCATAGCTCCCGCATAGTAGACCTAGTTTAGTTTTCTCTTGTCAGCGCACTTATTGCTCGTGGCACATAGCTTTCCGTAGAGGACATAGCATAGGATTTTCCCCTCTCACCAGCGGATTTATCGCTCGTGATGTATAGCTCCCGCATAGTAGACCTAGTTTAGTTTTCTCTTGTCAGCGCACTTATTGCTCGTGGCACATAGCTTTCCGTAGAGGACCTAGCGTAGGATTTTCCCCTCTCACCAGCGCATTTATCGCTCGTGATGTATAGCTCCCGCATTGTAGACCTAGCTTAGTTTTCTCTTGCCAGCGCACTTATTGCACTTACTGCACAGTGGACATAGCTTAGGATTTTCTCTGGCCAGCGCACTGATTGCTCGTGGCGTACAGCTATCTTGTAGTGGGAACGCAATACCAACGATCCGTCCCGTTTATCGACCCTATCCCCTCATAATCTCTTTTCCCTGTAAAACTTCTGTTAGCTCTTCTCCTGCGCACGGACGCATGGTTGCAACCCCCCTCTCGTTTGATTCTCCTCTGACTGGTGAAACGGACACCCCAACAGTAGCACCGCGGCCAGTACTCTGGGTAGGCAGGCGATTTTGAACGTGAAGGGAGCAGAAGAATTATAATAGATAATAAACCCAAGAAAATATAATTAAGAGTGTACATTAATTAAGAAATGAATTAAAAATTAAATTAAATAAAGTGAATATCCAAGTTAAATCCTGTTTACAATCAATCTGAACCTTGGACGCCGACGGCTTCACCCCGGCTCCAAAACTACCTCGTTACAACAACATAAATAAGTTTAAGCAAAAATATGGGTGAAATTTTAAACAATTTGCTGATAAATTGATCACAGTATAGGAATTTCATCCATTTCAGACAAAAAAAATAGTTTTTAAATAAAAATTTGTTAAAAAAAATCGAATGATTTTTTTTATCAAATTTTCCGCTGCGGAGCTTATATGGGGAACAAAAGGATAATTAACTTACATATTCAGCATTAGCTATGTGTTAAAAGAAATGAATTTTAAATAACAATTTTTAGCCAGCGGCGCTTATATGAGGAACAAAACTAGAGAGTGGACTATCTTCGGCTATACCGAAGTTGAAATACCCCCACACAGTAGAAAGAAGTACCTCGAACATAAAAAAATGTGGTCTCAAGACCCTATTTTGAGCCAATTATAGGTGGTATTGGAGCCCAAACCATGTCCAAAATCCATTTCCAAAAATTTCCAATCAAATCCGAAAAAAAAAAAAAATTGGTCTCAAGACCCCATTTAGACCCTTATATATGTGGCTTCGGAACCTCGGACCATGTCAAAAATACGTTTCTAAACATTTCCAATCGAATGCAACAATAAAAAAGACTTGAAAAATTTTTACCTTTTTTTTCGGTGTATGGGAGCCACGCCCAGTTTTTGTCCGATTTGGCTGATTCTCGAACTTGATCTCAGTATTCACGAGAAAAACATGTAAAAAAAGTTTATCTCCAAAACTGCGACCGCTATCGTGCGGACGGACAGACGGACAGACGGACGGACAGACAGACGGACATCGCTAAATCGACTCAGGAGGTGATACTGATCAAGAATATATATACTTTTCCATACCGGACACGCCTCCTTATGGGCGTTACAAACGTTGTGACAAAGTTAGTATACCCTGCCACAGTGAGTGTGGGGGTATAAAAATAATTAACTTACATATTTAGCATGAGCTATGCAAATCGAACTGTACTAAATTAGAGCAATCTTTAAATTATTTGCATTCTTCTTCAAACAAGTCTCTTTTTAATGAAACATTTGCAAATTTGGTTTTTATGGAATTGGCTAATTCTTAATTGATTATATCTTCTTGATGCTCATGATTTGGGATGAGATTTTATTCTACTTTTCGACAGTATTAATGGTTGTTTGAATCCACAGCAACGGTAATCGGACATGTTGCCTGCCCACATTTATAATATTTTACATAATTGTGATTTGATTTAAATATAAATATTTGTTTTTCGGCTTTATTTCATATTTGAATTGGAAAAAAGCAGTATCGAGACTACGGCTTTATTTCACTATCAAAATAGAAATAAAGCCGAATGGGCGTTTTTGGAAATAAGGCCGTACGGCTTTATTTCCAGAAATGGTTGGGCTTTATTTCACTTTTGAAATGGAAATAAGGCCGAATGAAAGTACGAGGAGTGTGGGTGTTTTACTCCTAGACAATTATTTTTGGGAAATGCCCCTTGATACTCTTCTACGCGCTCACTCCATTGCATATTCTTAACTAACTAGCCACTAATTTCGGCCAAACACATAACCAAATTTAACAGGTTTCTTTTTTCATTGAATTTTTTTGAATTTGTTACAATTTATTCCTTATTCTAACAAATAAAAAGGGTTAGTACTTATACCTAACTAAATAGACATAATACTACATTCATTTGAGAAATTACAAAATTGTTGTTTCGGTTTTTTTTGTATGTAGGATACTTGCTTGCTGAATTGCAGTTGAAGTAGCGTAAGTTTTGGATATGCGTTGGTTGACAACTCAGTTGCTTCAATGTTGACGCTCTGCTTGGAGATGGAGAGGCAAACGTGAATCAGTAGGCCTTGACTTATTGGTGTAGGGTCGAAACTTGGCGATGGCTGCTATCACTGCAAGACATTCCTTTTCTGTTACCGAATAATTTTTTTGAGCGGTATTTAATTTTTGTGAGAAATAGGCTATTGGTGCTCTTTGTTGTTGTCATCTTTTTGGAATAACACCGCCCCTCATCCTACATTAGACTCATCCCATTGGACATAAAAGGGTTTTTCAAAATTCGGACTGACTAAAACCGGACTGGACACTAACGCTTCTTTAGTTTATTAAACGCTACTATAACTTCTGGGGTGAAATCAAAATTTCTCGATTTTTTCAGAGTGTCGGTTATGATAGAGTGGCGAAGTCTTTTATAAAACGGCGGTACCATCCTGCAGTACATAGAAATTAACGCACTTGCTTAACATTTTTAGGTGTTGTTATTCTAACTATGGCCTCAACTTTGCTAGGGTCCGTTTTCGACGTTTTGACAAATTTATGGTTAGCCCTGCTGCGGTTAAGCGTTTTCCGACTGTTTTTAGAATTTCACAATGGCTGTCAAAGTCAGGTGATACTATCAGCAGATCATCTAGATAGCCAAATACGCGTTCGTGGAGTTCGTGTCAATTTCTGGACGGCCGGTGAAATAGGGTAATTTTAAACAATTTCCAAAAGTCTATTCCGTGGTATAATTCTTGTGAAAGGGATGGAACAAGGTACAACATCAAATTCTCGCTTTTATCACGACATGTGATTAGTGTTTTTATTTTGCTTATTATATTCTGGCTTTTACCGTCTGCTGTTTTAATACTAGCGTGATAGTCCAGTATCGGAATTTTTAGTTCTGTAACAAGATCGAGACAATTTTTACCTAAACAACTGACTGTAGCACCACTGTCCATCAGACCTTTGATTTTAAATTTGTTAATGTATACTTCCATATAGGGACGACAATCGGATTTACAGGGCAGACTTGCTGCGGAAATGTGTTTTCTCTCGGACTTTCTTTTCGCATATATGGCTCGTGCGTTTACAATTTTTTGCTTTACCGGACAATCTTCGAAAATTTGTTTACGCTTTTGGATGTAATTAGCCAATGTGACATGATATGGTACAATCTCATGAACTTTAGTTTCGGACGGACTTGATAAATTTGTATGGAAAATATTTAAATTTGGGTTGTTATCGAAATCTAATGGGACCCTTGGCTCGATTATGGCGGGACTCGCTGTGACGAGAACGCCTCCCCAGATCCTTGGGTGCTACGCTTCGGGTTTCGCAGACAATGTGGAGGTTATTTCGGGGTAATAACTTTTTCGAAACCACATTTCGTAGTAACTTTCGTGTCTACGAAATTTACGATGCATCGTATATTTTAAGATATCCCAATCCGATTGGGGGTGCTGTCTTCGATAGTATAATATTTATGTAAAATCTGTTTTGGTCAGTAGTCCCTACTCTATTGTTTGGATGTTTAAAGCGGTCCTCCGCTGACAGTTATGCTTGGCGAAGTCGCCGCAATTAGTCAAAAGCCAAAAAGTATCTCTGATTTATTTCTGAATCGCCATGGCTTTTATACCCTGGCGACCCTTTCAATTTCTTTTCAATTTTCTTTCAATTACATTCAATTCCTAAAAAATATGCTTACATCTACAATTCTATAATACAAAAATCATTTCTACATTCTGATCAATATTTTATTACCGCTGCCAGAAGGGCATTGGCCGATCGCATTTATTGCCAAAGCCAGGATTAAAATTTTCATTCTGCCTCGCGCTGACAGAAATGCAAGCGAAGGGAAAAGTGACAAAAGCAAACAAACGTTGGTTTACGTACTATTATGCTGTGCTCCTATTCAGGCCAGCAGCGTATGCTATTAATGCAGTTTCAAGTGTTCGCAGCTAGCGGCACTTTTTCGTTTGTATACTCTTGTGGGCTGGTGCGCTACACTGTAGTATGTATATGCATATACACCACAATAGTACCAAAGAATATGAATCATATAGAAGGCGCATCACTCAATTCTTTTTGAAAATTACTCGTTTTCGTTTCTGACGCGGGCGGTCGCGGAAAGGGGTACAACAAATGCAATCGAACAAGTGCGAACGCACGAGTTCGAACGTACGAAAGAACCAACATATGCGAAATGCGTAGTTTGGAAATTGACTTCACTTTTTTATTTTTTGTTTTTTGATTTTTCTTATTAAATTTTGTAAATTTATTTAAATTTTTTTTAAGAAATTCATTTTTATTTTATTTGCTTTTTTTTAAATTTTATATTTTTTTAATTTAATTTAATTTTTTTTATTTAATTAATTTTATTTCATTTTATTTTATTTATCTTTTACTTTTTTTTTGTTCACGCCTATCGTGTAAATCTGAACTGAACTTTATATAGATTGACAAAAAAGTTTTTTTTATAGATATGATGAGTGTTCCTTACAGTCGAACATGCATGTTTTTTTGTTTTTGTTTTTTGCATAAATTGCGCTACAATATAGTTTCGGTACTTTCGAAAAATCCATGAAGAATGTTCAAGCAAATGCTCAAAATTGTGGAGTGTGAAGCAACAAAATACAAAATTATAAGTTCGGTAGTCGTCATGCACATTTTCATATCAAATATGTGTTGAACTCGAACTCTCTCATGCAGCTAGAAAAAGCTCAAACATGTATGAGAATAGGATTTATCGTTGAATCCTCCTAACAAAATGTTTCCAAAACAGAATTTGTTCGACATGCACCTTCTATATGATTCATATTCTTTGATAGTACCAAAACCAGTCGTAGGCCTCGCCAGACAAAAGTTGGTGAACGTTTTTTTGAAGATCAGCCCAGGGACAACTGAAATCTTCCCTCACAGCTTCAACTCGGAATAAAAAATCTTCTATAGTTACGGTTTTAGACTGGCCGTCGAATTTGAGACCCCATTTACTTAAGTCCCATCGAATTGGTAACCCATGACGTATGTTGTATGCATAATTATTCTGAACAAAAGCTTGTGGGTTTGGATCATGTCGTGTTTGCGGGTATCTTGATTGCATTTGAGGATGAGCGTCGGATCACTATTGTTAATATCAGGGTGATTATGGTAGGGAGCTTGTGTTTGACGACGTGGTTTATACAGATAGCTATTATCGCCATTGAGATGATGGTTATATGATAGATGCGTTTGAGGACGGGGTTCGTATGGATATATTTTGTCTAGTTCAGAACGGTGAGAATTATCTTCTGCCTGTTGTGGCGGCAAATAACGCGAGTGTACACTGAGAAAAAAAATCAAAACGTTCCGAACCGTTGTCAATTTCCAGCCAAAACTGAATGTTCTGATTTTGACAACAAAACGTTTAAATTTTTTTGAAACTGCCTATTAATGAATTAAAACGGCACATTGATGAATTGAAACGCAAATGTTGTTGTTTCAAGACTGAAAATTTTTGTTTTGCGACTGAAATGTTTATGATTTCATAAATTGAAAATACAAAAAAAAGTTATTGGAAAGGCCTATTTTTAGAATAACCTAAACAAAATTTTAACTTCAAATTAAATTTAATTTTGTATTTTTTTTTACTCTAAATTATTTTTTTAAAAAACATTATTTATTGATATTTCATTGTTATATTTTATTTACGAAATAAAGAAATGGTTTAAATTTTTGTTTACTTACCGAGATTTGAACCCTGGCCATTCCGATTCATAGACGCTCCCCTTAGCACGCTTGCATACCGCTGTGAGCAATGTTTTAACTGCATACCTATACTATGAAACTGCTTGGTTAGGATTTGAAACGGTTTCAGTTCTGAAATATAACTGAATCAGTTTTACTTTTTGGGATAGTGGGTTCGAATCTCAGTCGGAGCAATTTATTTTTTGTTTCTTTTTCAACACATTACTTTTTGTATTCTTTTTTTTTGAGGTGTCGCTGGTCACGAATTCAGGGTTTGTTTTGCTGCGCTAACTCTAGATGAAATCGACGTTCAGTAGCTCAAAAATGTAACAAAATTAAAATCGGCAAATGCAGATCGGTTTTTTTTTGCACAAATATATATAAAAAAAAAGAAAAAAGAAAAGAATTGACAAAAAATTTGGTCTGACTGAGATTTGAACCCACGCTCCAATAACTCATACCATCTTCAAAAAGTGAAACTGTTTCAGTTGTGTTCTAGAACTGTGCGGTGTTGAATTTTTCGTAACGATAGCCGTTTTAAATCATAACCATGCAGTTCTGATTTTTTTTCCCTCTGTGTAGGGTTCGGCTCAAGAGCATTAGCTACTTGATGTTTGGGCACCGTTTTGTTTCTTTCTTGTAAGGGGTTATTTGTAGTAGAATCGGTGTAGCGATATTGTTTCGAACACGTTCTCGCTCGGCCTGCATCGATTCTCTAACGATTCTGGGCACTAGCTGCAAAATAGCTTGCTCCATATCGCGCAAAAACCCCGCCTGTTCTGCTCCTACTGAGGCAATGACGTAGTCCCTTAAGAAGGTATAATCTCTAGCAGTGATACTACTGAACTGTGGAAAAGGGATCGTAGAATTAGAACGAGATCCTGAACCAATACCAGATTGATTAAAAATAACCCTTGTAGTAGTAGTTTTGTTCCCAGCGGTCGGTCTATTTGCTTGGTCTGAGTTAGAAGAACAAGCTTCCTCGCCTAACGAGGCTAAGGATGCATTCATCGTTCTGCCCCTCCCTCCGTACCTTTTTTTACGACTGCTCATTTAGGTTATGTGCGAACAACAGAAAAGCCAAACGAAACTAAATTTTAAAAACAATGTCAATTGGCAATTAACAATTTGATGTTAATTCACGAAAAAAAAAATAATAATTTAGTCTTTTAATCAAATTTTGATTTGATCAATTCAAGAATAAACTATAAGAACGATTGGAAACCGTTAATGGAATATACTCCACTCTGGGTAAGCTTAAAAAAAGTTGTGAATGTAACCTATGGAATGCATTTTTTTAAATGTAATAATAGGAAAAAAAATTGTTTCCTACTTATGTACTGAACAATATACGAATTAATACCACAATTATTAGATTTACTCAAATGTACCAAAGCCAAATACCAAATGAATATGTAAATCTTGCCAAACAAATAAGCAAAGCTGGGCATTAACTAGTTAATTAGTTAATAGTAAATTAACGAAGTTAAATTTTTGGTTAACTTTTAACTTTTCAGTTAATTTCGAAAACCATTAGCTTTTTCATTTAGTTAAGTTAAATTTCTTCGATTAACTAGCATTAGTTAACTTTAAAACGAAAAAATGCAATTTAATTTAAAAATTATTTTACAAAACAATTAAATACACAGGCCAATATATTTCGAAGTGTTTTATATTATATTTTTATGTATGAATGGACCATTCTAAACATAATCATCACGTGAGGTTTACATCGTATTTTCCATTTCTCAATATATATAAAAGAGACGTGTATGTTGTCACGAGTAGTCCTGAAAACTACAGCACTGATTCTCACCAAAGTTTATATATGTATTTTATGGATCGTGAGTCGTGGGATGGGATAGGTTTTTACACGCCCACTTTTACTGCCCACAAGTTAGAATATCCGTATTTCTCTCACATTTGGGCAGAAACTTTTTTTTTTACAGGAAATACCTAGGTTGCCATCTAGGACTTAATTTCTCCCCACCCAAGCAGTGTTACCATATCTGCAGGCTTTAACTTCGGTGAAATTTTTACCTTTCGGTTTCAGGGAAAAAAATTGCTTTAAGAAACCTTCGCTGGAATCCGAATCAGAACATACCTCCATACGAAAATCGTTAAAACTCTTGGACATCCCTACTCTAAAAAATAGAAGAACGATTCTTAATGTAACATTTTTGATTAAATTGATAAATAGCTCTCTGAATTCTACATTTTTCCAACCCGTCGTTCCAGATCTTTCATTCCTTTGATATTAAGTATGTGCCGTTCTAATTACGCACAGAATGAACCTTTTCGTTGTATTTGGAGCGATTTTAATAGCCTGTATTCTGTCTTTGACCTGTCAGATTCAATTAATAAATCTAAAACTTTTATTTTAAATGCACTTGATCACACTTAAGGCCTTTGTTGCTCTTTGAGTTTTTGGACCGCTTAGGGTCTAACGAAATGACAGGGTTGCCAAATTCCACGAAGATTGGCATTGTCGATTTTTGAAAGTGTTGTATTTTTGTTGTATTTTGTATTTATATTTTAGCAGAATTTTGTTTTTTACTGTATATTGTATACAAATAAAACAAAATTTTTAGCTGAATTCACATTCGTTCCGTTACTGTTTACCTAACTGTTATATTTGTATTTGATTTTTTATATTTCGTATAAAAAAATAAAATACTAAAATTAATATTTGTAATCTTTGTCGCGTAAATTAACTGTTTTGATTGTTGTGTCTTTGTATTTTTGTTAAGTCTAATATCGTAAAGTAGAGAAAAATTATAGTTGATCAAATTCATATTCGTCGCATGAATTCTGATGCTTCATAATATTTTCTTTTAATTCTATTGTTTATTATCACGTTAATCTTATATTATGTTATGTTTGGAAGAATTCCCTCTTGCATTCATAACCTAATTCACGTTTTATTAATATGCGTTTTATCAGCTGATGATTTTAATCTGTAGCTGCTAAGAAATTCAAGATATGTTTACCCGCGATCGGTTGCACAGCATAATCCGGATTACGGCTGTTCGGTCACCGTCTGTCCGTCCTCTTTTCTTGTAAACACGATTGCAGGAGCTAGAGGAAAGCTAGGGATCCCAAAATTTGGATTTATCCTTTTTGGGCCCTAGAACGAGTTGGTATAGCAAATGGGCGGAATCGGACGACTGCCACTCCTACCTACCATATAAGTGAAAATCGTGTTTTTACCGTAATTTAAAGATTTCATCAAAACAGTATGAAATTTTGCATAGTGAGGTTTTCGGGGTCGCTGATTTCGAGTTTGATGTCGGAATTTCAAAATTCAAGATGGCGGATCCAATATGGTCCAGTTGGTGTAGGGTATATATAAGTCGGCTTGGATAGGTTTTGACACGCTCACTTTTTCCTCCCACAATTTAGTAAAAACTGCTATCTCTCATACGTTTTTGATCACAAGAAAATGAAATTTGCCATGAACATACTATAAGACCCCAGCCATAACCTGAGCTACAAATGGCAATATTTGAAAATGCTGTAATAGCGCTCCCACAAAATGTTTTCCAACGAAATTTGGCAAATGGCTTCATGGTTTCATATAATACGCATACACGATGTTTTTTAGATGAGTGCTCACACGAGACTGTCGTGTCTTTCTTTATTTATTGTGTTCAACTCTATTATACAAACATGGTTGCTTAAATACAAATAATGTTTAGTATAAGTAATAAGTAATAAAAGAGTATCATTTAAAATATATGTTATACCAGAATACAGTAAGTAATAATATGTTATACCTCCCTTTCGAAGAAAGAACTCCAATGAGTTGTTAAATTATTTTAAGTGAACGAACTCATCAATGGCTTCCGATTATGCCACTCCTCCTTTTTTAATTCGTTCACTTAAAAAAAAATTTTTTTTTTTTAGTTTAATTTTTGATTACATGAACAATATTTTTCTTAATTGATTTTATTCAAGTATTGTAGTTGAAATAAAGAAAAAATTCATTATAGTTTAACCATTTTTTAAAATTTTTTTATTTAATTCTAAATTTGTGTTAACAAAGTTATGCTTTTCTTAATCTATTTTTATGTATTTTTGTTTCTTTTTTAATTCTTTCATTAAATACAGTAACATTAACTCCATCGATGCTTTTAACAACATATGGGCCTTCATAAATGCTTTTGTGTTTATCATACGGTTGTTTTTGTATATAAACCTTATCGGATATGCTTACAATTAATAGAGCCCGACCGATAAGCATTTTCAGGCCGAAGCCGATGCCGAAGGTCAATTGGCAGCCTATTACTTCGGCTGACGCCGAAGGCCTATACCGAAGCCGAAGCCGATACTTAAATAAAAAACCATTAAAAACTTGTTTTTTCGTGTATTTTCATTCAAATTCGAGTGTATAAATACACATTTAGGTTTTTAAGGAACTAAAATTTTATTTAAACAAATAATAAAAGTAACCAAAAGAATTCACAAACAAATTTGGGTCTCCTAGGTCAAAACTAACAGGAGCCTCGGATTATCCCATATATCCCGTGTAAGAAAAATTTTTAAAAATTTGCAGTAAAGCATAAAATAATGGAAATTTAGTAGAAATGGTAGAGAATTCTTCAAAGAATAAATCCATCTAAGTAGCTGTTTTTTAAGGACTCCCCAAATCCGTCAGGTGATTGGCAAAGGATGTTCTAGTTGATGGTAAATACCACCTGTGAAGCTTTGAACATTAAATGTAAAATTTTACCAAAATCGGTCTCGAATTTGAGCACCAGAACTACTTTTCATATATGTTGGAGCAGCAATTTGGGCTACATTTGTAAAAGGTAGAATCCTTCCGTGAGCCTCCTACCCCTATATTTTAAATTTCATACAGTTTACCAGGACTCCTTTTAACATTGACATCAGGGCGAGTATTAAGCTTCCAAATCCATATTTAAAATTCAGGTATCCACCCAGAAAATGTCCAAGGATGTACTTTGTGGCAGCTGTAACCCCTTGCCACGCAATTTGAGGCGAGATTCACTCAATATTCGATGATTACTAGTTAAATATTAATCATATTTTTTGTTTTGTGGGCCTCTTATGTCCCATTCGAAATTCCATCACTTACACAATTTTACATACAAGTATCAAGAAAATCAGTAAGACCGTTTAGATGTGATGTGGGCTAGAAAATCGTATCGTAAAAAAATAGTTTTGGTTTTCAGTGTCGCAAAAATTAGAAAAAAAATTTGAAAAGCTTCGGCAAAAACTTCGGCAATTTTTTAAAAAAACCGAAGCCGAAGCCGAATGTGCATTTAAGGCCGATAACGGCCGAAGGCGATGCCGAAGCCGATTAATCGGTCGGGCTCTACTACAAAGTTTCGGCAATATATGCGCGTAAGTACTCGTTAAATACTCTATGGTTGCGCTCAACTGTTGCAACAGTTTCGTGATGGTACGCTGTAGATAAATTATTTCATTTTTGAATTCTGTACTCAAATCTGATTTAATGCAATTCATTACACCATAAACTAATACGAAATTTTCGAGAATTGCTCTAGCGATTGTGTTGCCACTTTTACCCGGAATATAAATAGTGACTAAATATTTGGTCAAGTCACACATTAAAGTTAATGCGTATTTTTTTCCCGAATTCGATTCCGGTAATGGACCTATAGTGTCTATTACGACAATGTCAAATGGTTTTACGAATTGAGCTATATGTTTTGTCATGTACTTCCAATAAAATTTTGTTCTTAGTTTGGCGTATAACTTTTTAATACCACAATGGCCTCCAGAAATTGGATCAGTATGATAAATGTTCATTAGTTTTTGTTGCTTTCCTTCATCTAAAACTGTCTCTATTGGATCTGTTAATATAATTTCTAACGATGTCAATGTGTTAAGTCCATGAGTTTTCAGTGTTTGTATAGTAAAAAATTTAAAAAAGATGTCATCTTTTGGCCATTCTACCTTTTGAACATTATGATTGTTGGCTGTAGTTTGTAGCCTCAAAAGCATTTCGTCTAAACTTGATGTTTCGTTAACATTCATAAAGTTCAATGATATTATTTTTTTGAATTTACTGTAAATTTTTATGTGCAAATTTGTAATTATATTTTCATCATTGAATATAATATTAGATCTGACTTTTGGCACTTGTTTATTGAAATCATGAGAAAATTTGTCATAAATTGGAAATGTGATACTATCACTCATTTTGCTCTGCACTATTCCTTCTTGATTTTTTCCTCTCACTTCGTTGCTTTGACATTGCTCGAGTTGTCGCTGCAAAAACGTTAGTTTGATTTTTTAATGTTTCAATTGAAATGCGCGACAGCGCGTCCGCTGCAACGTTGTTTTTGCCTTTAATATATTCGATAGTAAATTGATATTCGGAAAGTTCAAGTCTTATTTCTGTTAGTTTTGAGGAAGGATCCTTTATATTAAAAAGGTAAACTAGTGGGCGATGGTCGGATCTTACAATAAAATCGGTGCCATAAGTATAGGTACTAAACTGTTTGATTGCGAAATGAATTGCCAGAAGTTCTAATTCTATTACCGGTTTCTTTTGTTCTGAACTATTAAAACCTTTAGACGCAAAGCATACTGGTAGATCATTACCGTCATGATCTTGACTTAACACAGCACCCATTAAAATTTTAGACGCGTCAACTGTGATAATGAATTTTTTATTAAAGTCGGGATATTGCAAAAGTGTTGGGGAGCTTAATGCTAGCTTTAAACTATGGAATGCTTGTTGGCAATCTTTATCCCAAATGAACTGAATATTTGTTCTACTTAAGCGATTCAAAGGCGCTGCTAAAGATGCGAAGTTAGGGATGAATCTGCGATAATAATTAGCAAATGCCACAAATCGCCTTACTTCATCTTTATCGTTTGACGTTGTATAGTTATTAATAGATTGTATTTTGGATTCATCTGGTAGAAGACCATTGACAGTACATTTATGCCCCAAAAATGTTACCTCTGGGCGGAAAAATTGCATTTATTTGGGTTGAGGTTTAGGTTGTACTTCCTACAAATTTCGAAAACGCTAGACAAATTTTGTAAATGTTGCTTCTCACTGCATCCAATGACGATTACGTCGTCTATGTATAAAAAGCTTGATTAGGCGGAAGGCCTGCGAATGCAATAGACATCATTCTCGAAAACGAATTCGGAGCGACGTTGATCCCAAATGGTAACACTTTCTACCGAAAAGATCCACAATCTGTGCTAAAGGAAGTAATATCACGTGAATCTACGTGTAGTGGTATTTGGTGAAACCCCGAGAATAAATCCACAGTAGAAAAAAATTTGGCTCTAGCCAGATTATCTAAAATGTCGTCCACGCGTGGAAGCGGAAATTTGTCTGCAATTAATTTTTTGTTAACAGATTGAAAATCTACACACTGCCCATCTGATGTCTTTTTTGGAACTAAAATCAAAGGACTATTGAAATTTGAGTAACTTGGCTCTATTAAATTATTTTGCAACATGTTGCTCACTTGTTCATTTATCTCATCCCGTTGAGAGTATGGTAAACGATCATTTTTAATGTACACGGGTGAGTTGTCAATTAAACGCAGTTTTTGTTCATAAAAATTGTTGACAGTCATTAAGTCATCATTTAATGCAAAAATGTCGGCATATGTTTCACACAATGGCATGAGTCGATCAGATACATTGTGTGGCATTTGTTGTTGCAATATTGATTTAAATTTTTCTAACCGCTGAGTTGAATTTCGGTCAGTCTTGTTAATAGAATAAACATAATAATTTTCTAAGTTTATCGCGCTATTTTTAACTAAACTTTATAAAACAAACTAAAATCAAAAATCCCCACGCGATAATTAAATTCCCTATTTGCCCGAATAGCACAGTCGCGAAGCGTGGGATTTAAGGCGACCCTCGCGGTATGGTATCCCCGGCCGAACGAACAACACGAACCCGCAAAAACCTGATAAATAAACTTTTTTTAAAAACTACACTGAAACTGCCGCAATATATATATATAAGAATATATATATGAAATATATGAAAAAGAAACGGAAATTTCCCGACACAAGGAAAAGAATACCGAACACAAACCCTTTTCAAAATTGACACAAAGCGACCCAATACCCAAATATCAAAAATTATATTTGTTTAAACGCAATTGATTTGCGGGACCAGACCAACCTGTCTGAAATCCCTCGCACGATTCTTTGCAGAATCAATTCACCAGCTGGACTTCGATAAAATTCGATGTCCAGCAACAACTTGGCTCAGATGCGGGACGACACAAACAAAAAAAAGGAATAAGGAAGAGGGGGGGGAAACGGCCAAACAAATTCCAAGCAAACTACTGGAAATTCCCAGGACGGAAACACTTCACCAAAACAAATCACGACCGAACACAACCTGTCCAACTCTATTCAATTCCTCAAATTCAAAACACTAAATGGCCGACTGCCACAAATAAAATAAAGCAAAATAAACACTAGCTGGCAAAACTAAACCAGCGCTCAAAAATACTCCCTTTGGAACACTTGTTCCTCCAGCCACAGTCCGACGATGGCAACAGCTCCACTTCACCACTCCAAAAAAAATACAATTTAAAAAAAGAAAGAAAATTATCCAAATTTTCCAAACAAATAATTTAAGATTCAATTAAATTAAAAATCTAAAGCTTTATCACTCTCCTTCTTCCCTGCTCAAAAATAACTAAAAGAATTCGAATATATGAGCGCCTATGACGCTCACTTTCCATTTATCTTCCCACATACATAGAGTGCGGCTTACGCAGAAACCAGTGTCCGCAGTCGGGGCTTTACCCATACCTATATGCGAAAAATCTCTTCAGATTTTTCTAGGTGTGTTTGGCAAATTTACATATACCCCCCTGCACCCACCAAAATGAAATATACATTTTGGCGGCACTCATGTACGTATAGGCGAAAGCATAAATGTTCTCAAATTCCCCTCCCTCAAACAGGTTCAAAGAGTACAAAAGCTTTAGTCCAGGTTTTGACATTTTACTATTGTAATGGCGAGGCTGGCAATACCTTCATCGGATCGCCGCCGCTCACTGAGCTAACTTAACGAAAGAAAAGCGAAAGAAAGGAGAAGAAAGCAAGAGAACTTTGACAGCTCAAACAAAATATTCAGTTTTCTTCTTCCGCGCGCCGGTCGCATTTCAGCCGCGAGTGGCGAATTTGTTTTGCTTAACAAATTAAGCAAAACAAATATATTTATATAAAAAGTAACAATCAATAAAATTGTGCAGTGCGTTAATTCGGTCAGTGCGTGTGTTATTTTGTTCCTCCGATTTTGTTCGCCCGTCGCCCCGAACAAAAGGGAAACATAAAAAACATAACAAACAAAACAACAAAACAACAACAACTGTGCCGCAAATTTATACCGCGACAACCCCACCTCCACCTCCGCGAAAGTTGCTTGGTCTCCTGAGACCAACCAACTTTCGAATCTTACCGGAGAAAAATCACCCTGAGTCGATGTGCGGCCTAAGGTCCTGCACATGCCATGTCCCCTTTTCTCCGTCTCCGTCTTCGTCTTCCAAAACATATGTCCACGGAGACACCCTCTTTTTAACCCTAAACGGTCCAACAAATTTCGGAGCTAACTTCGCTGCAAAATAGTTTGCAGCATCGGACAAAACAAAATTACGTCTCCATACTAACTCGTGCGGTAAATACTGTACATCTCTACGTCTGAGATTGTAAGTCTTTGCTGTCTTGGCACTTGCCATTTCTAACTTCTTCCGTATGTCCTCCCTCAAGTCTGCCATTAACTTGGCCCGGTCCTCACTACTACTGTCCGGTTGGTCTGAGTCTCCCACTCGTCTATAATCTCTATCACCCCTGACCGCCATATTTCGGCCAAAATTCACGAAGTATTGAGACGCTCCCAAAACCTCATGCTGCGATGTTCGAATGCAGCACGCCACCTTTGAGAGATGAGAATCCCATGTCCGATGGTTTTCTGAAATATATGCTCTCAAAGTGGTCTTAATTATTTGGTTGATCCGCTCGGCCGGATTGGCCTGCGGATGACAGTGTGCAGTGTACCGCATCTGCACACCATACGACGCGCATAAACTCTGCAGCTCCTTGCTGCGAAACTGTGGCCCATTGTCGCATACAATGGACCTCGGAACTCCAAAGAGCAGGAAGAACTTATCTTCCAACTCCTTGCAAACACTCTTTGCCGTTGCATTTCACAACGGAAACAACAATGAGAATTTGGTGAAGTAGTCAACCACCGTTAAAATATAACAAAATCCCCGACTAGACTTCACCAAGGGTCCCACCAGATCTACGCAGATCATTTCATAAGGTTCTAACTTCTTTGTCCTCTCTACCATACAACCAGCTGGCTTATTGTTGTCAGGTTTCACCCTCTGGCAAACCTGACAACCTTTAATATATCTAGCTATCTCTGCCTTCATTTTCGGCCAATAATATTTCTCAATTACCCTAGCGTATGTTTTCCTAACGCCCATGTGCCCCGATAATGGATTATCGTGACACTCGAATAAAATACTGCGCCTATCACTCCTGCCCACAACTCTCTTCCACTCGTACCCAGCACTAAACAAACTATTTGTCCCTGCCTTTATGTGTTTATATAACACCCCATTTTCAATTCTCCAAGCTGGGTAATCGAGTGGTTTATCCTCCACTTTCCTAACCATGGTATCCACCCATGGATCTCTAACACGCCCATCTACCTCCCCTACGACTGGGACACCTCTAGAAAGCATGTCGAGCACAACATGATCTTCCCCTTGCGATGTATGATTTCATAATCGTATTGCTGGAGATTTAAAGCCCACCTAGCCAACCTACCGCAAGGATCTTTCAAATTGTTGAGCCATACCAACGAATAATGGTCTGTCACCACTGTGAACCTAACCCCTTCGATGTATGGCCTCAACTTCTCAACTGCCCACAAAACAGCCAAACACTCCTTCTCGGTAGTGTAATAATTCCTCTCGCATCTACTCAACGACCTACTCAAATACGAAATGACCTTCTCCTCTTCATCAAACTGCTGTGTCAAAACGGCACCTATTCCAAAATCGGAAGCATAAGTCTGAACTACGAAGGGTCGTTCGAAATCAGGACAGCTCAGGACCGGCGCCGTCACGAGGCGCTCCTTGGCCTTCAAAAAGCTGTCCTCGCGCTCTGGCGACCATCTAAACCTGTTCTTCTTCTTTAGAAGATCAGTTAGAGGCTTAACCAAATCAGCGAAATTCGAAACAAACCTACGATACCAAGAAATGGTGCCAACAAACGACCTGAATTCCCTTACATTTTTGGGCGCTGGAATTTTCAGCATTACCTCAACTTTCTCGGGGTCAACGTGCAAGCCCTGTCGATCAACAACATAACCTAGATACCGTAGCGAAGAAAGACAAAAAATACATTTTTCCCTATTCAATCTAAGTCCTGCCGAACAAACCCTCCTCAGGACCTCCTTCAGAACCTCAACATGCTTATCAAATGTATTTGTAACAATATTAATATCGTCCCAATACACGAAAACATGGGGTAACTATCTCGATCCGTATTTTTATTCAGTGTCCTATAGTCGACACAAAACCTATAACTCTTATCCTTTTTCCTAATCATCACAACCGGTGATGCCCAAGGGCTGTGAGAAATCTCAATCACACCTTTTTCTAACATGTCCTCTATTTCCTCTTCTATGCGCATCTGAATAGCGGGCGATACCGGATAGTATCGCTGCTTGACTGGTTCCACATTTGGCTTTGTACGAATCCGATGTTCGACCAAATGTGTACAACCAAGTCCCTCAGGCATAGACCTAAAAACATCTGCAACAAACTCCTCAAGCACCGATTTTTCCCTAGTTGACAACGAAGACCTACCAACTATCGCCGCTACTGACGAGACCTCGACTTGGTCGGAAAACCTCCACTGATTCTTGGCCAAATCTAGCACTACACCGGCCTTAGACCAAAAGTCTACTCCAAGAATCAATGATTGGGGTAAATCCGGTATTACGAGGCATTCAACGAGGACCGACTTGCCCTCTACCTCGAAAGGGACCGAAACTACCCCTCTAACCGGAACTTCTTCACCATCAGCAAGCGCAACCTTGCTGACCGCAGACGCCAATAAACTTATCCCCCAGGACTTTAATGTGTCCCAGCCTGGCCTACCGAGAATCGTCCTGGTGGCGCCCGAATCTAAAAGCCCTAACATACGCACTCCAAAAATTTTAACACCTGAATATGACCTATTATCCAAATCTTTTCCCGACAAAGTGAAACTCAAATATACTCCGGACGGACGCCTCTGAGGCCTATCACTATTTTCCCTAGCCAGCTGGTTACCCGCAGGCAACCTACCTAAACCTCGCGAACTTCTTGCCCTGCCTCCACAAGAGCTCGCTCCCCATTTCCCGACTCTTCGCGGGTCCTCGGAGCCGCTCTCGGGGCCGCCTCCCTGTCCGAGCGCTCCTACGATTGCCCTGCTCTCTGAGAGCATCGGGGGCAATCACGCTTTAAAAAACCAGGCCGCCTACAACCGAAACAATAAATTTCCCTAGGACAGTTACTCAAAACATGCCCAAACCGCTTACAATTGAAGCACCTAAAAGATTTTTGGGGAGGAGCCTGAATTCTCCTCTCCAACCTAGCGTCACGCAAAGGGGCCCTGACTTCAAGAACTTCGGGTTCAGCCGAGACGTAAGCCAAGTCTGGCTCCAACAAATTCTTGGATCGGCTGCTGGGCGGCGGCACGAATGCTTCCACATTCGCCCTCACAGCCTCCAGCTTCCGACCCAAGGAAACCAACTCCGATAAAGACTTAGGCTCAGCCAAGCCCAGCTGAGTCTGGTAAAACGGGGACAGGTTTGCGATCACCAGACCCAGCATACGCCTCTCTGACAAGGGGTCGGACAGACGACCGAACAACCCCCTCATCGCCGCTACATAGATACCTATGGACTCAGTCCCACCCTGAGTCCGTCGCCTAATCTCTGACATCAAAATGTCGTCATAGTTTCAGTTTCAGCTCGGCGACCAACTCTCGCCAGCCAGACACTGTCCTGCGGACATCCCTAAACCAGAGCAGGGCTTTTCCAGAAAAAAGCTCCACTGCTCCCCTAAACAACTGGGCTTCACTAACGCCCCGAGCCTCGCATAGCTCGTCTACCCTCTGTAGAAAGGCATGTAGGGACATGTCTGTCTTTTCCCCGGTAAATTGAATACCCCACTTGGACAAATTTTCTACTTTTAGAAAACCTACCACACCCAACGAGATGGATGGTCTCGGGGCGGGTTGAGGCTCTCCCTCAACCGCAGACCCCCTACTGAGCCCCTTGGGTGGTCGAGACGGCCTTGGATTATCATCAAAGGCATCATCTCCGTCACCACCCAAGTCAACCACCTCGTTGAGTTCCCCCAATAACAGAAGAACCCTATTCTTGAGCGCCATCTGTTTAACTACTTCTTCCTTACTCGCTGGCCTCGAACGAGTAAGGCGACCTAACGCCCATTCTAATTTCGCCAAAATCTTCAAATATTCGGGCGACTTTGCGTCCTTGGGAGGGGTTTCCATAAGTTTTTCAACTTCGGAAATCTTCCCCTCCACACCCAACCTATCTTCCTCAAAAACAAACGGATATCCCGCAAAGACATCCATGGACTCCCTTCGCTCTATTTGCCTTGATGCCCTCAAGGACTTCTTCATGGACTCCACCGGAGTCACTGGCAACCCACGAGCCTCCATCTCGTATGCCAGTTCCTCTTGGTTTAATCGGTTAATCTCCATATTGAATCAGACGGACAAAAAAACCAAAAACTTAAAAAAACTCAAAAAGAAACCCCAAAGAAAATGAAACCAGCGTTCAATGCGCTCACAGAATTTTCCAAAAAAAAAGGTAAAGCAATTTAAAAGAAAACTTTCAATATATAATAATATAATAAATATATAAAATAAATATTATAATAAAAATATAAAAAAAAATATGCCTAGTCGAATAAAAATATATTCGTAAAACGAACGCGATTTATAAAAAAAAAAAACCCAAAAAAAACTTTAAAAGCGGACAGCACCGCCACCAAACAAAGCAAAAAAAAATTCAAAAACTAATTTTTTTTTTTTTTAAAATTTAAAATTGATTATAAGCTTTTCGGCACTAGTAAACGCAAAAATTTAAAAAAAAAACAATTAAAAAAATTAAATTTTAAGAAAATTAATAAAAAAACGAACCACCCTTGCTTTGTTGTACAAATAAAAAGGAACGAACTCACCGAAGGAGATGACCCGAGCTCTGCCGCTAGTTCTGCCTCCGGTAAAACTCCGCGAAATTAAAAAAAGCTATATAAATTAAAAGACAAATTAGTAAATTATAAAAAAAACTGAAAGTTTGTATTATTTCAGTTTTTTTTTAATTTACTAATTAATACAACACACAGAAAAAAAAAATATAAAAAAAACTCGAAAAATAGAAAAAGAAATATTAAAAAAAAAAATCAATTTTCAAAAAAAAATTATACAACAAAAAAAAATTTTAAAATTATTAAAAAAAAATTTTAAAAAATGTTAATATTTAAAAAAATTTTAAACAAAATAGCCCCACGTTGGGCGCCAGCTTATCGCGCTATTTTTAACTAAACTTTATAAAACAAACTAAAATCGAAAATCCCCACGCGATAATTAAATTCCCTATTTGCCCGAATAGCACAGTCGCGAAGCGTGGGATTTAAGGCGACCCTCGCGGTATGGTATCCCCGGCCGAACGAACAACACGAACCCGCGAAAACCTGATAAATAAACTTTTTTTAAAAACTACACTGAAACTGCCGCAATATATATATATAAGAATATATATATATATGAAAAAGAAACGGAAATTTCCCGATACAAGGAAAAGAATACCGAACACAAACCCTTTTCAAAATTGACACAAAGCGACCCAATACCCAAATATCAAAAATTATATTTGTTTAAACGCAATTGATTTGCGGGACCAGACCAACCTGTCTGAAATCCCTCGCACGATTCTTTGCAGAATCAATTCACCAGCTGGACTTCGATAAAATTCGATGTCCAGCAACAACTTGGCTCAGATGCGGGACGACACAAACAAAAAAAAAGGAATAAGGAAGAGGGGGGAAACGGCCAAACGAATTCCAAGCAAACTACTTGAAATTCCCAGGACGGAAACACTTCACCAAAACAAATCACGACCGAACACAACCTGTCCAACGCTATTAAATTCCTCAAATTCAAAACACTAAATGGCCGACTGCCACAAATAAAATAAAGCAAAATAAACACTAGCTGGAAAAACTAAACCAGCGCTCAAAAATACTCCCTTTGGAACACTTGTTCCTCCAGCCACAGTCCGACGATGGCAACAGCTCCACTTCACCACTCCAAAAAAAATACAATTTAAAAAAAGAAAGAAAATTATCCAAATTTTCCAAACAAATAATTTAAGATTCAATTAAATTAAAAATCTAAAGCTTTATCACTATCCTTCTTCCCTGCTCAAAAAGAACTAAAAGAATTCGAATATATGAGCGCCTATGACGCTCACTTTCCATTTATCTTCCCACATACATAGAGTGCGGCTTACGCAGAAACCAGTGTCCGCAGTCGGGGCTTTACCCATACCTATATGCGAAAAATCTCTTCAGATTTTTCTAGGTGTGTTTGGCAAATTTACATATACCCCCCTGCACCCACCAAAATGAAATATACATTTTGGCGGCACTCATGTACGTATAGGCGAAAGCATAAATGTTCTCAAATTCCCCTCCCTCAAACAGGTTCAAGAGTACAAAAGCTTTAGTCCAGGTTTTGACATTTTACTATTGTAATGGCGAGGCTGGCAATACCTTCATCGGATCGCCGCCGCTCACTGAGCTAAAGAAAGGAGAAGAAAGCAAGAGAACTTTGACAGCTCAAACAAAATATTCAGTTTTCTTCTTCCGTGCGCCGGTCGCATTTCAGCCGCGAGTGGCGAATTTGTTTTGCTTAATAAATTAAGCAAAACAAATATATTTATATAAAAAGTAACAATCAATAAAATTGTGCAGTGCGTTAATTCGGTCAGTGCGTGTGTGATTTTGTTCCTCCGATTTTGTTCGCCCGTCGCACCGAACAAAAGGGAAACATAAAAAACATAACAAACAAAACAACAAAACAACAACAACTGTGCCGCAAATTTATACCGCGACAAGTTTTCTCCTTTAATCTTAGAATTGGTAATGCATTTAAATTCATTTGTCGTGTTTATTACACGCAAGATCGGATTGCACGAATTAACTATACACCTAGCTACGAATACTCCTTCGCAAACCTCTTCACACCTAGGTGGGATTATACATTCTTCGGACTTTATTCCGTGATAGTTCCAGTTTCAGATTTTTGAAAAAAATTTAGATTGTATTGGTTTTGTAAATAATGTTGCACTTATTGGGTTTGAGAAAATCTTTACCGAGTATGCCGTCCGAGGGGATGTTGAAATCGTCATCAACGACGTGCAGTATGGTTGGAATGAAATTTCCTAAAACCATTAAATTTGTATCAATCGAACTCAGAGTTAGAATTGTATTTGGCGTTATACCAGTCAAATTCATTTTGTTGGAGTTATCTATTTTTGTATTCTCATGAATGTTTGATATTTTAATAAGGGAAATGTCTGATTGTGTGTCCACAAGAAAAGAGCACAAGTTAATTGAATCTGTACAGTTTAATTCAATAAAATCTGAATATGACGGATTTAAACTGTAGACAGGCTTATTGATGGGTGCAGAATTTAATTGTTTTGAATTTTTCCCCCAACGGTAACTGTTGAGGGGCATTCGCGTTTAAAGTATGTATATTTGCACTTGTCGAGCGGCCATCTCATGGGCCTTAGCTTGGGTCATCCCCTCAACAATCAACGAGCGTTCGAGTGCGTCTGAAAGCTCTTCTACTTGCTTTGCAAAATCAGAAAAATTTTTGTTTCTGACTTTTAGCGCAGCAATTTTCCCAGCCATTACCTTAGAATTTTCGTTTTTAATTCTGCTACGCAATCCTGCTATTATATCATTAACCGTATAAACATTGGTTGGCAAAGATTCTTGTGCCTTACCTTCTAATTTCGACTTGATAAATGCTACAAAAGTGTGTGTCAATTTACTATCAGACAGTTCCGAAATTAGATTAATTTTATCTATAAATGATTCTAATGTGAGCGGGTCACCATACTAATGAACGATTTTTTCTCCTCAATTGTAGCCATTTTAGCATCAATAATTGGATAAATAGCAAATGGGATTGATTCGTCGTCAGTTTCTGATTTGGTAAAATCGTCCGGTTGTATTAATAACGAGGAATCAATGTCGTTAATTTTGATTTTACAATTTAATTTGTCAAAGCATTTAATAAGGAGCTCTCTACATTGCACAACTTTTACCCTTATGTCTTCGTTAGAAATATGTTCTCTAGCGCAAGGTAATACATCATTATATGTGTTAATAAGCAAAATAATATATTCATCTATCTTGGCCTTGTTTGTTGAAAGCGGTCGACTTTGTAGAATGCGTTTGGTAGCTTTTACGAACTGATTTTTTACTTCTATAAATCTAACCTCGTCAAAAACAGTCATTGACCCTTATGGAAATTAGTTTAAACGAAGAAACACTAATTTGTACATTTTTGAGTTTAATGAATTTGTGGCTTTAAAATACAATTGAAAAATATAATGATAAAATTTTACTGACAGGAAGAAAATTTTGTTAATTACAAAACCTTACAATAAATTAATCAAGCTAGTTTAGTTACAAAATATTCTAATAATCTAAAAAATAAATGAAAAATGAGTTGGTATTGTTTTAAATAATAAATATAAGCATATTTGGTAGAATATTAAGAGTATCGAAGTTCACAATTGATTTTCTGTATAAAAGTTTACCGGCATAGTTGATGTTGATCTTTTTGATTGTAATAGTTCTAGTTGTTGTTATTGCTATGTTGGTTATACCACAAAACAGGGATGATTTTTTTGGTACTTTTTTTGTACAATTTCAAAGACAAAAGTACATTGGTACTACATTGACATTTTTGGTACAATATATGCGAGGATATCAAATTAATAATATACTTACATTAAAATTTTTTTTCTGAAATATTTTTGTTGTTTGCTCTAAAGTATTTGTCAAACTTCATTTCGAAAAAATCTATGAAAATGATAAGTAAATTTCCTTTCGTAAATTTTCTTAAACTCGTATCAACTTCGGTAGAATTTTCGTACCATTTTTTAACGAAATGGGCCACTCTGCGACCCCTTCGGAAATTTGGAATTTTTTCCAATTTCTTTAGAAAAGTAGAACATTATCAGCTGTCAAATTTAGATCACTAACCAAAATAGAAAGCAAAAGGAAATGAAGAACAGCGAAAATGATCCAAAATGCAAAAGCGCAATGCAAATTTTTGCTTTCTCATTTGTAAAAAAATTTTGCAGCATAAGAAACTTAACAACATTTTTCTTGAGTCATTTCTTTAGAGCTGTAAACGAAGCTCAACGTATCATTTATGTAACGTTAAAAGTAACTTCATTTAGTGTAATTTTAGTTTTTATTATTAAAACTTCTTTGTTAAAAGCTTTATGAATTAAAGTTGTCGCGGCATAAATTCGCGACAGAATTTTGTTTGTATTTATTGTTGTTTGTTTGTTCTTGTTTTTGTGTTTTCCCTTTGTTCGGGGCGACGGGTGAACAAAACCGAAGGGAAAAACACAGACCGAAAATACTCTCGTTTGACAGGTTTCCGTTTTGTGTGTCATTGGGTTTTTGTTTCCATTTCACGTTCGGTTATTTGCGGTTTCCATATACGTGTATATTTCAGAGTTGGCTTTGAAAAGTTTAGTTATCGGGTTTTCGCGTATTCGTGTGTTTCGTTCGGTCGGGGAAACCATTCCGCGAGAGTTTAATCCCACGCGTCGCGATTGAGCTAGCGGGCAATTAGGGATTTGAATTATCGCGTGGGGGGTTTTAGAGTTTTAAATAAACTTTAGATAAAAATAGCGCTATAAAGTATGCCTACAGTCTAGCCCGCTTAAGTGAAACCCGCTTAAGCTAAAAACCCGCTTAAGTGAAACGAAAATTGAATCCCCATGATTTTTGTGCCCTTTTTCATACAAATGATTTCGCTTTACTGAAACCCGCTTAACTGAAAAACCCGGTTAACTGAAACGAAATTTCATTCCCAAATAGTCGATTTGTACTAATTTAACTCCGCATAGGTGAAACACCATATACAAATTTTATTATAACTTCACTTTTTTCCGTATGTAGTATTCTATTGTGAATCAAATATACTAAAAAGAAGAAGACGCTGACTCTTTCAAAATTTGAATTCTTTGCTTTCGTCAAATAAATGTAACTTCAATTCATTTTAAATGTCTGCCAAAAGGTATGAATATAAAACAATCTTTTTTAACAAGCAAATGTGAGAATAAGAATAATTTCAGACTTCTGGAACAAAATGCAATAGCTTGACTTTTAAAGAAAAATTGATAATTTAAGCATGAATCAGGAGAGTCCAGGAAGAATATTGAAGCGGAGTTTAATTGCAGTGCAGCAACTTTAACTAGAATCTTTCAAAACAAGAATTCTATACTCAGTGTAGCTGCCAAAAATCAAAATCTTAAAAAAAAACGTTCCCGTACAGGGGCTCACAAAGATGTGGAAAGTGCACTGGCAGTGTGGTTTATGGACATGCGATCGAAGCAAGCCACAATTACCGGACCGCTTCTAATGGAAAAAGCTAAAGCATTTGCCGTTTTGTTAAATGTTGACTTCCAACCCACAAGCGGCTGGCTACACCGGTGGAAGAAGCGGGAAAATATTCATTACAAAACCGCCCATGGCGAAAAAAACGCGGCCGACACACATGCCGCTGACGAATGGCTGGCCAACGTATTACCACATCTCCTGGAAGAATATGGAAAGGAGGACGTTTATAATGCAGATGAATCCGCGTTACGATGGTGCTCAGTCCTTTTTCTGGGGAAAACTACTTTGGTATTAGCGGTAATTTTTGTTAAACCGAATTAACTTAAGTGAAATATTTTGGAGTTATACGGAATTCGTATGAAATTCGCTTAAGTGCAATATTTTCAGTTATCCGGAATTCGCTTAACTGAAATCTTTTTCATTTATCCGAAATCGCTTAAGTGAAAAACCAGGATAACTGAAACGAAATCTCTGACAAATTCGTGTTTCAGTTAAGCGGGTTCGACTGTATATATCTTTATCTTGTTTACGTTTTTGAATATTGATAAATTTTTCTGTTCATCGATAAAACACAACCACAAATGTTTTCAAAACTCTAGAAAATGAAAAACAAGTTTTCAAATTGGTATGTTTTGTATGGAAATGGGGTTTCATTTCCTCATTTTTCAATTACTTCATCACGATTCCCATACACCACTATCGCCTATCTGATGCAGCTTCTTCTCAGGAATCCAAAAATACCAAAAACTCGATTTTAATGGAAATAGTGTGGTTGTGCTTTAAGGTATCGATATTACGAACTATTTTTAATTATACAATTTGGACATTGAAGTTTTGGTACTTTTTCGACAGATTTGGTACTATTTTGATTGACTTTTTGTACAAAATGGAACAACCCAAATATCATCCCTGCCACAAAACCATGCGGCACAGGTTGTTGAAGAAATGTGCATACGTGACTAGCCATCAGTATAACAGTTTTATACTTCACAAGTTGTTAGAAATATGTGTATGTTTTTTTGTAGCTTTAATGATTTGTGTTGACTGTACATTTCTGGTTTTTTTTTATGAGAGTAATGTTTTGTTTTATTCTGAGACTGTATTATTCTGAAATATTCCAGAATTTTTTAAACTATTTGTTTTTATGAAATTTTCCCCAATTGTCTGTTTTTTTTCTTGAGGGTGGAATTTTTTTTGTTAGGTGCTTTTTTACATTTTTTTTAAATTTGAATGTTTGACCATATTTTTTAAAATTGTCCCCGATTGTAATTTTTATTCTTTTTTTTTTTTATTGAGGGTGGAAATTTTTTGTAGTTTTGTTTTCCACTTTTTTTTTTATTTCAATGTCAGACTTTCACAATTAAATTTTCCGATTTGAGCTGACGAAATTATAATTGAATTGGAATTTCGCGACTTTAGCATTTCTATAATTTATTACGTTATGAGTTATTGTTCTTTACACGGTTTTCCAATTATTTAAAAGTTCCATTTTATTTCTATCGCTGTTGCGCGAAAATTTTATTCAGCTCGTCGACTATAAACGACTTCGGATTTTTTTTTAAATGCGATGGTCCTGGCACGGTCGCCATATAATACGCATACACGATGTTATTTAGATGAGTGCTCACACGAGACTGTCGTGTTTTTCTTTATTCATTGTGTTTAACTTTATTATACAAACAGGGTTGCTTACATACAAATAATGTATAGTATAAGTAATAAGTAATAAAATAGTATCATTTAAAATATATGTTATACCAGAATACAGTAAGTAATAATAGGTTATATTCAACTCTAAGCTAAATGCAACATATCGGCGTAATTAGGCAAAGGGGCGTGGTACCGCCCATACATTTCAATACTTCAAAGTGCCATTCTTGGGCTCCCATTGAATATTCTTCAACAGGAAATGGTTATATGCCTTTAATGCATATTGGAATTGGACAGCGGGGCGTGGCACTTCCCATACAATTTTATATTTTCAAAAATGTTACACTTGGGCTCCCAATGAACATTTTTCAACGGGACATGGTTTTATGCTTTCAATTCTAAGTTCAATGTTATATATGGTCGGAATTGGACAGCGGGCGTAGCACTTTTCATACAATTCAATATTTTAAAATGCTACACTTGGGCTCCCAATAAAAATATTTTTTAACATTTGATTTATTGGATCTTTCTAAATACTTAGAACTAACACTAATTTTTAACGATGAAATTTAACAATTTAATTAACATTTAACGATTTAAACAAATGCTTGTTGCCCTAATCCATCGATTTGGACAACGTTATGCAGTACGTTATACAGTACTTGATGTTGACATCGTAGGATGTTGACATCGACTGTATGCCGACATAATCGGGAAGTCGGAAGCGAAAAAGCAACAGAATAGTTACGCTTTAGGCGTTGGGGTCGGGTGGGTCTTACCAAATTTCTAGCTAGAATATTTCGATGCAATTTAAGCTTATCTGCATACTTTGTGGTAAGTTTAGGGATCTCTTCAGATATTTTCGGTCGCAGAATTTTCGACTGCGTTCGTTGCAGTCTCTCATCACCGTCAAATGATGCTGGTCCCCAGAGTTCAATGCCATATGCCCATATGGTTTGATTACACTTTTGTATAAAAGGATTTTATATGTGGTGTTCAGTCTCGAGAGTAGCCAATTGAGTTCGAGTTTTTTTAGTTTAATTTGTGTAATTTTAGACTCGATGTGTTTTTTCCAGGAGAGTCTGCGATCGAGATGCATACCAAGATATCTAGTTTCGGTATATTGTGGTATAACACTATCATTTATTTTCAGTGTGGGGCAAGTGTCTTTCCTTAGGGTGAAGGTTATATGTGCGCTCTTAGACTCATTGACATTAATTCTCCACTGAGATAACCAGTTTTGCAGTGCGTTTAAATGCTGTTGCATGTGTTGTGATGCCATTTTGGGGTCTGAGTGCGAGCGCAATATTGCGGTGTCGTCGACAAATGTTGAGATGAGGGTCTGATCATAAATGGGCATATCAGCTGTATAGAATATATACAGTAGGGGTCCGAGGACGCTGCCTTGGGGTACACCGGCAAGAATATCAAATCTACGAGAAACGAAAGTTTGGGTCAAGTAGTTGTCAAGCAAAATGTGCATGCGTGCGGGTAATAGTTTCTGTAGTTTGGATATCAATCCTCTATGCCATATCTTATCAAAGGCTTGGGTGATGTCGAGGAATACTGCTGAGCAGTATTGCTTTTTCTCGAATGCTTTTTTCATCAATTCAACAATGCGATGAACCTGTTCCATCGTACCGTGCTTTTGTCTAAATCCGAATTGGTGATTGGGTATTTCACCTTTAGCGAGTATTGTGGGTAATTTTCTCAAAAAGTTTTGATAGGGTAGAGAGTAAGCTTATTGGGCGATATGAACTCACGTTTGTTGGGTCTTTTCCCGGTTTTGGGATCATCGTGATCTGCGACAGCTTCCAGTCAGTTGGGTAGTGACCTATTTTTAGTATAGCATTGTATATGTGCAGTAAGTGAGTAACAGCAATTGATGGTAGCTCTTTCACCATTTTAGCCGTTATTAAGTCATGACCTGGTGCTTTTTTTGGGTTCAACTTGGCAATATCATCCATAAGTGCTTTTCTTCTGATGAGTAGTGGGTTATAGTTTGGCCTGGTTGCGAGCTGTGGCAACGGGTAATTTTCAGTTGGGGGGTTTGGAGTAAATACATTTTGTAGGTGACTTGCAAAAGCAGTCCCTTTTTCGGCATCACTTCTCGCCCAGTCTCCGTTGGGTAAACGAATTGGCGACTCTGCAATTATGGGTCGTTTTAAATTTTTTTGTGGCACGCCTTAATATGTTGAGCTCGTCGGTGTAAGCTTTTCCATGAATTTATGCAGATCATTCTCGTTTTTTGCCTTCAGTTCATTTTGTAGTTTTCGTGTAACGAGGGTCAGCTTTTGTTTCAGATATGGTGATCTGAACTTTTGCCAATCACGCCTTATTGATCTCTTTTCTGTTAAGAGCGCAGCGATATTTTGTGGCACAAATTCCTTTTTTTGGGTAGTGTTATTGATTTTTGGGGTAGCTGCCAGTGCTGCGTTTGTAAGTAGAAGGGTAAAGTTACGCACTGCCGCATTCAGTTGCTCCTCAGTTTTGTAACGACCCCTAAAAATTAAGAGTCGTCACAATAACAAATAATTTTTGATTATTTTCATTTTTTTATTTTTATTGCATTTTGGAAATGCGAGCACATTATATAAAATAAAATAAGTCATGAAGATAATTTATTAATAATTAATGTTGAAAACAACCCTCAATTATTGTAGTACTTAATTTAGGGGCGAACAGTGGCACGACAGTCACACCTGGTCACACCGAAACGATATTGGCACGGTGGTCACACCGGTCATGGGAAATAGCACAATGGTCACCGCAGACGGCCAAATAACTACCTGGTCACTCCGATAGAAAAGGTGATCGGAAATCACATGAGGAAAAGGGAGACGACGATAGGCACTACGCGACAATACCCCACACTTCGCGACAAAAACCAATGGCAACAAATCACCAACAGGAATTGGTGAACTAACGAATATAAAAGACGAGCCCTCACACTGATTTCGGTCTATTGCGATTTGTATTCCGAATCAGGTGAGTGGTATCGTAGGGTAGCTTTAGAAGTAGAACAAAGAATGGAAGCTCGGATGATGGTAGGGATAGTGGCCGTCGGATTTATTCGATATCTGCCATGTTCCCAACCATCATTCAGCGTTTTTATAGAAAAGAACAATGATGATGGTAGGGATAGTGGCCGTCGGATTTATTCGATATCTGCCATGTTCCCAACCATCACTTCCAAAGGGTTCAGCCGAGACGTAAGCCAAGTCTGGCTCCAACAAATTCTTGGATCGGCTGCTGGGCGGCGGCACGAATGCTTCCACATTCGCCCTCACAGCCTCCAGCTTCCGACCCAAGGAAACCAACTCCGATAAAGACTTAGGCTCAGCCAAGCCCAGCTGAGTCTGGTAAAACGGGGACAGGTTTGCGATCACCAGACCCAGCATACGCCTCTCTGACAAGGGGTCGGACAGACGACCGAACAACCCCCTCATCGCCGCTACGTAAATTCCTACGGACTCAGTCCCACCCTGAGTCAGTCGCCTAATCTCTGACATCAAAATGTCGTCATAGTTGGGGCAGGAATTCCAGTTTCAGCTCGGCGACCAACTCTCGCCAGCCTGAAACTATCCTGCGGACATCCCTAAACCAGAGCAGGGCTTTTCCAGAAAAAAGCTCCACTGCTCCCCTAAACAACTGGGCTTCCCCAACGCACCGAACCTCGCACAGCTTGTTCACCCTCAGCAGAAATGCATGCACGGATATGTCTGACTTTTCCCCAGTGAATTTCAAACCCGATTTCGATAAATTTTCTATCTTCAGAAAACCTACCGCACCCAACGAGATGGATGGTCTCGGAGCGGGTTGAGGCTCTCCCTCAACCGCAGACTCCCCACTGAGCATATTGAGTGGTCGAGACGGCCTTGGATTCTCATCAAAAGCATCATCTCCGTCACCACCCAAGTCAACCACCTCGTTAAGTTCCCCCAACATTAACAAAACCCTATTCTTGAGCGCCATCTGCTCAACTACTTCCTCCTTGCTCGCTGGCCTCGAACGAGTAAGGCGGCATAACGCCCATTCCAACTTCGCCAAAATCTTCAAATATTCGGGCGACTTTGCGTCCTTGGGAGGGGTTTCCATAAGTTTTTCAACTTCGGAAATCTTCCCTCCCCCAACCTATCTTCCTCAAAAACAAACGGGAATCCCGCAAAGACATCCACGGACCCCCTTCGCTCTATTTGCCTTGATGCCCTCATAGACTCTACCGGGGTCACTGGCAACCCACGAGCCTCCATCTCGTAGGCCAGTTCCTCTTGGTTGAGCCTGTTAATCTCCATAATTACAATCGGACCGACAGACAAAAAAAATTAAAAAAAGAATTTAAAAAAATTTGAAAAGAATAAAAAAACAAAGAAAACCCCAAGAAACAAAAAAAAAACGTTCAGAAAATATAAAAATTAATGAAATGAACCCGTGTGTTATACGCTCACAGAATATAAAAAAAAATAAAAAAAAGAAATGCTAAAAAAACCAATAATAAAAATGATAATTCAAACAACAAATTAACTAAAAAAACGTACTAGAAATAAAGAAAAATAATAATTTATTGAAATAAATAAAAATGAAAAAAACGCACGAATGTAAAATAAAAAACCAACTATTAAAAACACAGTTCAAGGCGGACGACACCACCACTGTTTAATAAAATGGCAAAAAAAACCAAACAAAATTTGTTTTAAAAAAAAATAATTTTAATTTTAATAAAATCAAAATAAGAAAACTAGTGCAACACATAAATCAAAAACAAATTTTGGAAAAGAATTATTAAAAAAACTTCTATTAAAAAAAGGTTTCAAATGTTGCACCAAAAAAAGGAACGGACTCACCGAACAACAAAAAACGCGAAATGGTTCGCTACCTCCGCCAAATCTGCACGCCGGTACAACTCCGAGAGATCCACAAAAAAAGCTAAATAAATACAAAAACAATTAGTAAATTAAAAAAAAAAAATCAATCAAACAAAAAAACAACACAAAGATTTTGATTTAAATAAAAAAATTAATTACAAAAAAAACAAAACAAAAATTTTTTGTTTAAAAGAAAATTTAAAAAAAAATTATTAAAAACTTTAGTTAAATAGCCCCACTTTGGGCGCCAGCTTATCGCGCTATTTTTAACTAAACTTTATAAAACAAACTAAAATCAAAAATCCCCACGCGATAATTAAATTCCCTATTTGCCCGAATAGCACAGTCGCGAAGCGTGGGATTTAAGCATCGCGGTATGGTATCCCCGGCCGAACGAACAACACGAACACGCGAAAACCTGATAAAAAAACTTTTTTAAAAACAACACCGAAACTGCCGCAATCTAGATATATAAGTATTAGGCATGTCAATCCCGGGATCCCGGGACCCCGGGATCCCGCTTCTTTGTTAGTCCCGAAAATCCCGGGATTCGCACTGACTAATCCCGGGATTTTCGGGACAAGTTTTATGAGCAATTTTTTCAAAAATATGCCTTTATATTGGGAAAAAATTAATCAATTAAATTCTATCTGTTTAGAAAAAATTTATAAATTCAGAAGCTTTTTCTATCATGAATAATTTCTTTCTGAATGGTTTAGTTTTAGCAAGGACCATAGTTTTTCATCCAAAAAATGTTGATAAGCATTCAGGAAAAAACTTCGAAAAGTCGGATATTTTTGGAAATTTAATGTGTTTCATTTGATTTTATTGGTTTGGAAAAATTATTTATTTTGTTTTAAAGAAAAAAATTAAATAAAATTGGCGAAAGGTTTATTGATATATTCGTACATAAACTATATGAGTTATACATATAAAAATATGCAATACGCATTGCAGAAACTTGTACCAATGCTTGAAGGCAATTTAGGCATATTTTCATTACGTCAACAAATTTAAGCAAAAAATAGTTCCAAATTGTTTGCAAATTAGTAGACTATAAATCACTCAAATCCACTTTGTTTAAATGGAAATTGGATCAAAAAATACATCGAACATCGTTCGGGACATGAAATACAAATTCTAATTCCATATATTAAAATGTGCGACAAAATGTTCAGGTCAAGAGTTGTTCGAGAAATGTGGATCAAACGACACATTTTTAAAATGATCTTATTCTGACCGGAAACCCAAGATTACAAAAACCAAATCTATTCAAATTAGTATTTTATTCTACATATTTTAAAGTTATTCAAACTTTTTTCTAATATTCCCAATCATAGGTGTAATAAATTTAATTCAAAAAAAATCCAAAAAAACCTTGAATATTGTTAAAAACTTTTTGCGCAATTTCCAAAATATTATAGATGGGTATATTAAAAGCAATTCAGTTCGATGTAATATAACATTTTTATACTAATTTTTGGTTGAATTGAAAAAATCCAAATCCCGGGACTAATCCCGGGGTCCCGTGATTGCATTTTTAAATCCCGAAAATTCCGGGATAGGCAAAGGTCTCGAAAATTGACATCCCAAATAAGTATATATATATATATGTATAAATAGAAACTGAAACTTTCCCGACAAAACGAAAATAATACCGAACACAAACGGAACCCTTTCCAAAATTGACACAAAACGACAAATAACCAAAAAAAATTATTTGTTCACCAAAAATTATATTTGTTTAAACGCAATTGATTTGCGGGACCAGACCAACCTGTCTGAAATCCCTCGCACGATTCTTTGCAGAATCAATTCACCAGCTGGACTTCGATAAAATCGATGCCCAGCAACCACTTGGCTCAGATGCAGGACGACACAAAAAAAAAAAAAAAACGGGTGAGGAAGAAAGGGGGAAACGGCCAAACAAAATCCCAAAAACACAACTACAATTTTGGAATGGAAAACACTTCACCAAATATCAAAATTTCACTTCACACGAGCTGACAAACTTTATTAATTTTTCACAAAACTAAAGGGCCGACTGCCACAATAAAAAACTAAAACCACTCGCTGGTAGAAAAATACCACCAGCACGCAAAAATACTCCCTTTGAAAAATCCGATATAGAAATATCGAGCCACGGTCCAACGACGTTTCAGCTGCTACCACCAAAAATCACAATTCAAATTAAAACCACTTAGTTAAAATTAAAACCACTGGTATTCAACCAAACAAAATTAAAAGTTTAAAAACCAAACGAAAAATTGAATTTTTTTTAAATCAAATTAAGCCGCAACCAAAACTCGCACTCTTCTCTCTTGTCCAAGAAGAAAGTGGGCGCCTATGGCGCTCACTTTCCATTTTCTGCTATCCACCAACCATAAGCGCGACTTAACGCAGAAGCCAGTATTCGCGGTTGGGGTTTTTTTTTTTTTTTTTTTTTAACGATGAATCCCAACGGTCCCACTAACCCAACCGACCGAGGGGCACATCCGCATGACGCACGGATTTGGTGACCGAACAGCCGTAATCCGGATTACGCTGTGTAACCGATCGCGGGTAAACATATTTGGAAATTCGTTTCAGCTACAGATTAAAATCATCAGCTGATAAAACGCATATTAATAAAACGAGAATTAGGTTATGAATGCAAGAGAGAATTCTTCCAAACATAACATAATATAAGATTAACGTGATAATAAACAATAGAATTAAAAGAAAATATTATGAAGCATCAGAATTCATGCGACGAATATGAATTTGATCAACTATAATTTTTCTCTACTTTACGATATTAGACTTAACAAAAATACAAAGACACAACAATCAAAACAGTTAATTTACGCGACAAAGATTACAAATATTAATTTTAGTATTTTATTTTTTTATACGAAATATAAAAAATCAAATACAAATATAACAGTTAGGTAAACAGTAACGGAACGAATGTGAATTCAGCTAAAAATTTTGTTTTATTTGTATACAATATACAGTAAAAAACAAAATTCTGCTGAAATATAAATATAAAATACAACAAAAATACAACACTTTCAAAAAATCGACAATGCCGATCTTTGTGGAGTTTGGCAACCCTGTCATTTCGTTAGACCCTAAGCGGTCCAAAAACTCAAAGAGCAACAAAGGCTTAAGTGTGCTCAAGTGCATTTAAAATAAAAGTTTTAGTTTTATTAAGTGAATCTGACAGGTCAAAGACAGAATACAGGCTATTAAAATCGCTACAAATACAACGAAAAGGTTTATTCTGCGCGTAATTAGAACGGCACATACTTAATATCAAAGGAATGAAAGATCTGGAACGACGGGTTGGGATATTAAAATCAATTTCTTGAATCAAAAATGTAGAATTCAGAGAGCCATTTATCAATTTAATCAAAAATGTTACATTAAGCATCGTTCTTCTATTTTTTAGAGTAGGGATGTTCAAGAGTTTTAAACGATTTTCGTATGGAGGTAGGTTCTGATTCGGATTCCAGCGAAGGTTTCTTAAAGCAAATAATAAAAATTGTTTTTGAACCGATTCAATTCTATCCGAGTGGCAGTTGTATTGTGGATTCCACAAGACTGATGCATATTCCAAAATTGGTCTTACAAGTGATATGTAAAGACTTTTGGTAACGAATGGGTCATTAAATTCTTTTGACCATCTTTTAATGAAACCTAGAACACCCCTCGCCTTATTCACACATAAGTCAATATGTAGATGAAAGCGAAGTTTTGGATCCATAGTAACACCCAGGTCCACAAAAGTAAAAACCTTTTCTAGATTACAGTTATTTATATGATACAGCGATGAAAGTTGGTGTCTTCTAGCAAATGTCATAAATTTACATTTTTTCAGGTTCAGTTCCATTAAGTTATTATCACACCAGATAGCTATACTGGTCAGATCTGATTGTAACAACTTATGTTGATCTAAGATGTCATAGGATAGAAAAAATTTAACGTCATCAGCATACAACATTACATTCGAATGTTTAATGACAGAAGGAAGGTCATTTATAAAAAGATTAAACAGAATAGGACCTAAGTGACTTCCTTGAGGAACTCCAGAGGTGACATCTATAGTTTTTGATGTTGATGATTCGAATAACACCTGTTACTTCCGATTTGTCAGATACGATTCTACCCATTTTAAAAGAAGATCTGGGAATCCGTATCTTTCTTCTCCAATCAACAAATAATGATTAACTTTATCAAAAGCTTTACTAAAATCAGTATATATGACATCTGTTTGAAGATTCTTTGAAAATCCCTTTATTGTTAATGAAGAAAATTCCAATAAATTTGTAGATGTTGATCTACCTCTCAGAAAACCATGCTGTGAAGGAGATATTAAAGTTGTGACCGAGTGAACCAATTGCTTTGTGACAACTTGTTCAAATAACTTTGGTATTGTGCTAAGTTTAGCAATACCTCTATAGTTAGATACGAATGATTTGGTTCCACTTTTATAAAGAGGAATAATGTATGACTCTTTCCATGAATTCGGAAAATAACCTCTTTCAATAGAGGCATTAAATATATTTGAAAGTGGAATGTATAAATTTTCTGCACAAACTTTCAAAATACAGCTAGGAATATTATCTGGACCAGTACTATATGAATATTTCAACGATTTTAGGTGTTGTAAGACATCATCAGATTCTATAACAGGATTGAGAATGGAATTATAAGTGGGGATGTTATATGGATACGATGTGTTGCCATAAGTATTATCAGAATATGTCGTTTTGAAGAAGTCAGCAAACATATTGGAAATCTCTGTCGTCAACATCTTCAAAGTTCATGTCCCAACTAGTTTCAGATAAGAGTTGGTTCATTTTAACAAAATTCGTATTCTTGAAGCAAAAAAATGACTTCAACGGTGTAGAAACTGGTTCTAAGTTGTTTTGAACAAATTCGAAAGATAATTCAAGTGTTGGGTGATGGTTATCTTCTGGACATGCAAAAGCATCACAGCGTTGCACTGAAAACTTCGAAGAGTCATCAACATAAATTAAATCCAAAATTCTACTATTCTTATTTTCAATCCCGTTTACTTGTTGTAAACTCATATCTGAAAATGAATCCAGAAAGTCATTTAAACAGTCACGAGAAGAATACGGAAGAAACTGGTTTGAATCGCCACAAAAATTCCAAGATATATTCGGTAAATTAAAGTCTCCTAAAACAACAATGGAATCGGCAGGTTTAACATTTGAGTAAACCAATGATATAAGCGACACATGTCTTAGATAAACGGTAATATCGGAATTCGGTGGGATATACGAGCAAGTAACGAAAATATCGATACTAAAAACTCGAATTCGTACACAAATAAATTCCAAGTCAGAGACATCTGAAAGTATGATTTCCTCAGATGAAAAAAGGTTTTTTACTGCAATGAGGACTCCACCACCAGTCCTGCATTTACGATCCCTCCGAAAAATTTGATACCCAGCACACAGAATTTCTGAATCAAAAATATTTGGTTTAAGCCAAGTTTCGGTAAATACTTTCGAAACTTTTAATATAAATATCGTTCAACTTTGTATTTAGCCCTCGAACATTTTGGTACAGAAGACAAACAACATTATTCAGGATTTTATTTAGTTTTTTTGATTAGAATTTAATTTTCTTTGAGGAAGTTGAACTGGATTTACTAGATTTGATTTTTCTTTATAAACAAATTCACGAACTAAAGTTTTATCCGGCCAAAAATTTTTATTAACAATCTCATCAAACAATTCTGCAGGAACAGATAATTTGAAAGATGAAATGTTTCTAGCGTATGAAAAGTTGAATTTAAAAGCATTTATATTATTACCGGTTATATTGAGTTTAGAATCAATATAAAATATAATATCTTCAGTTAATGTGTCTGGTGCAAATCTGGACACGAAAATAGATTTTTTAGGTTGCACAACAACAAGCCTTTTTGTTTCTTGTACTTCCCGCAAACAATCCTTTGGAGAAAAAATATTTATGGAAGGACAAACATTTTTATCAATATTTGAGATTCCATTCATATTTTTCTCAGGAGCGTCATCTACCCTCGTTTCCAAAACCGCAGGATCAGGAGAATAAAATGTAACTGGTGAAGCAAACATATCGGAAAAGGATGGAGTTGTCGGAGTTGAAAGTAAATTTCGTACTTCTTCAGTTTAGACTGGGCAGCTGCTAAGTCCTTTGATACATCATTAAATTCCTTTCGGGCTTGACGTACCAATTTACAGATGTCCAGCTCTGTATCGCGGCAATCTTCGCAGGACCAACGAAGACCTTTTTTACCCTCGATCAGATCGACTACTCTACCAGTAAGGGATGCACATTTGACGTGATAAAAGCTATCACATAGCCAACAAGAGACCATGCGTTCATTATCGACTTTAATGGCACACTTACGGAAAGAGCAAGTCATATTTAAATGCAAAATTTATAAAAAATAAAATACAAAAAGTGTAAAAAGTGTAAATTGTAGCGAGACAAAATGTTGACTGGAAAAAGGCACTTTCAAATTATATTAAAACAAACGCCTGAAAGTATGCTCTGAAAATATGATCAGTCTGAGAATGTGGAATCTATATAAAGCTGGTGACACAAGAAATGTCAAAGTGGACAGTATAAGCAAAAACAAAAAAAATTTGCAATTTTTGTTGTAGTGATACTTAGCTGACAGGAATTCACGGAAATATAGCACAAAACTTTGTTATTTGCACAAAACTTATTGCACTTAGCCAGAATTTAATTTATTTAATTTATTTAAAAGTTTTTCAAAATGATTAACACGGTATAACTATTTAAAAATATTTGTTCAAATCGCAGCAAAAATTCACTTATGAACAAGTTCAACAGGGTTGCCAAACCCACACCCATGGTAGAAGAAAATAAGGTAGTGCCGCTTCTGACACTATCCGCCATCTTAACCATCTGACATAAATATAGATTGTGCTACCAGATATATTTTTAAAAAATCTCAAGAAAAGGACTGCCAGATGTGGCAATTAGTCCTAATTTTGCCAATTTAAACCCCGATTTTGTGACGAATTTATGCAATGGCGACATGAAACGATGTTGCATTTGTAAAATCTGACTCTTGAAAATTATTTTATGCCAGGAACACTAAAAAAAAAACTTGGAAAGAGTTAAATGCCGATAAGTTATGAAAAATATCTGGCAACTATACAACGTTTCTTATAAAATGTTTAACAATGTGGCAGCTTTTGGAACATTAAAGGAAACGTCAGAATCCTTATTTCTGTCATTTTGTATGAAGTGGATCAACCTTATTTTCTTCCGCCATGCTCACACCAATATGTGAAAAATTTCTTCGGATTTTTCTAGAGTGTGTTTGGTAAATTTACATATATCCCCCCGCACCCACCAAAATGAATATACAAATTTGGCGGCACTCATGTGTGCATAGGCGAAAGCATCAATGATCTTAAATTCCCCTCCCTCAAACAGGTTCAAAGAGTACAAAAAGCCTTAGTCTAAATTATATTATTTATGTTATTTCTTCGTAATGGCAACGCTGGAACCCCATTGGAATGTGGCCGCTCATTAAGCAAACTTAACGAAACCAAAGAAAATAAAAGAGGGGAAAGACAACTTGACAGCATAAATGCAGTTGTCAATTCCCCCCGTGCCGGCTGCATTCCACCCGCGAGTGGCGAATTTGTTTTGCTTTCAAATTAGCCAACCTACCGCAGGGATCTTTCAAATAGTTGAGCCATACCAACGAATAATGGTCTGTCACCACTGTGAACCTAACCCCTTCGATGTATGGCCTCAACTTCTCAACTGCCCACAAAACAGCCAAACACTCCTTCTCGGTAGTGGAATTCTTCTCGCACCTACTCAACGACCTGCTCAAATATGAAATGACCTTCTCCCCTTCATCAAACTGCTGTGTCAAAACGGCACCTATTCCAAAATCGGAAGCATCAGTTTGAACTACGAAGGGTCGTTCGAAATCGGGACAGCTCAGGACTGGCGCCATCACTAGACGCTCCTTGGCCTTCAAAAAGCTGTCCTCACACTCCGGCGACCATCTAAACCTGTTCTTCTTCTTTAGAAGATCAGTTAGAGGCTTAACCAAATCAGCGAAATTCGAAACAAACCTACGATACCAAGAAATGGTGCAAACAAACGACCTGACTTCCCTTACATTTTTGGGCGCTGGAATTTTCAGCATTGCCTCAACTTTTTCGGGGTCAACATGCAAGCCCTGTCGATCAACAACATAACCTAGATACCGTAGCGAAGAAAGAAAAAAATTACATTTTTCCCTATTCAATCTAAGCCCTGCCGAACAAATCCTCCTCAGGACCTCCTTCAAAACCTCAACATGCTTATCAAATGTATTTGTAACAATAATAATATCGTCCAAATACACGAAAACATGGGGTTCCAAGTCAGCCCCAAGGACCTCATCTATAAATCTCTGCCAAGTTGCAGGCGCATTGTGCAGGCCATAAGGCATGCGCTTGAACTGGTAGAGCCCCCAACCCGAAACTGTAAATGCTGTGCAGGACCTAGACTCCTTCTCTACTGGGATCTGCCAATAAGCGGATTTTATATCCAAACTAGAGAGATATTTGGTGTCCTTTAGCTTATCTAAAGTAGCCGAAATATAAGGGAGGGGGTAACTATCTCGATCCGTATTTTTATTTAGTGTCCTATAGTCGACACAAAACCTATAACTCTTATCCTTTTTCCTAATCATCACAACCGGTGATGCCCAAGGGCTGTGAGAAATCTCAATCACACCCTTTTCTAACATGTCCTCTATTTCCTCTTCTATGCGCATCTGAATAGCGGGCGATACCGGATAGTATCGCTGCTTGACTGGTTCCACATTTGGCTTTGTACGAATCCGATGTTCGACCAAATGTGTACAACCAAGTCCCTCAGGCATAGACCTAAAAACATCTGCAACAAACTCCTCAAGCACCGATTTTTCCCTAGTTGACAACGAAGACCTATCAACTATCGCCGCTACTGACGAGACCTCGACTTGGTCGGAAAACCTCCTCTGATTCTTGGCCAAATCTAGCACTACACCGGCCTTAGACCAAAAGTCTACTCCAAGAATCAATGATTGGGGTAAATCCGGTATTACGAGGCATTCAACGAGGACCGACTTTCCCTCTACCTCGAAAGGGACCGAAACTACCCCTCTAACCGGAACTTCTTCACCATCAGCAAGCGCAACCTTGCTGACCGCAGACGCCAATAAACTTATCCCCCAGGACTTTAATGTGTCCCAGCCTGGCCTACCAAGAATCGTCCTGGTGGCCCCCGAATCTAAAAGCCCTAACATACGCACTCCAAAAATTTTAACACCTGAATATGACCTATTATCCAAATCTTTTCCCGGCAAAGTGAAACTCAAATATACTCCGGACGGACGCCTCTGAGGCCTATCACTATTATCCCTAGCCAGCTGGTTGCCCGCAGGCAACCTACTTAAACCTCGCGAACTTCTTGCCCTGCCTCCACAAGAGCTCGCTCCCCATTTCCCGACTCTTCGCGGGCCCTCGGAGCCGCTCTCGGGGCCGCCTCCCTGTCCGAGCGCTCCTGCGATTGCCCTGCTCTCTGAGAGCATCGGGGGCAATCACGCTTTAAAAAACCAGGCCGCCTACAACCGAAACAATAAATTTCCCTAGGGCAGTTACTCAAAACATGCCCAAACCGCTTACAATTGAAGCACCTAAAAGATTTTTGGGGAGGAGCCTGAATTCTCCTCTCCAACCTAGCGTCACGCAAAGGGGCCCTGACTTCAAGAACTTCGGGTTCAGCCGAGACGTAAGCCAAGTCTGGCTCCAACAAATTCTTGGATCGGCTGCTGGGCGGCGGCACGAATGCTTCCACATTCGCCCTCACAGCCTCCAGCTTCCGACCCAAGGAAACCAACTCCGATAAAGACTTAGGCTCAGCCAAGCCCAGCTGAGTCTGGCTCTCCCTGGCTCTCCCTGGCTCTCCCTGGCTCTCCCTCAACCGCAGACTCCCTACTGAGCATATTGAGTGGTCGAGACGGCCTTGGATTCTCATCAAAAGCATCATCTCCGTCACCACCCAAGTCAACCACCTCGTTAAGTTCCCCCAACATTAACAAAACCCTATTCTTGAGCGCCATCTGCTCAACTACTTCCTCCTTGCTCGCTGGCCTCGAACGAGTAAGGCGGCCTAACGCCTATTCCAACTTCGCCAAAATCTTCAAATATTCGGGCGACTTTGCGTCCTTGGGAGGGGTTTCCATAAGTTTTTCAACTTCGGAAATCTTCCCTCCCCCAACCTATCTTCCTCAAAAACAAACGGGAATCCCGCAAAGACATCCACGGACCCCCTTCGCTCTATTTGCCTTGATGCCCTCAAGGACTTCCTCATAGACTCTACCGGGGTCACTGGCAACCCACGAGCCTCCATCTCGTAGGCCAGTTCCTCTTGGTTGAGCCTGTTAATCTCCATAATTACAATCGGACCGACAGACAAAAAAAATTAAAAAAAGAATTTAAAAAAATTTGAAAAGAATAAAAAAACAAAGAAAACTAAAATCGGAAATAAAAAAACCCCAAGAAACAAAAAAAAAACGTTCAGAAAATATAAAAATTAACGAAATTAACCCGTGTGTTATACGCTCACAGAATATAAAAAAAAATAAAAAAAAGAAATGCTAAAAAAACCAATAATAAAAATGATAATTCAAACAACAAATTAACTAAAAAAACGTACTAGAAATAAAGAAAAATAATAATTTATTGAAATAAATAAAAATGAAAAAAACGCACGAAAGTAAAATAAAAAACCAACTATTAAAAACACAGTTCAAGGCGGACGACACCACCACTGTTTAATAAAATGGCAAAAAAAACCAAACAAAATTTGTTTAAAAAAAAAATAATTTTAATTTTAATAAAATCAAAACACATAAATCAAAAACAAATTTTGGAAAAGAATTATTAAAAAAACTTCTTTTAAAAAAAGGTTTCAAATGTTGCACCAAAAAAAGGAACGGACTCACCGAACAACAAAAAACGCGAAATGGTTCGCTACCTCCGCCAAATCTGCACGCCGGTACAACTCCGAGAGATCCACAAAAAAAGCTAAATAAATACAAAAACAATTAGTAAATTAAAAAAAAAAAATCAATCAAACAAAAAAACAACACAAAGATTTTGATTTAAATAAAAAAATTAATTACAAAAAAAACAAAACAAAAATTTTTTGTTTAAAAGAAAATTTAAAAAAAAATTATTAAAAACTTTAGTTAAATAGCCCCACGTTGGGCGCCAGCTTATCGCGCTATTTTTAACTAAACTTTATAAAACAAACTAAAATCAAAAATCCCCACGCGATAATTAAATTCCCTATTTGCCCGAATAGCACAGTCGCGAAGCGTGGGATTTAAGCCTCGCGGTATGGTATCCCCGGCCGAACGAACAACACGAACACGCGAAAACCTGATAAATAAACTTTTTTAAAAACAACACCGAAACTGCCGCAATATATATATATAAGTCGCATCGATAAAATCGATGCCCAGCAACCACTTGGCTCAGATGCGGGACGACACAAACAAAAAAAAATGGGTGAGGAAGAAAGGGGGGAAACGGCCAAACAAAATCCCAAAAACACAACTACAATTTTGGAACGGAAAACACTTCACCAAATATCAAAATTTCACCGCACACGACCTGATAAACTTGTTAATTTTCCACAAAACTAAAGGGCCGAATGCCACAATAAAAAACTAAAACCGCTCGCTGGTAGAAAAATACCACCAGCACGCAAAAACACTCCCTTTGAAAAATCCGATATAGAAATATCGAGCCACGGTCCAACGACGTTTCAGCTGCTACCACCAAAAATCACAATTCAAATTAAAACCACTTATTTAAAATTAAAACCACTGGTATTCAACCAAACAAAATTAAAAGTTTAAAAACCAAACGAAAAATAGAATTTTTTTTTAAATCAAATTAAGCCGCGACCAAAACTCGCACTCTTCTCTCTTGTCCAAAAAGAACTAAAAGAATCAGAATATGTAAGGCCTATGGCCCTCACTTTCCATTTTCTGCTATCCCCCCACACATAAGCGCGACCTTACGCAGAAGCCAGTATTCGCGGTTGGGGCTTTACCCACACCTATATGTGAAAAATTTCTTCGGATTTTTCTAGAGTGTGTTTGGTAAACTTACATATATCCCCCCGCACCCACCAAAATGAATATACAAATTTGGCGGCATTCATGTGTGCATAGGCGAAAGCATCACTGTTCTCAAATTCCCCTCCCTCAAACAGGTTCAAAGAGTACAAAAAGCCTTAGTCTAAATTATATTATTTATGTTATTTCTTCGTAATGGCAACGCTGGAACCCCATTGGAATGTGGCCGCTCATTAAGCAAACTTAACGAAAGCAAAAGAAAATAAAAGAGGAGAAAGACAACTTGACAGCATAAATGCAGTTGTCATTTCCCCCCGTGCCGGCTACATTCCACCCTCGAGTGGCGAATTTGTTTTGCTTTCAAATTAAGCAAAACAAATAATAAATAAAATTAGTAACAATTAATAAAATTGTTCGTTCGGTTAGTGCGTGTGTGATTTCCTCCGATCTTGTTCGCCCGTCGCCCCGAACAAAAGGGAAACATAAAAACGAAAACAAACAATAAAAACAACAACAATCGTGTCGCGATTTTATACCGCGACAAACTGTCAATTTTACAGTTTTGACTATCGGATGGTTTTTAACAGCGAAAACTGTTAAATTTACGTACTTTTTCGTTGATTTTACAGTTTTTTTTTCTCTCGGTGTACAAAAAAAAAATTTCCGGAACCATTAATTGGTCTCAACTTGTATTCAAATAATGTCAACAGCTCTTGACCAGGAGCTTAATGTATCTTCGACAACCTTTTTGACCAAGTGGTGGTCACCATCTTTTGACCATAAGCTAAAGGTGTCCTCGACAACATTTTTGACCAAGTGGTGGTCAACAGTTTTTGACCAAATGCATATCCATTGTTTTAATTTATTCATTTGTATAGCTATTTAGCAAAATGAGGTTGGTTTTTTCCATTTCGATTGTTTTTCGATAATTGAAGGGTTGTAAGTCTATTGGGTCTAAGTAGCAAAAAAATTATTCTGCAAAAAAGCTATTCTGCTGACGCGAAGTGTATCTCAGTAGTATAGGGCACCGAAAAAAAAATGTACTCCAGTTAAGGAAAAATTACTTAATCCAAAGAAAACATGGGAATGAAACCGCACTAAAGTCATTGATAGCCTTGAAATTGAGAACAGTTTTACTTATGATAAGTAAAATGAGGTGATGACTTCCATTTTAAGGCACTTTTACTTAAATTCAAGAATAATACCTTAAATTGAGGAAAAACATGTCCTTTTTCAAGGACATGTCTTTGTTTGAAGGAGAAAAATTTATTTGGTGTTTTTTTTTCAGTGTATGTTCAGCAATATTGTAGCTAGGGTTAAGTAGAAAACTTTTGTGTAAGATCAGGGTTGGGAAATGACAGTTTCGAAATTGTATCAAGTAAGCAAACATTTTTACTATTCGGTATCAAATTGTACTGAAATTTTTCGTCACCTCTTGAGTTGATTTAGCCCTATCCGTCTGTCCGTCCTCTTTTCTTGTAAACACGATTGCAGCTAGAAGAAAGCTAGGGATTCCAAATTTTCGATTTGTCCTTTTTAGGCTCTAGAAGGAGTTGGTATTGAAAATGGGCGGAATCGGTCGACTGCCACGCCTAGCTCCCTGTCTGTCCGTCCTCTTTTCTTATAAACACGATTGCAGGAGCTAGAAGAAAGCTAGGGATCCCAAATTTTGGATTTATCCTTTTTAGACCCTAGAAGGAATCGGTCGACTGCTACGCCTACCTCCCATATAAGTGAAAAACGTGTTTTTACCGTAATTTTAAGATTTCATCAAAAAAGTATAACATTTTGTATAGTGGGGATTTCGGGGTCGCTGATTTCGAATTTGATGTCGAAAGTTAAAAATTCAAGACGGCGGAACCAATATGGGGGCCGAAATTTTAAGATTTCATCAAAACAGTAAAAAACAGAAAAAAAATATATATAACAATTCAACGAATTCAATACTGGAAGTTCAAAATATGTTCACTAGACCTGTTCATAATCGTATGTAGCTTTCATCAAAATCAGTGCTCGATGGTCCGATTAGGCTAGTTTGGTTCCTTTGCATATAAAAGTGATTTATGTGAAGTTTGGAGCCAATCGGATAAAGAAAAGTCGGCGCGGAATGCACTTCTTTTTCCCATACAAAAATGAAAAACATTGGAAATAGTGCTCCGATTTTGATGACACTTTATATACTAGTTAATGTGGGGTCGTTGATCTCAAAAATGCAGTCGGTTTGAATCCGAAAATATTTAATTAAATTTTTTTTCCAGCACGCACAATTTTTCTGCAAACGCCACAAAAATTGCATTTTTTGTGCTGTATAAATTTCATTATTATTATTTTCGTATCCAGCGTGCAAAATACATAAGAATTTGTCTATCAAGTATATTTAACACACAAAAAGTTCAGTTTAATCAGTGTAATCTTTCACTGAAAAAAAAGTGTACTCCAGTTAAGGAAAAATGCCTTAATCCAAAGAAAAAAGGGGAATGAAACAGCACTAAAGTCATGATAGCTTTGAAATTAGGGAACACTTTTACTTAAGATGAGTATATATTTTGACTTTAAATTTAATACTTATTTCTTTCATAACAGAAATATTTCTTTGAATTTAGTAAAAAGTTCTTTAATTCTAAGAAGTTTTTCTTCGTTTTTAAGACAAAAATTTCTCAAAAAATTTTTTTTTTATTGTATTTGTTCTTTTTTTTATATTTTCTATTTCTTTTTATTTTATATTTTTTAAAATCATATTTCATTTTATTAACTTAAATTAAATTTACAATTTATAGTGATAACAAATATGTACTTACGATTTCACTTCGGTGGGATTCGAACCTGCGACCTTTGGCGTTATGACAAGACCAATCAACAGACTGTGCTATAGACAGCATAATTGCGTTGGCGTCTAATTTTCACTACGTTTCACACCAGCGGCGGCCGTGGTGCAGTGGCTAGGACCTTTGCTTCCCGATCAAAAGGTATCAGGTTCGACTCTCGCCTGGGACAAGCAGAAATTTGTATTCATGCCAAATATTTTTTTTTGTTTATTTTTTTGTTTATATTCTAAAAATTTGCTAAAAATTTTGGAAAACTACATTAGACGTATACAAAACAATTTTTTTTCCTTGTATTAAAAACAAACTTCTTTAAATAAAGTAAAAATTTACTAAAATTAGTAAAATCAGCAGCTGCTGTGGATCAGTGGTTAAGACCTCCGCTTCACTATCAAAAGGTATCGGGTTCAACTCCCGCACGGGTATTCAAAAATTTATATTTATGCGAAATATTTGTTTTTTATTATTTAAATCAATTCTATTTTTAGCAATTTCTATTTTGAAATACTCACTTTTTAAAAAAAACCTGAATCTTACTTTCAATTTATAAAAATATCTTTCTTAAAAACAAAGATTTTTACTAAAAGTAAGTACAATTTTCTTTGAATTTAAAATAGGAAAATATTTATAAAAATTGAGGAATAAATACTAGAATTGAGGACATGTATACTAAAAAAAATATTTTTTCCATATATTAAAAACGAATTTCTTTAAATAAAGTTCAAATTTACTCACAATTGAGAAATTCAGCTGTCTTTAAAATAAAGAAAAATGTAAATTTGTTTTAAAGAGGCGGTGATTTCCGTTTTAATGTACTTTTACTTAAATTCAAGAATAATTCCTTAAAATTAGGAAAAATTCCTTAAATTAAGGAAAAAATTTGTCCTTTAATCAAGCACCAAATTTACTTGGTTTTAAAGCTGTCTTTTTTTTCAGTGTTGTTATTTATTTGTTACATTTTTCTATGAAACCGAAATTTTCGGCGGAAATATAGAAATTTCGACCAAAAACGAAATTTGGCCGAAAGCGATATTTTATCTTTCGGCCGAATCCGAAACACGGCCGAAACAGCTTTTTTTGGCCGAAAAGCCGAAAAACCGTAACCGAATTTCAGTCGGTCTCTAAATTTAAGCATGAAAATTCGATAAATGTTGACAAAAAGTGGTTATGTAGAAATGAAGAAAAGCTTTAAGACGTTTAATTTCTTCATGTCCAGCTAAAACTTTATATTCCGTTTATTTCTGCGATTTTATCAATTTCACATTTTGGAAAATATCGAAAAAAAATTATGCCTGACTACAAATTTTATGATATTCTTAAAAAATTGAATTATGTATCAATAAGATCAAAATTGTAAAATTGTATCCAAAATGTCTCTGTCGTACTTACGTACTTTTTTAAAATTAAATTGTACCTATTGAAAAAGTACAATTGTACCGAAAAACCCATCCCTGTTGAAGATACAACAAGATATCGCTTACTGTCACAAAGATTTTTCAACCAAAGTGCAGGGGTGACCTTTGACCTTGAAAAACTCGCTTATTAGAGCTAATCCAGAAAAGTCCCTTGCGTAGACCAAGCCCTTTCTGAATACGTAATTAGATCAGCAATCAAAAAAAATTGACCCTTATTATCAAACAGAAAAAGGAGCGAAATTCGGAAATATCATGCTAATTTATCTATATTTTTTAATCTTGAAACATAAAAAAGGGGCAATATGTTTCCCTTTTAAAAAATGGTCAATATTGCACTAATGGGGTGTTTTTCAGGAATTTTCTCATTTTAAAACGTATTATTTTTGTTATTTTTTGTTGTAAATAAAGGAGGGCGACCACGCAAAATGGATAATTATGTTTTTTGAAAGTATTTTTCTGATTCTAAAACGCATTATTAATTAATTAATTTTCGTTTTTTGTACTGGAATATACCCATTTTTCGAAAAATTTTACGGTTTGGCCCTTTTCCTTAAAGAAACAAAGTGGGGGTGCACTTGTTCAATTTCGAAAAATAAGAACAACTCTACTCTACAATGAACTTTCCCCCCTCCCAACCCCTTCCAAGTTATTAAGCCAGTAAGTAATAAAACTGTTAAAATGCATAATGAAGAACGTTAAATTTTATTACATATCATAATTAATTTAAAATTTTTATAACTATATATCTATAATATTAATTATTACAATAAGTATTATGTGTACCTACGTGTATATGAGGGGTTCAGTTACATAGTGGATTAAGTGCATACGTCGAATCAAAATTGAACTTCGCTAAGTGCTAAGTTCGTAATGAATCCACTATGGAAGTAAACACTTTATATACTAAGCGCTCTCATGAAATAAGTTGTTGGGGTCACGTCCCGAAAATTATTTTGGTTTATTGTATGATGATTTTACAGACAGCGGATATGACTAAATCACTCCTCCTTATTAGCGTTACAAACTTCCGACCCAAGTATGGGTATATTCACCGCATTACGTGTATACCATCACGATATACCATCGTCGCTTACGCAAGGGGCGTCGATATAAAACCTCCAAAAACAATTTTTTGTATGGAAAAGATTTTCGTTATGCTCAAACAAATAACACTGTGCCACAATTTCAAGGTTATGGAATCCGACCTGGTATCGGTCAAGATAGGTCGAAAGTATTCATATAGAGTAGCAATTCCCTCAATGGGTTTTGCAAAGTTAGTTTCCTTTCCAAAGATATAGCGGTTTAAAGTGTGGATGTTTTACTGTATTTTTCAAATAAATTTTTCGGCCACAACTTTCAATTTTTATAAGTGATAACGGTATTGAGCTCCCAACTGCATCAAAAAGGGTTGATTTAAAGCCATTATTACCGCGAACATAGCTTTTTTTGAGAACAGTTATTCTTTTTTATATAACAAAAATTAAAATGAAACTGAAAAATTGCTAACACGTTATAATTTGTTTAGTATAATTTGTTAACATAATCTGTTTATCTGTACATTACCGACAATTCTGCAAAATACAGTAAAGCAAGAAAACTTTAAACGACTGTATCTTTTGAAAGGAAACTAACTTTGAAAAATCCATTGAGGGTTTTGCTACTCTATATGAATATTTTCGACCCACCTTGACAGTTACCACGTCGGAAAAATGTGTTGCACTGTGTAAACAATATTAAAATATTAAAACAATATTAAAAAATTATTTGTAAATTTTCAATATCTATTATTTCATAAAGTTTGTTAGGCAAAAATTAGCATAACGAAATACTTTGCCTGAAACATGAGTTTCAGAGGTTTTTTTAAAACGGTTCAGTTCGCGAGCTGTTATTGATAGTGCCAATTCATCATAAAATAGGCCAAGGATCACTTTCAGAGGTTGAGTCCAAAAACTGGTTTCTTATATGGAGCGTGAGGTGGCTCAATATGTGTATACAAGTATATCAGTAAAGGGATTCATTGACAATAAATACAAATGAATTCAATGTGTGTTATTATACAATATTGATTGAATTGAACATTTCCTACCATTGTGGCATGGAGATCCAGAGTCATATACTCGAACGTTAAAAATACATTCTTAAATTTAACGGGGAAAAGGAAAATAACATTTATGATTGATACAGTTAGATTAAACGTTTTCAATGGTTAGCAGTTAAATTTGTTTAGGAGCATCGATGAAAGTTGATTTATTTTTCAATAAGGTTATATATTTAAAAATGTTAATACGAATTTCTAAACATGCATATAGCGTTGCCATGTCCCGTTTTTCAAGTGCATAATTGGACCACCCCGCAAAACTTATTTGTTCATTAGTCGCCTGTCAGACTAGGGAATTTTAGTCGCGAGCTTTTTTAGAGAGAGGTAGAGAAGAGGCAAGGAAAGAGGTACACGCTCGCCTGTACTGCCAACTTATGTTTAGGTTCGTCGATTCGCAATTATTTAAAGAGAACCAAAAAATGGCTCTCCACCAAAATCATTCAGTCTGACAGGGACCTAGCTTTGCGGGAAATTCAGAACGTCGGGAAAAATTGGTGCTTGTGCTATTTTAATTGTTTTTCCTGTTTCCAGTTGGCATAACCCTTTACTGTGCAAGTCGAAATTTTTTAAACAAAACAGTTATAAAAGTTTAGAAATACTACCTAAAGAATAAAACCAATTAACAAATTTTTTTTGGAAACGTATTTTTATTTATTTAAAAACGCTTTGTTGCTGCATATCTGCAACAAACCATTTTTCGTTATTCGAGATGAAATTTCTTAAACAATTTTTTCTTTTGTTGTAACAAAGAGCAACATTACATTTTCACATATAGTTTGGGTGTACCCCTTACAGCCTGAAACTTTACACCGCATTCGTTTCTCAACCCATTCCCACATTAACCACTGTGAACGCTATTACGCAACAATTTTAGTTTGAATATCAACATTTGTAGGTTCCTTGGCATTACAAATCGACAATCCATAACGTTCAAATATATTTGGATAGTGTTTTAAGGGGACTTTTTTGGTATGTTGCAGTTCTGCAACACGACACAGTAAAGGGATAAGACCATTCCCAACAAAATTGGTGTCGATCGGATAACATTTAGTGACACATGGTAAAAACATCAAATATTTGTTAGCAACAGTAATATACAGACTGTAGCTAATTAGGAAATAAAAAAGAGTAAAATATTTCAAATTACATATCGGCGTAATTGGGCAAAGGGGCGTGGTACCGCCCATACAAACCAATATTTCAAATTGCTGCAACTGGCCTCTCAATTAATGTTTTCCAACAAAATTTGGCAAATGGTTTCAACTCTAAGCTAAATGCAACATATCGGCGTAATTGGGCAAAGGGGCGTGGCTCCGCCCATACAATTCAATACTTCAAAGTGCCATTCTTGGGCTCCCATTGAATATTCTTCAACGGGAAATGGTTCTATGCCTTCAACGCAACATATTGGAATTGTTACTCTTGGGCTCCCAATGAAAATTTTTCAACGGGACATGATTTTATGCTTTCAATTCTAAGTTCAATGTTACATATGGTTGGAATTTGACAGCGGGGCGTGGCACTTTTCATACAATTCAATATTTCAAAATGCTACACTTGGCTCCCAATAAAAATATGTGACAAATGTTTTCATTGATTTATTACAACCTTAAAGAAGAACTTTTTAGGGCCAGCAAAGCGGACCGGGCCGTGCTAGTTGGAAATATAAAAGAAAATTCTAGATTCAGTATTGTTATAATATCTTAAACAGATTATTTTCATGTTTTACAGAAGGAAAGCGTTCGAGAAATGTGTGATTTATGCAAATTCACGATTATTGGAAATTTTTGGTTATTCGAGTAAAAATACAAATTTTTCCAATACAAATAATATTTGAGATATTTTTCTAACAGAAACCGTCACCGAAAAATAAAAACCTGCTAATCGGTGTTGGTTAACCGACATGTGAAAACCATAGCTTTATAACAGTTAGGGCAGTTTTTTAAGGGAGACCTATTTGCCCTTTTGTTTTTTTCTTATGTCTTTTTGTTGTATTTTTCTGGATTCAAAACAAAACGCATTTTTATTTATTTATTTGTCCCCATACAAATTTTAACCATTTTGGACCAGAGTGCGATGGCGCGACTGCTAAACGTTATCCAATCGTTTGATGTTTTATGGGCTGGTTACGTAAGAAACGTAGGAAACTTAGAGTCGGTTTTAATTCTACGTTTCGCCACGTTGAAAGGAACCGCTGTTTTCTATTTACAATTGAAATTTATTCTCTAGAAAATGTGCAAAAAAGCTTTATAGTTCTTCAAATTTTTTTTATATTTTATTTCAATTTTCTTTTTTATTTGCGCATTTTATTATCAATTTGTTTGAGAACTAAAGGTTTGACAAGCTGCTTATGTAAATATCGAATATCAACAGATATTAACGGAACCACAACGACAGGCCCCGACCATTAAAACTGCCTCCGCTGCAAGAACAGTCACACAACACATGCTTATGTGACAGTTCTTGCGGCCGTCAACGTCCATTATACTTGGCTTATTAGCCTAACCGACCGTTGTTTTGACATTTTTATTTAGGGGTCAAGTGTCGATGTAAGAAAGGAGTTTCCGCTCATAATTTATACGAACAAAATGCATACTATGGGGAAAATTGCCACTTTTTCTGGCCTAAATCTTGAAGTTTTAAATAATGAAATACCGTTATTTTTCCCATAAAGTATACACTCCAAGCTTTTAAAATTTGTTATTGTTTTGTCACTTGTCATTTGTGAGTGAAAAAGTGTGGTAATAGTGAAAAATTCAAATTACTTTATTTACATTTAAAGCAAAAAAAAAAAATCTCTGAAGCGGATGTATTGATGGTAAGTGAATAAATTTGCATAACAAAATAAATGCTAAATGCTCTACACTTAGCGAAATATGAAATTTGTTAATTTTACTTAAATTGAAAAACAAAATTATTTTATTGCACTTTATTGCACAAAAAAACTGCAAATACATTTGACAGCATGTTGGCAATTATCGACGTATATGTCAAACGGTGACGTCACCTGATATTCACTTTTCCATATTTTATATCAGTTCTTGAAATTTACAATGAAATGCCAATGTCCGTTCCATTTATTGGTAAGCATGATTGCAGGAGCTAGAACTAATCTAGGCGGTTCAAACTTTGGATTTATATTATGTAGGTCCTATAATGAGTTGGTATTGCAAATGGGCTGAATTGGTTAACTATCACGCCTACCTCCCATATAATGAAAAATCTAAATTTGCTAAAATAGTATCAAACCCCCCATACTGTTTTAGGTGTTGGTTAACCGACATGTGAAAACCATGGCTGATTTCGAATTTGATATTGAAATTTCTAAATTCAAGACGGCGGATCCAATATGGCTACCGAAATTTCTTGATTTCATCGGAACAGTATGAAATTTGATATCTGGGGTGGTTGATTTCATTGCATTTACCGTTATAGAAAACGTTTCCAGTTTAATTGCTTGTAAATATTTTAATATAATTTCTTACTAAAAATTACCTAAAATAAAAATTTGAAAAAAAATTTTGTTTTTTAATTGCTTAAGGGGGACATGATTTTGCAAATATATATATATATATCTATATTTGACTCACTGCTATACCATTTATTGCGATTATTTACAGTTTTGAGGTTCTGGCCAGAAAAAGTGGAAATTTTCCCCATAGTGCAATGTTACGACTCAAGAAATAATTTTATTTTTTTTAAATTGTAAGTCCCGATTTTTTAATTTTGGAAAACTTGACTTGGCAACTCTATTTGCATATGTATAAGTATGTATATATCTATGAATATAACAGTGCTCCGGTCACGCTAATTTATCTGCGGAATAAATTGATGAATTGTTATGCCTTTGTGAAAATTGTTAGGTTGTGTTACCATTTCTGATGATAAGGAATTAAGAGCATCTTCAACAGTTGGCTTATGTCGGTTTATTTTCGATGAATTAATTGGGGAAAAGTTTTCTGCAAGTGTAATAAAATGTAATGTTTAACATTGTGCTGGCTTGGAATTCATTGAACTCACCAAAATCACCGCTCGAACTGGAATCCGTAAAACTAGGCGTTCCTTCCGTCCATGTAGGTGTCGATACCTCACCTGACGCTGGCGGTGTCCAGGCTAAGCCACCGCGAGATCCATATTGACTACTAGATGATGTATCTACAGCCAAATAGGTATCTAAATGTATTTCAGAAACACTGTAAACAAACAAACAAACAGTATTAAACGTACAACGAAAATTATATTAAGGATATTCACTAGACTTGTTAAACTGTTCTAAATTGTTACAGTTAACATCCCTGCGAGAACGCACTGACGCAAACTCGTACTGACATTGACCAAATTTTTGATTCGAATTAACCCATTCAAACAATTTATCCAATTGATAAAATGTTTGTCAATATACGATCAACAAAATAATGTTATCAATTGGAAGTATTTTTTTGTCAAATAGAAAAAAATTTTCAAATTGGAAAATTTGTATTCAGTTTGATAACATATTGACATATTGTTAATATGTTTGATAACATATTAACAAAAATTTAATTAATTTTTGTGTGCATTTTTTAAAGACACTATTTTTAGAATTATAAAAATAGATCTAAATTTAGCTTGATAAATAATAAATATGAATTCTTATGATAATGAATATTTATTTTTAAGTCTCATGAGTATTAGGGATGCGGAGCAAAATGTTAACGTTTCAAAAAATTTTTTCAAAAAAATTAAATTTTTTCCTTTTTTTAATTTTTGTGTTGGGTATTTTGACGTCCTGAAACTGACTCTGACAAAATTTTGCCCAGATCGTCTATAGTTTCTCATAAAAAAAACAAAAACACAATAACAAATTTCAAAAAAGTGCAAAAAGCTATAAGTTGAAAAAATCCGTATACATGCCATGTCGCTGATGCGAATGCGGATGTTTTAAATGTGTCATTTGCGGATGCGGGTGTTAATTTAGCGGAGCTCCGTCACATCCCTAACAAGTATTGTGTTTGTTGCTACTCAGCAAAAACTGTCTCAAACTTTTGAGAAATTGAATAACTAATTCGCGACTCGTTCTCAATGGAAATTCTCGATTCGTTCTCAAAGGTTTGAGATATGTCCTATTTCTCGACTCGATAATGTGATTCTCGACTCGTTGTCAAGTGTTAGTTCTCTATTCGATATCAAAGGTCGTTCTCAAATCATTCTCAAATCTAAAAATATATATCAATTTTAATGAATTAAATGTTAGGGTGGTTTAAAAACAGAAGGTGTTCAAGTAACACAAGTAGTTCGTGCCGCTGATTTGTAGTTCGTAAACAGTGCGCACAAAAAATGTTGGTAACATGAGCTGACAAAAAATTTTAATTATCAGTCGTTATTATATCTTGATCAGAGAAATTTCGTGACTACAAAAAAAAAATCTAAATTATTTGTTGAAAATTCCTATCAAAATTTCAGTAAATTTTTGCGGAATTTTCAGTGGTTGTCTAAAATTAGTGGCCTTTCTGCTCATTGAATTCAAAATAGGAGAAATAGTTTAATTATAGAAACAAAGTATTGCAAATCTAAAATATGCAATAAAAAATTTTAAACTTTCTACAAAAATGCTGATAAAATATGTAGACATTTCAAAAACACAAAAACTTGTGTAATTTTCTCCACACTAAACAAAGCGAACACAGTTTCTATCAGTTCTCAGCTGAGTTCTTTGAGCGTAGACGTGTTTTTTGTGGTGTTTATTTATATAAAATGTATTTTATATTTTTATAAGCGATAGTTTTTATTAAATTATTATATAAAATGTGTAAGAAAGTTTTACGAAAATAACCAATTGAATTTCTACGCCCAAAGAGGCAATAATTTTTGTGAATCTGTAGTGTTTTGTTTTGTTTGCAATAAGAAATATACAAATGAAATTATGTTTTAATGTATATATGTATTTACAATTATTGCCAGGTTTCTTTTATCATTTATCTTGTAATCATTTAATACTTAATCATGTACTTGTATCATTTGCATTCGAAAATTAAATACAAAAATAATACAAAACCATTTAGAAAATCGTTTGAATCACACTTTGCAGTTAAGTTATGTATAAGTGATGGGGAATGAGAGCGCATTTTGAAAATCTTTAAATTTACACATTTCTGTGCCCAATTCCTCTCTCTCTCTAAGAGAGTATAAATGTAAAAAATTAACTTATGTGAATTTAAGCATTTTCAGTCGGAAATTTGTTGCCGACAATAGTAGAAGTAAAATTCAGCAGAAATCGTTTAGAGTGTACAACTAATGGTTTAAGTAACGACTACTGGCTTATTAGCCGTTGTCTCAACTGACTTTCAACCGAGAAAAGAGACGTAGATGTATATCATGTCGAAACATGACACGATCTATTTTTATTTACCTACTTATAAAATGGTACGTGGCTGTTGATAAAATTCAGGTCGCAAAAATTTTGTGTTTTCACGTCAATGTTTAAATGTTATACTTTGTTTATTTAAGCAACTAAAACCAGTAATCCCTTTGCCCATTTACCATTCACACCCCAGCACCAAAACCAAAAATTCAACAAAATTCTTTGAAAAGGGCTTGAGCTATACCCTTTTAAAAATATGGGCTCGTCCGTCGTTGGTGTACCATGAATTTTCATAATCAACTCTCTGCACATTCACCACCCAGCACCAAATCCAAAACTTCAGCGAAATCCCTTGAAAAGGACCCAAGTTATAGTTTGCGGCCCCCTCAAATTTTTAGAATTAAAATGCTTCCCATTCATCCCCCAAAACCACGTATAAAATTTCAGCGAAATCGGTTAAACACTGCATGAATTATAGCATTTTAGAATAATATTTGCCACGCTCACCTCGAAAGCCCAAAGTTAATGAAATGATATATAGCCTATGTCGAAGCCAATGAAATGAAAATTTGGTGACTGTAAAAAGAACAGTTTCCATTTCGCTCAGGTCCAAATAAATTGTTGGTCATTTTAAACTTTTATGTTCCCTCAGTGAGAGTGATATTTAAAATTACACACACAAAAAAAAAAGTCGGTAGATTTAACCGAAAAAGACGGGTAAAAACGCTCCAACCCTTCTTCGTCGGTTAATCTAACCGACGAGAAGTGGTTGATTTACATTAATAATTTGTTGTTGAGCGCATAACTGACACAAGCTCTTATTTTCCAAAATTAGTATTACAAATGCAGTAAACTCTGCAAAAAAAACTCTGTATGGCTCTGCTTAAGCTGCGTCTATAAGGCACAACATTCATAACACGATTGGGAATTCTTCTTTCTTTGAATCCCAACGATTCAACTGAAGATGAGCGAATGGTAAACTGCAAAAGTTGATGAAAATTCAAATTTAACCAACAATTGCTGTAAAAGAACCTAAAATTTCTGTACAACAACAATTTTTTTCTGTTATTTCATTTTTTTTTTACCATTTTTTGTCGGTTAAATCTACAGACGAGCTCCGTAAAAAAATTTACAATTTTCATACATTTTGAAATGCTGTACGTCAACCAAACAAAAACTAGAGAGCGAATATTCGGCTATGCCGAAGCGGAAATATAGATTCATTTAGTACCTCCAACATAAAAAAATGTAATCTCTAGACTCCATTTTGAGACACCTTTCCTTTCCTCCGAATACCATTAAAGGAAATTTATTTTCTGCTTTTTAGTCGGTTAAAGGGTTATATTTTAAAAAAAATTGTTTTTTACTCGTTTTTATTTTCCTCTTTTTTTAAAAAAAAAATTTTTTCTCCCCCCTTTCCCCCCTTTTTTTCCTCTTTTTTACTCTTTTTCTCGAATGCGAACCTAAGTAAAAAATTTCAGCCTTGCAGCTTACAAAATGCGAAAGTTAGAACTTTAAGTTTGCTCCATCCCGCTTCCCTTTGCCCCCACACCCCCCTTTCCAAAGGCAAAGGTCTCGAAAATTGACATCCCTAGTATGTATGTATGTATGTTTGTTCCCTTATAACTCAAGAAACACTTGACCGATTTTAATGAAACACATATCAAAATGTAGGTAATTTCATTGACCTCATCATAGGATTCATTAAATTTGGGCGTTCGAGGTGGGCGTGGCAAATATTATTTTAAAGTGCAGTGTTTTATCGATTTTGCTGAAATTTTTTATGTGCTTGTGGGTAATGAAGTGTAACATGTTGATTCTGAAAATTTGCAGTCCGGCCACTGCCACGCCTTAAAATTTTTAAAGCTCTGTAACTCGGGTCCTATTCAAGGGATTTCGCTGAAATTTTGAATTTGGAGCTGGGTGGTGAATGGGCTGAGGGTTGACTATGGGCATTTAAGAGCCGCCCACTGCCACGCCCTAAAATTTTAAAAGCTCTGTAAATCGGGACCAATTCAAGGGATTTCGGTGAAATTTTGGATTTGGTGCTGGGAGGTGAATGTGCAAAGGGTTGACTATTGAAATTTAAGTTCCGCTCACTGCCACGCCTTAAAATTTTTAAAGCTCTGTAACTCGAGTCCTATTCAAGGGATTTCGCTGAAATTTTGGATTTGGTGCTGGGAGGTGAATGGGCTGAGGGTTGACTATGGAAATTTAAGATCCGCCCACTGCCACGCCCTTAAATTTTAAAAGCTCTGTAGCTCTGAAATTTTGGATTTGGTGCTGGGAGGTGAATGGGCAGAGGGATGACTTGCAAAATCTATTTTTATGTCAGCTGCTTAAATAATACATATAACATTTCTAAGTTAACATGGTACAAGCTAGTATATTATAAAACTGAGAGTGTTTCTGTCTGTCTGTCTGTTTGTCTGAGCATCACGGCTAAAGGGCTGTACCGATTCTCTTGAAACTTTCAGGATAAATTCTATAGGTATCAACATGTAACATATATGCGGTTGGGATTGGACAAAGGGGCGTGGCCCCTCCCATACAACACAAAATATGTCTACAAGGTAATTTAGTAACTATTGAATTGAATTCGAATTGAATATTGAATAATAAATACGAATTTTAGCACGAAGTTGCATAACAACTTTTCCAAGCTTTATGCCAAATATGAGCATAATTGGACAAGGGGCACCGCCCACACAACACGTAACTTAAATAACAGCTAATTAAGCAACTATTGGATATATTTTAGTGAAATTTGGAATGGAGTTGTACTGCTATGTGTCGAAAATGGGAATAATTGGACAAGGGGCGTGGCACCGCCCATACAATTTTCTACCCCATATCACGGTTAAACGGCTTTACTGATTTTATTGAAATTTGAAGGTAAAATTGTGTTAGTAATGGAATTTGCAATAGGACATAACAGGTTGGATTTGGACAACGGGGCGTGGCACCTCTCATACAACAAAAAATAATATTAAAATGTAACATAGTAACTATCGAATATTAAGTGGTCCATGCCACAAACTGCGCCCTTGCACATTTTTTGGGTTAATCATACCGGGTGGGATTACAACTGCCACCAAGTGCGTTCTTGGACTTTTTTTGGCTGAATCATGCGGGGTGGGATTGCAGCTGCCACCAAGTGCGTCCTTGGACATTTTTTAGGTGAATCATACCGGGTGGGATTACAACTGCCACCAAGTGCGTCCTTGGACATTTTTTTGGGTGAATCATGCCGGGTGGGATTACAGCTGCCACCAAGTGCGTTCTTGGACTCTTTTTTTGTGAATCATACCGGGTGGGATAACAACTGCCACCAATTGCGTCCTTCGACATTTTTTGGGTGGATCATGCCGGGTTGGATTACAGCTGCCACCAAGTGCGTCCTTGGACTTTTTTTGGGTGATTCCTACCGGGTGGGATTACAACTGGCACCAAGTTTCACGGGGGGAATAAACTATCAACTACAGCGCCATTGAAGTTGTCGCAAATTCCTATATATATTTATTTTAAAATTTTATACAACCCGTGCGACGCCGGGTATGTAACAGCTAGTATATATATATAGTCCACCCAAAGCAAGTTAATATAAGGGTTATAAAAAAAACACTTTTTGTTTCAAATTCTTTTCTTTTACCGATGATACAACGTTTGTAACGGTGCCGGGACTTAGCCCCAAGAGTCATAATCCCAAGTGACGTATTTAGGATTATGTCCTCCTTTGCTTCGGTCATAATCCTAAATATTTCCAGTTGGGGTTATGACCCTATGCAAATGGGACGTAACACCAAGTTGGGATTAAGTCCCTTTTTAATTTTTTTTTCATTTCATTTAGTTTCTTTGATCCCTAGCGGGATGTAGAAATTTGTTTTTAGAATAAAACAACTCATTTCAATGTATGTATTAAATTTATTTGAATTTTAAAAAAACGTAGGAAATTGTCAGTAATTACAGAAAAATATTTCAAAATATTTTATTTAAATAAAGAAGTGTTCAGCACTTCCTACAACATGTCTACAAAAAGAAAAATAATCTTAAATTATTTTTTGTTGTACAAAATTATTGCAGCTAAGAACAAATTTAAGGAGGGATGACATAATGTCAATGGTAATAATGTCAAAGGACATTATGACATTATGTCCAAATGAAAAGGAAATAAAGTAAAAAAAATGGACATAAAGTCAATTGACATTATGTCCGTTTTAAATTTTTGGAATGGACATAATGTCAATTTTGGTTTTGTTTTTACACTAACGGAGAGCTTATATGAAATGCTAGAGCCACAGCCAGATTTAAAAAAATTTTTTAAAGTAAAACTGAATTTGCTAAATTTAAACATTAAATTTAAAGTTACAAATTTTCCCATACAAAATCGTACTATTTTGATTTTTTCTTCACTGACTTTTGTGATGGTGGCATTTTGAAAGGTGCGTTCATCGGTCTTTTTTTCATTAATTCTTAAACAATACAAAATAAAATGATAAAATTATGCTCTAATGTGGAACACTGAAACAAATACAAATACATCCCTCTAAGCTTGAAAAATTTTCACAAAAAATCGCGCGATTTTTTAGGTTTTGTTGATAGCGTAGCCGCTGTTGGACATACTTGAAGGTTATAATCCCTCACAGAAGGATATTAAGGTACTGTTAAATATCTCAGCAACTAATGCACGGAATCACAAAAATGTTTTTAATCGGTCAATAATGAGTTGATAATATGACCGGTAATATCGCAGTAATGCTGATAAGAGATAACACAAAACTCAAAAACTAAATAAACATTGTAAAAACATTGTAATATTGTACGGTGTTATTTCCTTTTTGATTAAACCGGTATTACATATGAAATTTGATACTAAAATTTTAAAGAAAATTTTGAGTGTTTTTTTTTAAATTAAATTTAAATATGTTTTCAGAGGAAATAAGTATGACAACCATATAGCCAAATTAAAGGAAATTAATCAAGCTTTAATTTGGTTGCAACTAAACCGGGCCTTAATAACGCTTTTTTCCCTGAAATTAACCCATTAAGTACCAAAAAAAATATAAAAATACTTGTAACATAAAAAGTTTAGAAGGTAACAGTGTATTCAAGATTATTGAAATACCTTTCTAATGAGCCCTTGAACGTTTAAATCGGTTGATTTCCCTAAAACGAAAATTTCAGAATCCGTTTTTCTATCAAATTCTAACATTTCTATGGTATTTTTTTTAATTCTTGAGCTCGGGCCGGAATACTGCATTCTCGCCAAAAAATGTATGGGTTGTGGTTCCATAAAGGTTTCAGAAGACTCTTCGTAAACTGTTTAGGGTGACGTATATAGTCTTATTCAATTCATGCTTAATTACTTAAGAGGATATTGTCTTTGGCCGCAGAAATATTTCAGATTTTATGAAATCAGCCATCATTTTACTTCTTTCCTTAGAGTAAAAGTTATTTAAATGGCTAAAAACCCATTCGCAGTAATTGAAAAAATTAAAATATTTGACAGAAAACTTTATCTTTATAATAAAAACGTTTTTAGTCCATTGGGTTTTCTGACTTATTTTAGTTTTTTTACTAAGAAATATCAAAGAAAATTTTATCTGGACAAATCATTGAAAAACTGGACTCTGGACACAAGACAAAAAATCTGGACAATCCAAACGAATCCAGACCGTGTGGCAACCCTACCTGCAATCGTGTGTTGCGAGAAGTCGAATACGACTCGCACAAGCCGTCAAATTGGGCGCACCCAATTTCGAAATTTTGCAAAACCTCGCACGCGAGATGCGTTGAGGGCTGTTAATTTGTTTATTTATTATGGTTGGAATTGTGCAAATCCGATTATAAATTGATAGCAAATAATCCAAAAGTTCAAAATGCCAGAAGTTTTTGCCAGAAAATAACGAAATTGCGTCTTTCTCATTGTACATTAGAATGCGATAATGGGTACCGTGCGAGTTTTCGATTACATTTCGCATCGCACTCACGCATTCATTGTACCTCATTGTAAGAAATTAAATTTTAAAAAATTAAAAGAAATTAGAAATTTTACTTTTTGAATTGGAAAAATCTTAAATATTGCTCTGGAATCTCATGGTCTCACACATTATTAATGCGCAATTGCAGCTTCGTAGGTCCACTGGTGGATTCAGGAGAGCTACTATATCTGATGCGCCCATTTTTCAAAACTGTCACGCCCCCTTTTGGAAAATCAAAAATCCGGCTTGAGAGTCTCAAGCCATGAGTGCATAGGACATATGTGTGAAATTTCCATTCTCTAGGTCCACTGGTGTCCTGTGGAAGGTGAGGACAGACATACGGACACCTGGACAGACATCCGGACACCAAGACAGACATCCGGACACCTGGACAGACATCAGGACACCTGGACAGACATCCGGACATCTGGACATACATCCGGACAGTCGGACAAACAATGGGATTTTATATATAGGGATGATTGCAGTGAAGCTTAAATTAAACTAGTAAGAGAATTATCTTCGGTCGGACCGAAGCTATAATACCCTGCACATGCGAGTACGATAAATTCTGAGACCATATGTTAGTAATTTTATTGAAAATCGGTATTTTATTGATAGTTTTTCGATATTTTATTCATAATTTTTTGATTTTTTATTGCTAACTAGCAGGGCCCGGTCCGCTTTGCACCCCCTAAAAAGTTATTTTTGCCTTTAAGGTCATAATAAATTAATACAAACATTTGTCACATATTTTTATTGGGAGCCCAAGTGTAGCATTATGAAATATTGAATTTTATGAAAAGTGCTACGCCCCGCTGTCCAATTCCGACCATATGTAACATTGAACTTAGAATTGAAAGCATAAAATCATTTCCAGTTGAAAAATGTTCATTAAGAGCCCAAGTGTAACATTTTTTAAAATATTGAATTGTATGGGAAGTCCTACGCCCCGCTGTCCAATTCCAATATGTTGCATTGAAGGCATAGAACCATTTCCCGTTGAAGAATATTCAATGGGAGCCCAATAATGGCACTTTGAAGTATTGAAATGTATGGGCGGTGCCACGCCCCTTTGTCAAATTACGCCGATAAGTTGTATTTAGCTTAGAGTTGAAACCATGAAGCCATTTGACAAATTTCGTTGGAAAACATTGTGTGGGAGCTCTATTACAGCATTATCAAATATTGACTTGTATGGGCGGTGCAACGCCCCATTGTCTATTCCCGGCCATTTGTAGCCCAGATTATGGCTGGGGTCTTATAGTATGTTCATGGCAAATTTAATTTTCTTGTGATCAAAAACGTCTGAGATGTAGCAGTTTTTACTAACTTGTGGGCGGTAAAAGTGGGCGTATCAAAACCTATCCTATGTCACGACTCACGACTCACGACCCCTAGAACACATATATAAATTTTGGTGAGAATCGGTGCTGCAGTTTTCGCGTCTACTGGTGACAAACATACACGTCTCTTTTATATATATAGATTTTTTGATTTTTTATCGATAATTTTTCGATTTTTTATCGATAATTTTTCGATACTTTATCGATAATTTTTTATCGATATTTTCCAATAATTATCGATAATTTTAGTTTCCTGATCCATTTTTTGTTCCAATTCCATTTTGTTCCGGTCCAATTCCATTTCGTTCCAGTTTGATTCCCATTTCGTTCCCAACCTCATTTCCAGTCCAATGGAAAAAACCGCATCCAAATCGGTTCAGTATTTCTCAAGATAAACGAAAATAATATAAAATTGGCGGCCATTTTGTATGGGAGGTAGGCGTGGCTCTTATCCGATGTTGCCCATTTTCAATACCGTTCAATCATTCGCCAAAATAATAGGAATCCCAAAATTTGGGGTCGATAGCTCAAAAGCTACGACAGTTGTCGTGGGAAATGACAAACAGACGGACATGGACTAATGGACTCAGGAGGTGATCCTGATCAAGAATATATATACTTTTCCATACCGGCCACATCTTCTTATGGCCGTTACAAACGGTGTGACAAAAACAATATACCCTTGGACACTAGTGTGCAGGGTATAAAAATGTTTTTTTTTACGTTTTTTTTTGACAGACATTTTTCTTATGTATATTTTTTAATTTTTAAATGCATATTTTATGTGCATATTTGCATTTTCCTAATGTATGGGAATACGCTCCCTAATTATGACCAAGCTATGATGAATTGCAAACAGCAAGAGGTGTTTTTTGCTTCTAAATATTGTGGGGAATAACATTTATTTCGTTAGCTTCCGAAAAATCACATATTTCAACATAACAAATTTTATGTGAACGCAATGAAAAAATTAAATATTGCGTTTTATGGAAGCGCATTAATTCTAAGTAGAGACCGACCGAAATTCGGTTTCGGTTTGTCGGCTTTTCGGCCAAAAAAGCTGTTTCGGCCATGTTTCGGATTCGGCCGAAAAATAAAATATCGTTTTCGGCCAAATTTCGTTTTCTCCCGAAATTTCGATATTTCCGCCAAAAATTTCGGTTTAATACGAAAAATGTAACAAATAAACAAAAAAGATTACACAGATTGACAAAACTGAACTTTTTGTGTGATATACTTGATAGACAAATTCTTATGTCTTTTGCCACGCTGAATACAAAAATAAAAATTATAAAAATTTTTACAGCATGCACCAACAATGCAATTTTTGTGCAATTTTCATTATTTTTTTCGGATTTGGCGTGGCAAAATACATAAGGAACACAAATTTAAGTATTGATCATAGTTTCGAAGAATCAGAAGCGACAAAGACGACAACTCACCAATTTGTATTTAAAAAATAAAAATTAAAAACTTTGTAACTAATTTCTTGAAAGAATTTGTACATACCGTCTTCATCCATTTACAGCGTTCTCACTCTTCTCCTATCAGAGTAGATCTGATACTCTAGCGATGATTTTCAAATTTTTACTCCTCTACTACGGTAGTAGATTTTTCTACTTCACTCAAGATATTTTCTACTACTATTGTAAGAAATCTTCTCGTCAAAATATTATGTGAGTTTCATACAATGCAAAACTACTACTCTTTCTACAAACTTACTACCCTGACAGCAATTTTTACTACTCTCGTAGATATTCTACTACTCTACGTAAAAAACTAAATCTACCCTTTCTTGAAATCTACTCCCCTAAAATCGAATATCTACTGCTCTCGCCGTAGCAAAAAAGTAAGAGCCCTGCCCATTCAATTGATTTCCACGCATTTGTTTCTAAATTCATCTAATTTATAATTTGAACTTAAAATTATCGATTTCAGCCTACTGATACGCTTAATTATGTACAACTTTATTACATATAAATTCACAATTTTTTCGGTTTCGGCCGAAATTAAAAAAAAAAAAAATTCGGCTATTTCGGTTTATCGATTTCAGCCCACTGATACGCTTAATTATGTACAACTTTATTACATATAAATTCACAATTTTTTCGGTTTCGGCCGAAAAAAATAATTAAAAATTTCGGCGGAAATGAAAAAAAGGGATTTCGGTCGGGTCATGAGTCATGTTCGTGTATAGGTTTTGACACGCCCACTTTTACCGCCCACAGGTTAGTTAAAACTGCTATATCTCAGACGTTTTTGATCGCACGAAAATGTAATTTGTCATGAACATACCCCAGTCATAATCTGGGCTACAAATGGGCGGAATTAGACAATGGGGCGTTTCACCGCCCATACAAGTCAATATTTCAAAATGCTGTAACAGTGCTCCCATTTGCCAAACGAAATTTGGCAAATGATTTCATGTTTTCAGCTCCAAGCAATATGCAACATATCAGCTCCCAATAAATATATTTGACAATTGTTTTCATTAATTTATTAGGGCCACCAAAGCGGTATACGCATAACGATTTTTGAATATGCTCCTTAAATTTTTAATATAAATAGATACAATTTATTCAAGTTATTCTGCATTGGTTTTTATTACAATTTTTTTCGTAATGGCTTTAAAAAGTAGAAATTTAAAAAAAATTGCACAATTTCATTTAAACAAAAGTTATTCTGAAATATTTTGGATAACCTAAAATTTAAGGTTTTCAAAATTTTACTTAGAAATATTAATTAAGAAAAAAGTATAAGAAAGTGGAAAAATATTTAAAATTTGTATTCAAGAATTACTTTCTTCGTTACCTAAAATATTTTTCCAATTTCTTATTCTTTTTTTTCCTACTTTTTTAATATGTAAAAGTTGAAAACCTTAAATTTTATGTTTATGTTATCCAACATATTTCAAAAAACTTTTGTTTAAATGAAATTGTACAATTTATTTTTTTTTTATCTCTACTTTTTAAAGCCATTGCGAAAAAACTGTAATACACCCACACCAAAATAAATATAAAAATTGTTTTTATTTATATTAAAAATGTATGAAATATATTCAAAAATCATAATTAGAAAATTCATTTAAAGTGGGAAAACCCTCCAAAACGCGCAGTTGCTTAAAAGAAGTGTCAAATTTCATCTGTTTTAATTGCACATTTGCACAACTGCACCGAGGGGTTACAGCGCACTATGGGAAAAAATGTAAGAAAACCAGGGACGTTTTTTTTTACCTCTACTGAAGAAAGAAACTAGAAAACGCTTTTTTCAAAATAAATTTTTTGATTTTTCATAAAAAAAAGGTGTAATAAAAAAATTTGAAAAAAATCCTGAAGTGGAGTTTATGAGAAAAGGATTTATTCTAAAATAGACGTATTGTGTTCATATATTTCGAGGGGGGGGCTAAAGCCCTCAAAACCCCCCCCCTTCATGGGTACGTCCCTGATTTCATTTTAAACACACTTTCATTTGATTCACAGGAAATTTCGAATAACTTTAAACTTTCACAAGCTGTTTCACTTTGATGTAAATGTAAACCGTGATATTCGAAGCTTAATAACTTAATCATTTAAAGTGGGAAACTCCTCAAAAACGCGAAGTTGCTTAAAATAACTGTCAAATTTCATATATTTTGACTGCTCATCTGCACAACTGAATCGTTTCCGCAAGAATTCTTAAAGAAATTTTAATTAACTAAATGAGAGAGTTAATGGTTTTCGAAATTAACTGAAACGTTAAAAATTAACCAAATATTTAACTTCGTTAATTAACTATTAACTAATTAACTAGTTAATGCCCAGCGTTGGTTATAATAGTGGATATCACGCAAAATTTACATTTAAAAAAAAAATTTCTAATATTTGATGGTTTTACTCAAACAGCTGCCGTTGTTACCGTTTGTCATAGATATATACCTTTATATACCTGTCTATTGTTAGGAATTGTTTTGAAAAATTTGTTTTTTAAAGTTTTTTTTGTCTGGCATTTAGTTAGAACATCGTAGAACACGACGAAACCGAATCTCTCTGAAAGTAGCATTCAATACGAAGAGAATGCATATAAACATAGATGCAATAAACTTCATCAAATGGCCGTTTTATTAAATTTACTTTTTCATCTTTTCTGAAAAAAAAATTTCAAAATTTGTATACTCAAAAATTCATTTATATGATAAGCCGTTCAGTTCCATTCAACAAAAATTTGTATATTAATCAAACGCAAGGAATATAACAATTACAAACAATTTTGAGATAGGCTTTCCACCAACATGTAAGTTTTGTATTTTAATAATCGTAAAACCATGGATTGTGTTAGTAAGTACGATTGAATATATTTTTGATTAAACGTACTATATTGTTTTGATATATTGAATTAAGTCCTAACCCGCAGATGCAAGGTTTTTGATTGGAGGTGCAAATTTTGGCTGCAACGTTTGTCCGAAGCCAGTCCGCCGGCAAATTTTTTCAAGGGGGGGTTTTGATAAAAAAAACATTTTTTTAATTTATATGGAAAATTTTATATGTGCCGATAAAAAAAATTCATAGAAACAGGCACAGCTTTAAAAGCATTTTGATTTTGGCAGATTTGCATACAATACAAACAAAAAATATTCTTCGCAGAAGAAATTTAGAACAAGTGAGTAAGTTTCATTCGGGCAAGCCGACTTATATATACCCTACACCTTCTGGGCCATATTGTATCCGCCATCTTCCATTTTGAAAATGCGACATCAAATTCGAAATCAGCGACCCCAAAAACCCCCCTATACAAAATTTCATACTGTTTTGATGAAATCTTAAAATTTCAGCCGCCATATTGGTTCCGCCATCTTGAATTTTTAAATTCCGACATCAAATTCGAAATCAGCGACCCCGAAAACCTCACTATACAAAATTTCATACTGTTTTGATGAAATCTTAAAATTTCGGTAAAAACACGATTTTTACTTATATGGGAGGTAGGCGTGGCATTCGACCGATTCCGCCCATTTTCAATTCCAACTCCTTCTAGGGCCTAAGAAGGATAAATACAAAATTTGGGATCCCTAGCTTTCTTCTAGCTGGACAGACGGATGGACGGACCGACGGACTGACGGATATGGCTAAATCAACTCAGGAGGTGACGCTGATCAAGAATATATATACTTTTCCATACCGGACCCTTCTCCTTCTTGGTGTTACAAACATCAGACCAAAGTGAATATACCCATACCTCATGAAATGTAAGGTATAAAAAATTAACAAAAGCAAAACAAACTAATGTAAAACAATATAAAAACAAAAATCAAGTAAGCAACAACAACCGTCTTGGTTTTTTTAAAATTTCCAATTTTTTTTTTTACAAAAAAACTTATGTTAAAATAGAAAAAAAGTAAAAAAAAATTAAAATTTTTGAATTGTTTCTAGTCTAGCGCAATGAGTTTACATCCGATTATAAAAAGTTTTTATGTTTTTTACAGGTATGTTTTTCCTATAAAACGCATATAAAATATTTATAATCCAATCAAAACTGTAGTTTTGGAGAATTATTATGTACATGAGAAAAATGCAAAATGTATAAATGCGATTTAAATGGTTTTAAGAATTAATCTAGAAAAACTGGGAGACACGGGTACTTTTTTTAACACCCTCTAACAGAATCTGTCAGTCCCGATCATGTGCGTTTTTTTAGTGTCGAACGGTGTAATATATGCAGTTAGAACATTGCAAAAGACTTGTAGAAGTAGCTGCGCGTGCTAAGAGGTCTTCGCAACGCGCGAAGTTGAACGGAAATGTTCAAATCTCGACAACACCAAACATAAGTAAGTACAAAAATTTATATGATTTCTTCCTTCCGTTCCCAAGTATACAATTTTTTTGTGTTATTTTCATTTCAGCCAATCAAATGCGGAAACGGTGTTAAAATTCAAATTTGAACATTCAACCAAAAAGGTTTAAATTTTTAACTTTTGGTTTAAATTTTCAACCACCAAGGTTAAAATTTTTAACTTTGCTCAAAATTTTAAAACACGAAGGTTTAAATTTTTTAAATTTGGTTAAAATTTTCAACCAAGAAGGTTGAAATGTTCAACCATTTTTGTTTATGTACTCATAATTTCCGCAATATTTTCAACTTTAAAGTTTAAAATTTAAACTTTTTTTTTTGAAAAACTCTTATATACTTAATTTCAACTTTTAAAGTTGAGATTCTCAACTTGTTTATGTTAGGATAAATATGTTAACTTAAAAGGTTGAAAAATTAAACCTGAATTTTCGACCGTGTATTTTTCACCATGTTGCATTCAATTTTCAAATTTCAAATCTGAAAAATTAATTTTTGTATCAAACTACAAATCATTTTTGATTCCATTTCAAATAAAAAAATGCGTTTTCAATCTAAGACCACACAGTGTGGGTCATTTTTTCGTGTAATAAAACAATTTTTGATTTGATCCGATGCCTTCGATTCTCAAATATTTATTTCATATTTGAATTAAAATGCAATCCATCTTGTTCATAAAAATTTGAAATTATCAAATTCTAACTTTAAAATAAGGTTATGTTTTGTACTGTAATTTTCATGAAATCGTCCAAAATGTTGTATAACACCGTTTGACAAATATCAACTTTTGCACATGATCGGGACGAATAGATTCTGTTAGAGGGGGTTAAAAAAGAGTACTTGTCTCCCAGTTTTTCTGGATCAATTCTTAAAACAGTTTAAATCGCATATTTGCATGCTGCATTTTTCCAATGCCAAAATTTTGTATTCCTATTTTCGGGTTTTAAAAAAAAATCGATTTAATTCAATTAATACAAACAATATTTTACGAAATCTCAGTATTTTAATCTGCTAACGACTAAACCTTATCTTCTAGTTACAGTGGTATTTATAAGTACTAAGTTGCTGACAACAGCAATTTTTATGCTCTTCACCAAAGACAAAGAAGATGATGAAATGGATAAGTGTCGTTGTGAAATTCAAGAAACATCTCCTTATTATACCCCCACACTCACTGTGGGAGGGTATACTAACTTTGACACAACGTTTGTAACGCCCATAAGGAGGCGTGTCCGGTATGGACAAGTATATATATTCTTGAATTGTATCACCTCCTGAGTCGATTTAGCTATGTCCGTCTGTCTGTCTGTCCGCACGATAGTTTCGGAGATATTGACTTGAAACAGTTTGCAGTTTTGGAGATATTGACTTGAAACTTTGGGAGAATGATTTTTACTACAAAAGTAAGAGCAAGTTTGAGAATCAGCCAAATCGGACAAAAACTGGGTGGGGCATGTGGGAACCACAAAAATAAGGGAACATGTTCCAAGTCTTTTTCAAAGTTTTTTTATTGTTGAATTCGATTGGAAATGTTCAGAAACGTATTTTTGACATGGTTCAAGGTTCGGAAACCACATCTATAAAGGTCAAAATGGGGTCTTGAGACGAAATTTTTTTTTGGGGGATCTGATTGGACATTTTTTAAAATGGATTTTGGTTATGGTCCGAGGCTCCAAAACCACCTGAAAATGGCTCAAAATCTTGAGACAAAATATTCAAGGTACTTCTAAATGGATCATACTGTGTGGGGGTATTTAAGCTTCGGCAGAGCCGAAGATAGCTCACTGTATATTCTTTGTTAATATGGAATTTTCCAGAACCTTCTATGTAGATTCTTTATGTATTTTGTAATTCGCTGACTCCACTATGCATGCATTTAAAGCTTAAGTGGAGTACTGTGATATGGTATAGTAGGGTATTATCTTGCACATATGATAGAGGATAACCACACCTTTAAAAAACATGTAAACTTAGGATTTAAAATCACGCATTGAAACAATAATTGAAAAAATTCATAATATAGAGACAAACCCGCATGAGAGTTTAATTTTCTGTCGAAAAATTTGTTCATTAAAGAAAACTTTAAGCTAAAAATCTTTAAAAATGAAAATATCTGAGTTTTTTTTAGTCTAGCGAGATGAATTTACATCCTATTCAATGAAAAATGCAATTAAACGGTGTATTTTTTAGTGTCGAACGGTGTAATAGAAGTTAGAAGTTATTTTTGTCTTCTGTTGCATAAAAAAGACTTACATCATCCGTTTTTCTTTTTATCAAAAAAAATATTTTAAAAAGCCCGGGTAAAAGCTTCGTATGGTATTCGAGAGAGAGTGTAATTATGTTTCAAAAAACCAAAAAGCCGTCGGCAAAACCGAGATCGCCATACTTCAAAGCAGATTTCGCCACAGACAACAGCGCCCCCTACATTTAACAAATTTATATAAGGTGGCGTTTATATTTACGTGGTTGGCGTGAACAAATCGGACAAAAACTGGGTGGGGCATGTGGGAACCACAAAAATAAGGGAACATGTTCCAAGTCTTTTTCAAAGTTTTTTTATTGTTGAATTCGATTGGAAATGTTCAGAAACGTATTTTTGACATGGTTCAAGGTTCGGAAACCACATCTATAAAGGTCAAAATGGGGTCTTGAGACGAAATTTTTTTTTGGGGGATCTGATTGGACATTTTTTAAAATGGATTTTGGTTATGGTCCGAGGCTCCAAAACCACCTGAAAATGGCTCAAAATCTTGAGACAAAATATTCAAGGTACTTCTAAATGGATCATACTGTGTGGGGGTATTTAAGCTTCGGCAGAGCCGAAGATAGCTCACTGTATATTCTTTGTTAATATGGAATTTTCCAGAACCTTCTATGTAGATTCTTTATGTATTTTGTAATTCGCTGACTCCACTATGCATGCATTTAAAGCTTAAGTGGAGTACTGTGATATGGTATAGTAGGGTATTATCTTGCACATATGATAGAGGAAAACCACACCTTTAAAAAACATGTAAACTTAGGATTTAAAATCACGCATTGAAACAATAATTGAAAAAATTCATAATATAGAGACAAACCCGCATGAGAGTTTAATTTTCTGTCGAAAAATTTGTTCATTAAAGAAAACTTTAAGCTAAAAATCTTTAAAAATGAAAATATCTGAGTTTTTTTTAGTCTAGCGAGATGAATTTACATCCTATTCAATGAAAAATGCAATTAAACGGTGTATTTTTTAGTGTCGAACGGTGTAATAGAAGTTAGAAGTTATTTTTGTCTTCTGTTGCATAAAAAAGACTTACATCATCCGTTTTTCTTTTTATCAAAAAAAATATTTTAAAAAGCCCGGGTAAAAGCTTCGTATGGTATTCGAGAGAGAGTGTAATTATGTTTCAAAAAACCAAAAAGCCGTCGGCAAAACCGAGATCGCCATACTTCAAAGCAGATTTCGCCACAGACAACAGCGCCCCCTACATTTAACAAATTTATATAAGGTGGCGTTTATATTTACGTGGTTGGCGTGAACACCAGGATTGCCAAAATTTAATTCTCTTTCGGGACTTAATTCTTTAGCTGAGGAGTATAGGTACTAGCTACTAACTTATACAATTCAAGAAAAGTAGTTAATAAATTCAGTAAGAATACCAATATGATAATTTTCTAAATTGAACAATTTTTAAACCCCCCCCCCCCCGAAACAAAATCCCGGGTGCGCCACTGGTTCCGGTACAATTCCATTTTGTTCCGGTTCCATTCCCATTATGTGTTCCGGTTCCATTCCCATTATGTTCCCAATAAAATTCTATCTCAATGCAAAAAACCACATCTGAATCTGTTCAGTATTCGATATTATATACGAATATATTGAAATTTGGACAGACATTTAAATGGAGTCTAAAGAAGGTCGGACCCCAACCATTTTGAGCATAAATTTTTTGGGAGATCGTAGTGATTAAACAGACTTATTTTCGTGCAGATCCGACCATTTATTGGGTTCTATAAGCATAACAAATACCAACATTATTTTATAATATTAAACTATAGGGTGTAGAGTGTAGGGTGATAGTAATTCAAAAAGTAATAATACCCTCCGATTCTCCAATGAATTCTATTAAAATATGTTCTACTTTAAACTTTTTTCTCTCTTTGTGAAGACGGGGGAATAGAAAAAAGGCAATGAGCGAGTTTTCACTAATATTTTACCAACATGCAGCGTCCGAAAACAAATAAACATAAACACAAATAATCGAGCATCAACGAGGATCCTGCAAGAAACAACTGACTCCCATTTTGCGGGATCAATAGGGTATACAGCTATTTTATAGTTACAATGGGTGAATCAAGCACTTTTAGAGATGTAGATTGGATTGGAACTAAACACAGGTAATACAGAGGTAGAGTGTTTCAAACAAATTCAGTGAGTTATGCTTGGCTTTGTTTCCTTTATCTTTAAGAGAAGATTGCCGAAGAAAAACCGAGTAATCTGTGAGTAAACCATTTTTTCTAATCAGTTTTGGTTTGTGAAGTGAATTAAAAAGTGGCTTCGTATAACTAAAATCTAAAAAAATTAAATCAAGTAACAAAAAATGATGAAATAATTTGAATAATATTCTTTTGGAGAAATGACATTCGTTTTGTGTAGAGTGATATATTTTCTTATAATTGAAAATGTTAGAAAATATTGGAATTTTGTAAATAAAATTTAATAAAAATGTGAAAAATAAGCATAAATGTGAAAAAATGTGGTTGTGAGTGATTTAATGCTAATAGAAATTATTTTCAAAGCAACCTATATTTTTGTAAAGCACGCCTGTGCGACATAAATACAAAAGCCACGACTTCGATTTTTGCATTCTAGTATTAAAATCAGTGCGTACAGTATGGTCAATGAGTGAAGTATAAGGGTAAATAAATGCATTTTGTTCAGAATGATTTTTATATTTATTTTAACAATTTTACATTTTTCATATTTTTATTTTTTTAATTTTTAACATTTTTTCCTTTTTTTGTACATATTTCAAAACTTTTATTTTGTGACTTTTTTTTAAAATTTTTGTAGTTTCATATTTTTAAAATTTTTTGTTTCAGATAATACTTTTGAGGTCAATAGTGGTTCAAAAAAAATATATTTATACAAAACAATTTTTAATAATAAAGTGCGACTTAAAAAAAACTAAGATTGAGTTTTTTTTTGCGAACAAATTTTACTGAAAGCTAGTATGTAGCTAAGTTGTAGTAACTGGTTATTAACAAGTATTGTATAGGGACCAATTTTCCACCGCTAAGAAAGAGCTAGATCGTAGTGGCTACTTCCAAGCTGACCGGAGGTAATGCAGAGGTAGCAGCTGGTAGCTTCCTCCAATGACATGTTAAATTCGCCACTTCACCACATGTGATAGAGATTTGGGTGGAACCAGTACACCCTACTGCAGAACTAGTTTGGAACTAGAGCGGTTTCTTACAGGGGAGTTCTCTCTCGCTCATATATGCAAAATTCTCACGCATGCAGAGAATTCGGCATCCTCCCAGCAGGGACGCGACTAGCTGTGCAAGTAATACTATATCAGAAGCGTACAATATTTTATGCTGGCAAAAAAAAGAAGGTGTTCTTACTCTGTCAAAGAAATCCTCGTTTTTGTTGTGGACGCGTCAAATGTGGTACAGGCTTATGAAAGCGACTGAATTTGTAAATGTAATGTCAAACATCCCCCGCGTGGATTATCGTGGTGTGGGGGCTGAGTAGGATCAATGATTCTCGGAATTCTCCCAGAAGAGTCCTGAAACCAAGAGATAATCATGGGCTGGATCAAGGTGTCACAAGACCAGTGCCGAGGATCAACCAGGCTGGGGGCCCATTTAAATAGCTCAGTCGTTAACGGAGTATCCGAATACCAGGCGCCCTTCGGATTAGCCAGCCTTGCCCGCACAATGCGGATCTCTGTGCGGGTGTACCCTTCCCTTCTCCGCAACTCGTGGGATTCAATATGAGTGCTCCAAATTTTTCCAAAAAATTTAAAGAGACCGGCACTCTCAAAAAGCCGGCAGGAAACACGATTTCCAAAAAGGACGGTGGTCGCCCTCCGGCCGCTTTGTGTGACAAGGCGACCGGAGGCGATGTGGTAGGACGGACAGTGGGGGGGCCCCTGCGGGTCGTGGGTGGATCCTCATCTGCAGCTTTGTGTGACAAGGCTGTCGGTGGGTCTTCCGCATCTTCAGTTTTGTGTGACAAGACTGTTGGGCGGTTGGACGAGGAGCCCAGACCTAGCACCTCAAGGGCCGGGGGCAACGGGCTTCGACCAAAAAAAGTGTTGCCCCTTCAAAGTTGGCGTATCGGGAACGCCGCTCTGCTGCCAAATTCTTGGCCAGCTTCGGAGAGGCTCCTGAAGATACCGCGAAGCAGCAAGCTTCTCTTCTCTGGGCTAAAGGAATCCTGGCCCAGGATAGGGTTCCTGTCAAGGGCGACCTTACCTCCAAAAGACAGCGGTCAGTGGAGGAGTCGCCCAAGATGGCCAAAAGGACAAAACGCATAACACTTCTGTGCGGTCCTACAGCGAGGTAGCGAAGGGCAGTCTCGTTATGGCCGTCATTGACAGGAGCAATGACGATGGGGGATACTCTGTTGAAAAATGGAGATGGATTGAGTCCGGCCTTTCGGGAGTCTTTAGCTTCGAGTCCCAGCTTCGAGGACGCCGGCTGGTTCCAGGGTCGCGTTAAGCTCTTTGCGTGTGCAGAAGAGCGAGCCGTGACCCTGCTCAAAGCCGCCGCTTCGATGCTGGGTGAGGTTTAGCCTGGGGCGCGTCTCGAAGCCGTGGATAAGGACATGATCCCTTCACTGCCGAAGGCCCGCGTCTGGTTGCCCGTGGACCCTCCTGATACCGAGGGAATTCTGACTATTTTGAAAGTCAAGAACCCAAATCTTCCGACTCACAATTGGAAGATAGGAAGGCTGGAAGATCCCAAGGGACCCCGTAGACTGGCCGTTTTGGTGCTGAACGCGGAGTCTCTTGGTCCCCTATCGGCATCTATGGGGGTAGTCAACTATGGCTTCACTAATGTAGTCCTCAAAGTGTACAAGAAGGACGAGGCTACAGAGGACAAGTGTGCTCCAACCGAATCCACGACCACAGTCGGTGCTACTGATATTGTCATATGGTCATGGGGGACGGGCACTTCGACGGTACCCGACGGTCTCAACAGTGGCGAGGAATCTTCTGATTCCGACTTGTTGGGGGGGATGTTTGGCCTTTATCAGGAGGAAGAGCTGCTGGCTTCCTCTGATACTGAAGACGAATCCAATAATAATGTGGTGGAGAAGTCTGCTTATTTTGAGGATGCTCAGAATACTGTAGATTAATCTTCACCACTCCAAACTGGCTTCGGCCTCATTTCTTCTTCGCCTGGCTACAGGAGGAGAGGATATTGTTCTTATCCAAGAACCGTGGGTCTGTGGGGACCGTATACTTGGACTTAGAGCAAGCAACTACAGACTGCATGCTTCACTGGATAAAGGTACTCCAAGATCCTGTATCCTATCGAAGAGCAGTCTTAATATTTTTATGCTCTCTAATTACAGCGATCGAGACATCGTCCTGGCAAACCTGGAGCTGGCTTCAACCAGCTACAGGGTCAACTCGGCGAATCTGGCCGTATCTGAAGCGAGCAGACTTGGGCGCGGGCTCATACTGGGATGTGATGCCAACGCACACCACACTGTCTGGGGTAGCACGGACATTAACGAAAGGGGTGAGTCACTTTTTGATTACATTATATGCACTAACCTACTCATCTGTAATAAGGGTAACGAAGCAACCTTTATGACTTCCAATAGACAGGAGGTTTTGGACATAACCCTTGTCTCTGACTTCCTGTTTGATAGGGTTACGGATTGAAAGGTGTCCAACGAGCACTCCTTCTCAGATCATCGATATCTGCAATTCGGTTTAAACGACCTCCCCTCAGTCCAAACACCTTTTAGGAGTCTTAGAAGAACGGACCGGGAAACATATAAATTAATAGTGGCCTATTGAGGAACTGACTAAATCAAATTTTGATAGTATGGTGGATACCTTAACATCGGTCTTAAACACAGCCCTCCATAAATCCGGCCCTGCAGGTAAAACCAGGGGAAAGAGCAGACCACCATGGTGGTCTGAGGATGTCAAAGCTCTTAGGAGTCAGTGTAGGAAGCTCTTCAACAAGGCAAAGAAGTAAAGAGCTGCTTGTGACTGGGAACTTTATAAGAATAGTCTCAGGATTTTTAAAAAAGTAGTAAGGAAAGCTTAGCGCGACTCTTGGAGACACTTCCTTGGCAGCATCGAAGACACATCTGAGGCGTCTAGGCTTCGGAAAGTTTTTGCTTCAAATCCGTGTCCCACGGGCTATCTGAAAAGGTTCTTGGACTAGCTCTAGTGAGGGATCTCTCGACTTATTGTTAGACACTCACTTCCCAGGATGCTCTAGATCAGATCTGAGGAGCATTCCTGATACCCGTTTATCGGGTATCTCCAGTGAATTAATATCTGAAACCAAAATAAATTGGGCAATTTATAGCTTCAAGACCTTCCAATCGCCGGGCCCGGATGGGGTTATTCCTGCGGAAATGCAGAATGCCTTGGAGATCATCATGCCCTGGCTTAAGATGATCCTCTGTGGCTGCATTGAACTCTCCTACATTCCTTTGAAATGGCAGGAGGTAAAGGTTGTTTTTATCCCGAAGGCGGGTAAAATATCTCATACTGGTCCCAAGGACCTCCGACCAATTAGCCTGTCGTCGTTTCTTCTGAAATCTTTAGAGAGACTCATCAACACTCATCTTCGTCGTAGTATAGACAGCAAACTTCTGTCGGTTTCGCAACATGATTACTTCAAAGGGAAGTCTGTGGAAACAGCTTTACATTCCTTAGTAGGCACCATTGAACAATCTCTTTTTAATAAGGAATATACCATGGTAGCTTTCCTCGACATAGAAGAAGCTTTCAACAATGTCACCCCCCTAGCTATCACCAGGGCACTAACAAATCTAGGTGTCGATGCTTCACTCCAGGAATTAATATTTCAGCTACTCACGAGCAGGATTGTCATTGCAAAGCTGGGTGATGCGGAAGCAAGGAGATTTGTCAGTAGAGGCACACCTCAGGGTGGTGTCCTCTCTCCTCTTCTACGGAATGTAGCGGTTAATGAACTACTACTAATACTGGAAGGGGAGGGGTGCAAGGTAGTTGCCTATGCGGATGATGTTGCGATTGCTGTGCGAGGTAAGTTCCTGGCAACCCTGAGAGATTTGTTACAACATGCTCTCTCAAAGCTCTCAACTTGGACCTCTGACTGCGGTCTGGGGGTCAATCCCCATAGGACCGAATTGGTTCTCTTCTCTAGGAAATACAAAGTTCCGCCGATAGACCCTCCCTCTCTGAATGGTACACAGTTCGTTTTTCTATATCAAACCAAATACTTAGGTCTAATTTTGGATAGGAAACTTAGCTGGGAACCTAACATTATCGAACGAGCTAGGAAGGCCACAGTTGCCCTCTACTCATGCAAGAAAGCTATTGGGAAAACGTGGGGTATGTCACCTCGGGTAGTTCACTGGCTCTATACGGCCATTGTCAGGCCTATCTTACTATATGGAATTCTTGTATGCCAGCTTTGGACAAAGTCATATATCGAAAGTTGTAGACGAAAGTCCAGACGCATTAGATATTTTATTACTTCTGATACCCTTAGATCTTCTTGCCAAACAAATGGCTGCGATGGCGGCGATCAGGCTTAGATCCACAAATCAATGGGGCTACTCTACTAAGGGGCACTCCTCAATTCTAGTTGGTAATAAATCCTTTCCTGGGACAACCGACTACATTCTTCCCGAAATCTCCTTCACAAGAGACTTCCGTACCACTATTCCGTCCCGGTCCGACTGGGAGGAGCAGTGACAACGGAAGAGGGATCAAATTCACTTTTATACGGACGGTTCCAAGCTCGACAACAAAGTCGGTGGAGGAGTCTTCTCTGACGAACTTAATGTAGGTCTCTCATTTCGCCTTCCCGACCACTGCAGTGTATTCCAAGCAGAGGTGATGGCTATAAAAGAAGTTATGAACTGGCAGCGGCGGAACGTAATATCTGCTCAGGATATTACGATTTTCACAGACAGTCAGGCCGCAATCAAATCCTTGGAATCTGTCCTCCTAACATCAAAGGTAGCCTCGGACTGTCGCACATCTATTAACGAGATGGCTAAGCAGTTTAACATCCACCTCGTCTGGGTGCCGGGGCATAGGGACATTCCAGGGAACTGCAAAGCTGATGAACTCGCAAGGCAGGGCACCACAATACAGTTCCTACCAGATAAGGTAAAGCTAGCTATCCCGCTCAGCACGTGCAAGCTACTGCTTCGTCTTGACTCCATCGCCAAGACTAACAATAGATGGGCCTTTGGAACCACTTGTAACACAACAAGACAGATCTGGCCGATGCTGGATCTGAAGCGTTCTAAGAGAGTCATCGTACTGCCTAGGGCCAGCATCTCGAAGGTGGTAGGTGTGATTTCTGGTCACTGTTTGATTGGGCGCCATGCGGTAAGGCTTGGGGTCTTCGGTAATGACTTCTGTAGGAGTTGTATGGATGAGGAGGAAGAGAAGACTGTGATGCATCTTCTCTGATCCTGCCCGGCACTGTCTCGAGCAAGGAGGGCCCAGTTGGGGTCATTCTTCCTGGACAGTCTAGGCGATCTCTCTACGGCTAGTATATCAGGTTCATAGGTTCATCTTGAACTCCAAATGGTTTGGGGCATAGGGAAAGGGAATATGGATCCTGTGGTATCACAATGGACCGCTTTTGGTGTATCGGCGTGCCGATAGCCACCTTAACCTAATGTCAAACATTCTAGAAGATTGAATTAAGCATTAGCATTTCACAATAAATTTTCCGCATATATTTATACCGTACACCTCATGAGGTATTTTCAATCGTGATAGCCAATTACTTGGCACGTAAAGTATTGCCATGACTGGGATTGAGTGAGAGCATAGGATTGCAGTGTCATCAGCAAAATATGACATTAGCGTTCTATTACTTTTGGGCATATATGCAGTAGTAAGGTAACCCAGAAATTTGTTTTCGATTTCGCATTGAGGTGTAATTTTGTATTGGGTGTAAAAATTTGTTCTACCAAATAATTTAAGATAGGTTTCAGAATAAAAAAAAATACAAGAAAAAACAATATTAGTAATTGTCCCGCTTGCCCCCCTAAAATGCCAATATGTCCTTTCTAAAAAAATTCCCTTTTTCGTATACATGTTGTCTACAGCAAAGTAAGCTGAGCGGTCTCGCCATCATATCCAAGGTCGCAGGTACATATCGTAAGTACATATATGTTTTCACTATATGTACTCCAGTTTGGGAAAAATGCCTTAATCCAAGGAAAAAAAGAGAATGAAACAGCACTAAAGTCATGATAGCTTAGAAATTAGGGAACACTTATACTTAAGATGAGTACATGTTTTGACTTTAAATTAAATACTTATTTCTTTCATAACAGGAATATTTCTTTGAAATTAGTAAAAAGTTCTTTAATTCTAAGAAGTTTTTTCTTGGTTTTTTATTAACTTAAATTGAATTTACAATTTATAGTGATAACAATATGTACTCACGATTTCACTTCGGTGGGCCAATCAACAGACTGTGCTATAGACAGCATAATTGCGCTGGCGTCTAATTTTCACTACGTTTCACACCAGCGCACAGTGATTTGTCTCCATATGAGCTTGGGACAAAAATCGAAGGAGTATTCTGAATTAATTGAAACTAAGTTTCTAAATGTGTTTTGGCCCGCTGATTTCAAAAATTTAGTCGGTTTTTCTGTAACCCTTATAGTTTTTGAATAAATCCAGAATAGTATGCTTGATTTTCTTATTTAATTACACTGAAAAAAAAGTGTACTCCAGTTGAGGAAAAATGCCTTAATCCAAAGAAAAAAGGGGAATGAAACAGCACTAAAGTCATGATAGCTTTGAAATTAGGGAACACTTTTACTTAAGATGAGTATATATTTTGACTTTAAATTTAATACTTATTTCTTTCATAACAGAAATATTTCTTTGAATTTAGTAAAAAGTTCTTTAATTCTAAGAAGTTTTTCTTCGTTTTTAAGACAAAAATTTCTCAAAAAATTTTTTTTTTTATTGTATTTGTTTATTTTTTTATATTTTCTATTTCTTTTTATTTTATACTAGCTGGGCCCGGTCCGCTTCGCTGGGCCTAAATAATTTGTTGTTGTTGCATTGTCTGCAATGTAATGGATGAATGGATGAAAGTAATTTTTAAATATATATGTTTAATTGGTGTTTATACTGTGGAGTTAATTTTATACAATTTTATAGAGAGGAAAATTGATGTAGCGGTCGGTATTGAAATAGGTTTTGATGAATGAATGAATGATTCGTATTGTATGTATGTATGTAGCGCAGTAAAGTATGTTTGGAAGATTATTGAAATTAAATTAAATGACATGTGGTATAAGTATTTGAAACAAATCCCGTAATTCGGCCGGTGCAAACGACTGGATTACGATCTTTGAGCTCTGGTACGTAGCCGAATGCTCGCACAAAATGGCCCGGCAGTGTAAACACTTAAACCAAAAATTCCCTTAGGAAGGGAAATTTGCCTTAAGTTGGCTGCACTGGTTGAGCGCCCCGTCTGTGAGGAGTGTTGCCACATTGAGAGACGTTCTGTTGTGTTTTTGTAAATTTTTCTTGTGGGAAGAAAGTGATTTCTATAACTTGTTGGAACAATTTTGCAGTGCTTATTTGACGAAAAGGCCAATTGCAGTGTGTCAAGTTTAATTTGATTTTCATTCATGCGATGATTTCTATAACTTGTTGGAACAATTTTGCAGTGCTTATTTGACGAAAAGGCCAATTGCAGTGTGTCAAGTTTAATTTGATTTTCATTCGCAATGGACGTCTTCTCGTAATATTAATGGCGGTTTGCCTGCATTTAGGTCCCCATAAGATAACGCGAAATTCCGCAGCCGGTACGGAACTTGAACAAAAATGTTGCTTGAATATGCGATACTGCGTTTTTTTAAAAAAAATTTATAAATGATACACATTTTTAGTTGTAGCTTTGAAATTTTTCACCGCAAACAAATTTTTTTATTCCAATATCTTTGCTGGAAGAATTTTCGAGAAAGTACCGCGGCGGCGGAATTTTGGGTATTTTAAGTTGTAATGAAGTACTGTGTGTAGGATTACTGTGAAAGTGGGCGACTTTCGCCGTGAGCATTTAAGGTCGCCACACATAAATGCAAAATTTCGTTGGTGTCGTGGTACTTTTTTGAAAATACGATAGTGCGTTCTAGAATGATATGCATTTGTTTTTGTTTTTGTGAAATTTTTCAGCACGAAAAAATTTGTCCGAGCCGAATATTGCCTTGCAATTTTTGAGCAATTTTTGGGGAAATTTCGCGGCAGTGTGTAGGAGCATTAAGTTGGGTATAATTTAATTTCCATTCACAATAGACATTTTTCCGTAGTTATTTGGAATGTAAATGACAAATGCATTTAAGTGGAAATGAAGTACTGTGAAAGTGGGCGTAAAATGTGCACTGGGAGATTGGGGCAAATTATGGAATTGCGAATATGTAATACTCAAGGAGAAGGCGTGTTATTTTGGCATTGCCTTAGGTTTTTTCCATTGTTGAAAAGTTACATGCAATCAAATGGAAATAACCTTAATTATTACTCCCTGCTGTGATTAATGTTGAAAATACACGAAGTTGTTGAAATTTGTGATCGGTACATCGACGTGAAATACTTTAGCAAATCGATTTCATACTTTGAAAGAAACCGAAAGGTAAAAAACACCGCAGAAATGGTAACACTGCTTGGGTGGGGAAAAATTAAGTCCTAGGTGGCAACCAAGTTGATCATATGGTATTTGCTTTAAAAGATTCACAAATGTGAGAGAAAAACGTATTTTCTAACTTGTGGGCGGTAAAAGTGGGCGTGTCAAAACCAATCCTATGTCACGACTCACGACCCCTAGAACACATATATAAATTTTGGTGAGAATCGGTGCTGTAGTTTTCGCGTCTACTCGAGACAAACATACACGTCTCTTTTATATATATAGATATATAGATATAGATAGATTCACATTTTTATTTGTTTTTATGAAATTGCTCACCTCAAACAAATATATTTTCGCATTTGCAAGAAACATTTTTGAGTAAGTTTCGCAGCGGCTGCGGTACTTCGCGTTGATGTGTGCGGACCTTAATGTTGTACTGGGAATATTAGCAGATATGGTAACACTGCTTGGGTGGGGAAAAATTAAGTCCTAGGTGGCAACCAAGTTGACTGTTGATCATATGGTATTTGCTTTTAAAGATTCACAAATGTGAGAGAAATACGTATTTTCTAACTTGTGGGCGGTAAAAGTGGGCGTGTCAAATCCTATCCTATGTTACGACTCACGACCCCTAGAACACATATATAAATTTTGGTGAGAATCGGTGCTGTAGTTTTCGCGTCTACTCGAGACAAACATACACGTCTCTTTTATATATATAGATTTTTTAAAATCATATTTCATTTTATTAACTTAAATTAAATTTACAATAACAAAGATGTACTTACGATTTCACTTCGGTGGGATTCGAACCTGCGACCTTTGGCGTTATGACAAGACCAATCAACAGACTGTGCTATAGACAGCATAATTGCGTTGGCGTCTAATTTTCACTACGTTTCACACCAGCGGCGGCCATGGTGCAGTGGCTAGGACCTTTGCTTCCCGATCAAAAGGTATCAGGTTCGACTCTCGCCTGGGACAAGCAGAAATTTATATTCATGCCAAATATTTTTTTTTATTTATATCAATTCTATTTCTAGAAATTTCTAAAAATTTTGAAAAGCTACATTAGACGTATACAAAACAATTTTTTTTCCTTGTATTAAAAACAAACTTCTTTAAATAAAGTAAAAATTTACTAAAATTAGTAAAATCAGCAGCTGCTGTGGTGCAGTGGTTAAGACCTCCGCTTCACTATCAAAAGGTATCGGGTTCAACTCCCGCACGGGTATTCAAAAATTTATATTTATGCGAAATATTTGTTTTTTATTATTTAAATCAATTCTATTTTTAGCAATTTCTATTTTGAAATACTCACTTTTTAAAAAAAACCTGAATCTTACTTTCAATTTATAAAAATATCTTTCTTAAAAACAAAGATTTTTACTAAAAGTAAGTACAATTTTCTTTGAATTTAAAATTGGAAAATATTTATAAAAATTGAGGAATAAATACTAGAATTGAGGACACGTATACTAAAAAAAATATTTTTTCCATATATTAAAAACGAATTTCTTTAAATAAAGTTCAAATTTACTCACAATTGATAAAATCAACTGTCTTTAAAATAAAGAAACATGTAAATTTGTTTTAAAGAGGCGGTGATTTCCGTTTTAAGGTACTTTTACTTAAATTCAAAAATAATTCCTTAAAATTAGGAAAAATTCCTTAAATTAAGGAAAAAATGTGTCCTTTAATCAAGCACCAAATTTACTTGGTTTTAAAGCTGTCTTTTTTTCAGTGTATTATGCATATAATACAACTCTACAATTATATTTCGAAAAAGGTTTCTTAGCTTTAATAACGGATTCTAGTGGTTCTTGATTAGCTGATTTCAAATTAGGGGTATTTATTGGTGTACTTGATAGAGTACTTTTGTCGAAGTGACGTATTCACTTTTACCATAAATTTTACCTGTATTCTCAATTTTAATAGTTCTTGTACATTTTTTTTTTTTTTTATTTGTTTAACATGTGCATTGCTTGGTAAAGTAACAAACCCCAAGAAATCCTGAAAAATCTGGAGAACCCGGGATTGCCAAAACTATTCGGTATTGACCGCCTTAGTCAATAGGAAGAAGAGTAAAATAGAGAAAAATTAAATCACATTGGATCAACAATATTTCAATTGAGCTTTTAGTTCTTATACATACATTAATATCAATATATTAATAATAGAACATACATTCATCACATTTTACCATTTTATTTACATTATGAATATGTAATTTTTGGTAAAGATTTCATTATTATTATCGTATTTAGCGTGACAAAATACATATGAATTTGTGTATCAAGTCTATTTAACACACACAAAGTTCAGTTGTGCCGATCAGTGTAATCTTTGTTATTTATTTGTTACATTTTTCGTATCAAACCGAAATTTTCGGCAGAAATATTGAAATTTCGGCCGAAAACGATATTTTATTTTTCGGCCGAATCCGAAACTGCCAACACGCGCCCATCTCTATCTCAAACCGACTAAAAAGCTGAAAATAAATTTCCATTAAATGGTTTTAATTCAATCTAGTATTCGTTCGGTGAAAGACAGTATATGTAGTAAAATAAGTTGATTGTCAACACATAGGAAAAAAACCAGAACTGCATGGTTATGATTTAAAACGGATATCGTTACACAGCACAGTTCTAAAACACAACTAAAACAGTTTCACTTTTTGAAGATGGTATGAGTTACTGGAGCGTGGGTTCAAATCTCAGTAGGACCAAATTTTTTTTCGATTCTTTTTTTATTTTTTTTTTTCATAAAAAAACCAATCTGCATTAGCCGATTTTAATTTTGTTGCTTTTTTGAGGTACTGGACGTCGATTTCAAGAAATCTAGAGTTAGCGCTGCAACTCTAGCGACAGCTCACAAAAAAAAAGGAAAAAAAAAGTAATATGTTAAAAAAAAACAAAAAAAAATTGCCCCGACTGAGATTTGAACCCGCGGTCCCAAAAAGTAATACTGTTTTCAGTTATATTTCAGAACTGAAACCGTTTCAAATTCTAACCAAGCAGTTTCATAGTATACTAGCAGGGCCCGGTCCGCTTTGCTGGCCCTAAAAAAGTTGGTTTTGCCTTTGGTCATAATAAATGAATGAAAACAATTATCAAATATTTTTATTGGAAGCCCAAGTGTAGCATTTTGAAATATTGAATTGTAAGAAAAGTGTCACGCTCCGCTGTCCAATTCCGACCTTATGTAACATTGAACTTAGAATTGAAAGCATATAACCCTGTCCCATTGAAAAATATTCATTGGGAGCCCAAGTATAACATTTTTTAAAATATTTAATTGTATGGGAAGTGCCACGCCCCGCTGTCCAATTCCAATATGTTGCATTGAAGGCATATAACCATTTCCCGTTGAAGAATATTCAATGGGAGTCCAAGAACGGCACTTTGAAGTATTGAATTGTATGGGCGGTGCCACGACCATTTGTCCAATTACGCCGAGATGTAGCATTTAGCTTAGAGTTGAAAACATGAAACCATTTGCTAAATTTTGTTGGAAAAAATTAAATGAGAGGCCAGTTACAGCAATTTTAAATATTGGTTTGTATGGGCGGTGCCACGCCCCTTTGTCCAATTACGCCGATATGTTGCATTTAGCTTAGAGTTGAAACCATGAAGCCATTTGCCAAATTTCGTACAGCATTTTCAAATATTGACTTGTATGGGCGGTGCCACGCCCCATTGTCTAATCCCGACCATTTGTAGCCCAGATTATGGCTGGGGTCTTATAGTATGTTCATAGCTAATTTCAAAAACACCTGAGATAGAGCAGTTTTTACTAACTTGTGGGCGGTAAAAGTGGGCGTGTCAAAACCTATCCTAACCTGTCACGACACACGACCCCTAGAACACATATATAAATTTTGGTGAGAATCGGTGCTGTAGTTTTCGCGTCTACTGGTGACAAACATACACGTCTCTTTTATATATATAGATGTATGCATTAAAAACATTGCAAAATATGAATCTAAATGGACAGGGTTCAAAAATGTATACCATTTCTTCATTTCGTAAATAAAATATAACAATAAAATATCAATAATGTTGCTTAAAAAAAATGTTGAGTAAAAAAAATATAAATTGAAATTTAATTTGAAATTAAAATTTTTTTAGGTAATTCTAAAAATATACCTTTCCAATAACCTTTTTTCCGTATTTTCAATTCATGAAATCATAAACATTTCAGTCATGAAACAACAACATTTGCATCTCAATTTATCAATGTGCCGTTTCAATTCATTAATGGTCAGTTTCAAAAAAATTTAAATGTTTTGTTGTCAAAATCAGAACATTCAGTTTTGGCTGGAAATTGACAACCGTGCGGAACGTTTTGACAACGTTTCGTTTTGATTTTTTTCTCAGTGTAGTAGTCAGCAGAATTGTTTCTGATGAGAAAGTGGCAGTCCCGAAATGGCCATAAGACAAATGTCTTGTTGGTTTGTTGTTTTTTCATATTGTTGTTCTCCACTGAATCAGCATTTCATTACAAAAACAAACATTGCTGCTCAGAAAGATAACACGAAATCAATCATTAAAATCATACTGATCCCACTAAAATCAATTCTAAAATTAAAGACTTTTGTCCACTTCATAATCTGCAATGGCATTATAAACAAACAAGCCAAAGCCCTTTATTTTAAATTAAAATTGATGAAAATAATTTATTTTCAATACAACTGTTTTTTTCCTTTTTTTGTTCTGTTTATGTGGTTCTTTTCTCCTCTCTTGTTCAAATGATCTTTTCATTGCATACAACAAATTATCTAATAAACAAGCATGACTACTAAAATCCAAAAATTAAATTTGGTTAGGATAAGCAACTCATAACTTATTTTGCGTAGGACAAACATTTTACTTAAATCATGATCATTGGTTAGTCTAAGTTAGCAGTTTTGGTAGACTTTTATCTCAGATTATCTGGTAACGTTCCCTGATTGCATTTTAGAATGGCTCAAAATAAATGATATTTAATCGCACGTGGATCCTACAATTAGGTGATTACGCTTGTAAAGTCGTTTCAAAACAGGCTTCACATCCATATTTGTTAGTTTACCTGACAATATCTTCCTTGTATGAGTCTCGGTATGCGGGACCAACATTCATTTTTCGTTCATGGCATTGCTTGTGCGACCTTCGCCCAATGGACGAAGAGCTGTTTCTATTAGAGCTGTCTTCGGAGATGTCGTCGAAAGCGGGGGGTGGCGTTGAAGAGCAAGAGGGCGTTGTGCCTAGCGATACATGAGAACGAAAAATATAGACGATGATAACTTAATCGATTTAAAACTCTAACGATGTGAGATTTCTGAAATGTTTGGGAGTGTAATTGTGTGTAAAAATATAACAAAGCACTATGTAAGCGGGTGTGATCAAGGGACGAGCACATAGAAAATGTATTTATGTTCTGATGTAACTGCTGCGCCTGCTTGTACAGCAAGAGTCCCGATGTTCAATATAGTCCGATTTACATATAGAGTTTAAGCTTGAGTGCGAGATATCGCTTTCGAGAATAGTGGAAGATATATTCTTGGAGTGTTGTCGGTTCCCGCCATGCATGTGTCGCTGTTCTGGTGTAATAACCGTACTGTCTGTCAGCTGTGGCAATGCTGGGGGTCGACGTGGTGTTCGAGACCGTCTTGTACGTTCCATTTCCTTTTTTACTTCGATGAAGGCATTTACGGACTGGAGCAGATTGTCTTCTTGCTCGTCACACATATCATCATTTAGTGCCATATCCGCATACTGAAGATACTGCTTCCGCTTGTCTTTACGTTGATATGATCGACTGGGAGGCTGTGTTGAGCTTTCCGCCGCCGAAATTGCAATATTTTCGGTTTCAGGCCTAATAGGAGGAAAACTATGCACAATGGAGCCAATGGAAGAGCGTTTTCTATGGGAAATAAAACTTGACTGGCGTTGGAAAATATCGCCACGATTGAGCAAGGGGTGGCGGTATGAGCTTAAAGAGCGTGCTTCAGAACGAGCAGTAGAGTATACTGAGTATGCCTTTTCACTTGGCGCATCAGAGTGCGGCAAAATTCGTGTGCACATTGGTGGCGGCTGACAACTATGTGGGTCGTGATCCTGTTCTATTTCAAATAAATCGTGCAGTTCCAGCCAGTCGCTAACATTGCTCGGAGAGCGCTGCTCACCAAAGTGCGGCAGCTCCTGTACTTTTAGGAAATTGTTGCTTACAGAACTGTTATCGGGGAGATGGGTTGTTTTAGTGTTACTGGTGATGGGCAAGTAAATACCTGGAGTCGATACTGCACGTATTGGCTGGCGAACTTTTTCAGTATGTTTTCGGCGAGGTGATCCTCTAGGCGGCACTGGTGGCGGGACCTTTGGCTTTGCAGAGCTACCTATGTTTGACATTGACAGTCGTTGCTTGACAGGCGGAGCCACGGAAGATGTCAATGTGTTGGGCATTGCAGCATCCGAAGACGAGTGGGCCACTGTCATCAGTTTGTTTTGTGGGTGTGTTTTAGAGCTGTGAGAGTCTGAAACGAATGCGGCTGCTGTATCGTGATCGCATATTGTCAGCATGTAAAGTTTATATTCAAAACAAAAGTTTATTTCATGTACATACATATGCATGTACATTAAACTGGCAATGGATTCGCATGAAAAAATGTGTCGGTTAAAATCATCACAACTTCCGTCAATTTCAATTTCGATTTTACTCGTTTATACCATGTTGGAATGGTAATAAAATTTCCCAACAGACTGCGTATTCATATTTAAAATTTTTTCATTTGTTTAGACTTAGCTATTATGCAGATTTCAAATTGTCGATTTGGTGCTAAACCACGAACTTTGATGTCCACTGCTAGCATTTCCCATACTCGGATCTGGCTGAAATTTTAAGATATTGATTTTCTCATCCATATGCGTATTTCTAGGGGTTGGGAGCAACAAAAAATGTTTTCATACGAATCCATTGTCAGTCTAATGTACATTGTACCAGCCCAAAAACAAATTTTTTTCGATGTTCTTTCTCCTAAATTCTGCTGCTGGACCAAACAATAATTGTTCCAATATTTTATACCAGTGCCAGGAAAACACGAACGCACACACCTAAAAATATTATGTGTGCATTATTGTAGCCGATTAATTTTTTTTGGATTTCGCATTGAGGCACTAAGATGTTGTTATGGGTCTAAAAATTATTGTCCCAAAGTTTCATCACAATCGGATAACTCTAGACCGCCCCCTACACCTCATGAGGTATGGGTATATTCACTTTGATCTGATGTTTGTAACATCAAGAAGGATACGTGTATGGTATGGAAAACTATATACATTCTTGATCAGCGTCACTTCCTGAGTCCATTTAGCCCCATCTGTCTGTGCAACTGACCGTCTGTTAGTCTGTCCGTTCTTTTTTCTTGTAAACACGATTGCAGGAGCTAGAAGGAGTTGGTATTGAAAATGGGCGGAATCGGTCGACTGCCACGCCTACCTCCCATATAAGTGAAAATCGTGTTTTTACCGTACTTTTAAGATTGCATCAAAACAGTATGAAATTTTGTATAGTGGGGTTTTTGGGGTCGCTGATTTCGAATTGGATGTCGGAATTCAAAAATTCAAAATGGTATCCGCCATCTTGAATTTTTAAATTCCGACATCAAATTCCAAATCAGCGACCCCGAAAACCCACTATACAAAATTTTGGGGTCCATCACAGGCGTAGGGGGCCGTGGGGGGACTCAAACCCCTTTTTCTTAAACATGGCATAACTTCCGATTCCTTCGGGCTACAATGATGAAATTTGGTAGGTGGGTTCTTATTGACAAAATAAAATGTTACACCCTTTGATGGGGGGTGTTGGGATAAAGGGGAGGGGGATGGAGCCTTTTTAAAGTTCGGGATAGACTAACGTTCGTATTTTTTAAGCTACAGGACTAAAATTTTGTACTTAGGTTCGCATTCGGGAAAAAAATAAAAAAAAAAGGAGAAAAAGGGGGGGGGGGGGGGGTGTTTTAAAAAAAGGGGTAAAAAATTTTTTTAAAAAAAGAAGAAAATAAAAAAGAGTAAAAAACAAGTTTTTTAAAATATAACCCTTTAACCGACTAAAAAGCAGAAAATAAATTCCCTTTAAATTAATTTCCCCAATTTCGATTTAAAATTAAGGGTTTTTTGGCCACTTCAAAATCTGACATTAGGAACAAACCAGCCAAAAACCCTTAATTTTAAATCGAAATTGGGGAAACTAATTTAAAGGGAATTTATTTTCTGCTTTTTAGTCGGTTAAAGGGTTATATTTTAAAAAACTTGTTTTTTACTCTTTTTTTATTTATAACCCTTATATTAACTTGCTTTGTGTGGACTATATATATATATATATATATATCCTCAAATCTACGGCGAGATTTTTCATACACTTCCACATGAGCTAGAGAGCTGAAATTTGGAACACTGATAGAACTCCGCATTCACGCATAGACAATGCATTCTATTAAATTTTGGGGTCCATCAAAGGCGTAGGGGGCCGTGGGGGACTCAAACCCCTTTTTTTTAAACATGGCATAACTTCTGATTCCTTCAAGCTACAATGATGAAATTCCGCAATTTCGATTTAAAATTAAGGGTTTTTGGCGACTTCAAAATCTGCAATGACATTAGAAACAAAGTAGCCAAAAACCCTTAATTTTAAATTGAAATTGCGGAAATTAATTTAAAGGAAATTTATTTTCTGCTTTTTAATCGGTTAAAGGGTTATATTTTAAAAAACTTGTTTTTTACTCTTTTTTTTTCTTTCGTAAATACTTTTTTTGTAAAGGCTCCAAATTATTTTTTTTTTTTCCTTTTGTACTGGATTTTTTTTCGATTTGACCACCTTAAATCAAAAAATTAGATCTAGAGATATCCGATGAAACTTTGGGACAGTAATTTTTAGACCCAATACAACATTTTGGAGGGTCGCATCAACGGGAAAAACCAATTTTAAATTTCGCAATACAAATCTTGGGCTACCTTCGAGTGCATAGCCTGGCGTGCGCTATAGGCTGCCTGGCACTGTTTTATACAAATCGGATATATCTAGACCACAACCCAAAAAATGTTTAGTTTGGAAAATCGAAGTTGAGAAAGCTTGGGTAGCAGTAACATCTATTTTGTAAAATTTCATTACTTCGAAATTTGTGGAAAGATTTAAATAATATTTGTTGTCCTATAAAGAGTTATTTGTTGACTCTCACTTTTCTTTCTAGACATATTTATACCCTACACCTCATGAGGTATGGACCAAAGTGAATGTGTGCGATTTGTAACGCCCACAAGGAGGCGTGTCCGGTATGGAAAACCGGATCACCGTCCTCTTTTCTTGTAAACACGATTGCTGGAGCTAGAAGAAACTAGGGCCCAAACTTTGGATTTATCCTTTTTAGCCCCTAGTATTGAAAATGGGCGGAATTGATCGACTGCCACGCCTAATTCCCACATAAGTGAAAATCGTGTTTTGTAAAAAATGTAACATAATTCCGCTTACACAGTTCATATTTTGGTATATGGAAGTTTTTGGGATCGCTGATTTCGAATTTGATGCAGAATATTCAAAATTCCATATGGCGGATCCAATATGGCGGCAGAAATTTTAAAATTTTATCAAAATTGTATGAAATAGTGTATAGCTGGGTTTTTGGGGTCGCTGATTTAGAATCTGAAATTTCAAAATTCAATATCGTTGATCCAAAATGGCGCAGTCGGTGTCTTGTATAAGTCGGCTTTGACCGATCGAAACTTACTCACTTGTTATACCCTGCACACTACTTACTGTGCAAGGGAATATGGTTTTTGTCACTCCGTTTGTAACGCCCATAAGGAGGCGTGGTAAGTACAGAATAGTATATATATTCGTGATCAGCTCCTGAGTCGATATAGCGATGTCCGTCTATCAGTCAAAGGTTCTTCTACAAAGAGACACTCTTGAGTTATCCGACTTGGAAAAATCATGTTTTGGTCCAAAAACACATTTGAGGGTGGCGGCTCGAAAAAAAACCATTTGGTCTCTATAGAAAACTGGGCTAGTTTAATATACATATAAGCTCTAACCACTATTGGTTCGTACAAGTTAAGGTTGTAAGTCTATTGGGTTATAGTATCAAAAAATTAAACTGAGATATAAAGATAAATTATAATAAAACATATGTTTACAAAGTTAGGAATTATTTTATTACTACACAAAGAGAAAAAACCGCGATCAAAACAAATACTTCATGCTCAATAATAATTGTAGCGAAAATGTATTTCCCCTAACAATGATATCTTTGTATTAAGATTATTTACTTTGATTCAAATATTTTTTGCAAATGCTACACAGAAAACTAGAGAGTGGACTATCTTCGGCTATACCGAAGTTGAAATACCCCCACACAGTAGAAAGAAGTACCTCGAACATAAAAAAATGTGGTCTCAAGACCCTATTTTGAGCCAATTATAGGTGGTTTGGAGCCCAAACCATGTCCAAAATCCATTTCTAAAAATTTCCAATCAAATCCGAAAAAAAAAAAAAATTGGTCTCAGGACCCCATTTAGACCCTTATATATATGGCTTCGGAACCTCGGACCATGTCAAAAATACGTTTCTACACATTTCCAATGGAATACAACAATAAAAAAGACTTGAAAAATTTTTACTTTTTTTTCGGTGTATGGGAGCCACGCCCAGTTTTTGTCCGATTTGGCTGATTCTCGAACTTGATCTCAGTATTCACGAGAAAAACATGTAAAAAAAGTTTCAAGTCGATATCTCCAAAACTGCGACCGCTATCGTGCGGACGGACAGACGGACAGACGGACAGACGGACAGACGGACAGACGGACAGACGGACAGACGGACAGACGGACAGACGGACAGACGGACAGACGGACAGACGGACGGACAGACAGACGGACATCGCTAAATCGACTCAGGAGGTGATACTGATCAAGAATATATATACTTTTCCATACCGGACACGCCTCCTTATGGGCGTTACAAACGTTGTGACAAAGTTAGTATACCCTGCCACAGTGAGTGTGGGGGTATAAAAAAAAGATGGGTTAATCTAACCGAAAAACGTTGTAAAAAAATAATTTTTTATTTTATATGGAAAACAAACAACAACTACAATTTTTGTGGTTAATCTAATCGTCGAAAAATTGTTAAATGATTTTTAACTACAAAAACAGGTTAGCTAATCGAAAAAAATTGTAAAACTCAAATTTTAACCAAAAAATTTGTAAAGCAAAAAATCAAGTTGTTCCTTAAAAATTTTTGTTTGTTCGCCAACCAAAAAAATTGTAAAGACCCAATTGCGGTTCGCAACTCAGCTGAGTTTGGTTGCTTGCGATGTATGAGCACATGCTCATACATGCTCAGCGGCGTGCTTTCGTGTCTGTCATACTACAACAGCAACGATTTTTGTTTTGTCATTCGAGTATACGATCAGTGCGTTCAGTATGGTCAAAGGGTGAAGTGCATAAAAGGGTAAGCAAATGTAATATTATATTGAGAATGGTTTTTATTATATATTTTTACATTTATTTATTCTTTTGTTTTTGCAGATTTTCGTTTATCTCTTTTTTCATTTTTAGCATTTTAGATTTCAATTTTGTAATATTAAATTTTCTTTCTATTTTTCTTTTTTTCTATTTTTCTTTTTTACAGATTTTTATTTTTAAAATTTTATATTTTCAGACAATACATGCGATATCAATAGTCGTGTTTTGGTTGCAAACAAATAAATAAAAAAGCGTCAAGTTTCGACAAGATTGCAACCAAAACACTACTAATGAATGCATTCATTGCTCATATGCAAACAATTTTTCATTGTACGTGAACAATTTTTCATTGTACGCGAACAATTTTTCATTGTACTCGAACAATTTTTCATTGTACGCGAACAATTTTTCATTGTACGCTAACAATTTTTCATTGTACGCGAACAACTTTGAGTTGGTTCCATTTACCACGTTTTTTGGTTGCTGCATTTTTAACCGTCTTTTTTGGTTAGATTTACCTACTTTTTTTATACGCTCTTCATACAACAGTTGAAATACTTTTAAACAGAAAAAATTTAAACGAAAAAATGTCATCAAAACTGTTTAGTTGTTGATTTTTCATTGATAGCATAAGTCGAAGAGACGTGAACCTGCTTCTAAAAATTATTTGTTGGCCCCGCTCGCATTCTTAAACAGGACTCTTATAAAAAAGTTAGCAGGGAACCAATAATTTTGGTTTTTTTTCTTGTATTTTTCTTATTTTTTTTCATTTATTTTCTATTTACCCCGATTTTCCCAACTTTGAAGCTTTACAGGCACGTCTAAAAATCAGTACCTTTTTATTTGAGATACTGATCTTCTCCAGTAAAGGAACCAACTAGTTGGTGCAGTTGCTTAATTTCGAAAATAAGAATCATTCTAATATAAGTTAGTATTCGGATCTTGTGTGTACATTAAAAACATTTGTTGTAGAACTGTGTAATTTTTGTGAAGATAACCTTAAAATATGTTACTTACATCGATTTTCGTTCTCGTTTTCTAAGGATCGTTGAATTGCTTTCGAAAGACTTTTTCTCTTGGATGGTGAATGCTTCAAAGCTAAAATATTTTAAAAATTAGTATTTTTTTATGAAAGAAAAAAAAAACCGGAAAAATAGTACGAAATACAATTTATTTAGAACTGAGATAAGCGTGCAGAAATACAAAGTGGTTGAATAGTTTTAGTAATTAGAAAATGTACAAACACATCGGCCTACATCGAAAAAACGTCGACATTTTTTCAGTATTGATTTTATTTCTTTAAACTCTAAACAATAAATTGGTACTCACATGGTGAATAGTTTGAAAGTACATATATATCAATACTGAAAAACTATGTAGTTGTGACACTTTTCTGGATTGAGAACGATGTCTTTAAAGATGATGAATAACGATAAATTAAACTTAAAATAAAAAGATTACAATTCCGCAAAATTAAACTTTTGTAAATCTTAGGGCCAATTTCACAGTGCTTAATTGGAACTTAATTGCAGAAAATTCGTCATTTAAATTCCAATTTACTATGGGAAAACATCTATTGTGAATGAAAATTTTAATAAACCCAACTTAAAAGCGCACTGTTAAATTGTCCCTTAGGAAATCATAGAAAATAATATTCATATTTAAGCCAAAATAATTATATTACTAAAATTCTGAAAATAATGTCCAATTTTGAAATTTTTTTATGAAAATTCGAGGCCATTTTTCAAAATCCGATTTATAGGAAAAACTGTTGATCGTAGAGAAAAAATTACCAAAAGGTATTTTGTAGAGAATTTCTCTAGGAACAAAACTGCATCATTCATAAATGACTTTGATAATAAATTAATGTTATTTATGTTGATCGGATTTTGACGTATTTTAGACCGTTTTTTTTTTGTGTCGGAGATTTATTGTCTTGTTCGCCGAGCAAAATAAATTGGCCACTCGCGTGTGGAATGCAGAGGGCGCGGAGAATTGACAACTAACTTTTTTGAGCTATTCTTCTGTTTTTTTACGACTTCGTTTTAAAAGTTTGTATATGAGCTTTTACAATCCAGCGATGTTACGGCATTTTTAGCACGGACTAAGCGGACGGAACGAGGTAGGAAAAAGGTCAAAACTAAAGCTTTTTGTACTCTTTGAACCTGTTTGAGGGAGAGAAATTTGTCGACAATTATGCTTTCGCCTATACATACAAGAGTTCCTCCAAATTTGTATTTTCATTTTGGTCTACGCAAATTTACTCTAGAACAGTGTCAGCCAAGATCCATACATTCAAATTATGCGCCCGTGTGCAGCGCTGAGAGAGTTCGTAGAGCTGCAGAATTCTCTCAATATAGTACACTAAGTAAATTGAGATACAAAATACATTATTGTTTCAAAAAAATTTTACATAATTACCTTACAATAAAAAGATGAGTATTTTTTTCGAAGTATTAAAAAAACTAGAGAGTGGACTATCTTCGGCTATACCGAAGCTGAAATACCCCCACACAGTAGGAAGAAGTACCTCGAACATAAAAAAATGTGGTCTCAAGACCCTATTTTGAGCCAATTATATGTGGTTTTGGAGCCCGGACCATGACCAAAATTCGTTTCTATAAATTTCCAATCAAATCCACAAAAAAAAAATTGGTCTCAAGACTCCATTTTGACCCTTATATATGTGGTTTTGGAACCTCGGACCATGTCAAAAATACGTTTCTAAATATTTCCAATCGAATACAACAATATAAATGACTTGAAAAATGTTGACCTTTTTTCGGTGTATGGGAGCCACGCCCAGTTTTTATCCGATTTGGCTGATTCTCGAACTTGATTCACGAACTTGATCTCAGTATTTACGAGAGAAGCAAGTTCCCAACGGACAGACGGACGGACAGACAGACGGACATCGCTAAATCGACTCAGGAGGTGATGCTGATCAAGAATATATATACTTTTCCATAGTATACCCTGCCACAGTGAGTGTGGGGGTATAACACGACTGCTTTTATCGTATACGTCTGAAAACACGAGAGGAAAAAATCGCACGCGTGTCGTCCGGATGGCTGACACTGCTCTAGAAATATCCGCAGAGATTATTCACATATAACCCCGACTGCGAAAACTGGTTTCTGCGTAAGCCGCACTTTTTATATGTGGGGATGGCAAAAAATGGAAAGTGAGCGTCATAGGCGCTTACATATTCATATTCTGGTAGTAATTTTTGGACAGCGGGAAAAAGAGTGCGAGAATCTTTCTTGTTTTGGATGACCAGTGTTTTTACCGTAGAATTTTGCGATCTAATTTGATTTTTTATTTGTGATTTTTGGTGGTAGCTTGTGAATCATCGTTGGATCGCTGAGCTGAAGCAGGATTTATTTTTTGAAGGGAGTATTTTTCCGCGCTGGTGTTTTTTTCCATAAGCGGGTGTTTTTAGTGTTTTTATTTGTGGCAGTCGGCTGTTCAGGCTTATCGAAATTTGTGTGGGAATTAATAAAGTTTTTTAGATTGTGGTAAGTTGGCCATTAGTGTTTAGGTGTTGAAATTTGTATAATGAAATTGGTTTCCTTCGGTTTTGTGGCCCTGTTTCCTCTTTCCCTTCTTTCCCATTTGAGTTGTGGTGTCCCGCACTTGTGCAGAGTTGGTTGCTGGACATCGTGTTTATCGAAGCCCAGTCGGTGAATTGGTTCTGAAAAGAATCGTGCGAGGGATTCAGATAGGTCGGTCTGAATCCCCGAAAGTAGTTTTCTGTTCCGGTTCGCGTTCGGCTTTAATTTTCTAGTCGCGTCGATTTTCGTTTTCTTCATATTAATATATTTTTCGGTTATAGGGGATTCGTGCATTCGTATTGTACAATCTCTGGTGCCGACCAGGGTTTCAATACCGCGAGGGTCTGCAGGGCTACGAACCCACGCGTCGCTATTGAGCTAACGGGGATTTTTAATAGTAGTTTTTTTTAATAAATTTAAAGTTTTAGTTAAATTTAGCGCGATAAAGTTTTCATTTTCACAAATTCGAGACCGGGGTTTCGAACCTATGTCTTGCGGAATTTTGAGTAGGAAATTTGAGAAAGACATATCTGGACAAATATAAATATTACATTGCTTATGAATACCAATAACATATATTACGTAAATTTAAATAAATACATTTAATTATTTCTGGAAAATGGGGTAAGTATACAATAATTGTAAAGGTACATATTTGTACATATTTAAGGAATATGCTTTTAAAAGACTCCGTGAATTGACTTCTATGGAATAAACTCTAAAGGAAAAAAAGAATAAACGCCTACAAAGTTAGGAGTCATTTACAAATGAAATAGCTCATAAATGTTAGACTTTTGTTCATCGATGCTTGGTTTATTAATTATGAACTGACTCCTAAAAATGTAGGATCCCCTGTAATTCACAGGTACGATTTTTTCATTTTATTATTTCATTAGGAGTAATTTCATAATTAAAATTCAATACTCCTCACATTAGGACTTATAAAATTTTATTTGTTAGGACGTATTTCACTTATGTTAGGAACTAATTCAATTTTTAAATTTGTGCCGTATTTAAAAAGTGTTCAGGAGTTAGTTCATTAGTAGTTATTACATTAAATGCTAATTCGTTAAGAGTGAATTCTCGGAGCCGTTTTGAACATATTGTATTCTATTGCTATATATTTAGTTTACAATTTACCTATATAACTGGATACCAAGGTACGAAATTTTCTATGATTTCCCTTTATTTCTGGGAGATCCACTTTGCATAAAATGAAAACGGAAAACAATATATGTAAGCTTTTTGAATTTAGCAAATATGTAAGATTTTACAGCGATGGTTATCTTAAGTAATACACATGTGCTACAATTATGATAAACAAATCCATTTATGACTTTAAAATGGTTATACTTTGTATTTAAAAATATTTTTTTTCAAATAATTCAAATCAAGGCAGTATTCTCGTAAAATGTTACTTATTATACCCCCACACTCACTGTGGCAGGGTATACTCACTTTGTCACAACGTTTGTAACGCCCATAAGGAGGCGTGTCCGGTATGGAAAAGTATATATATTCTTGAGCAGTATCACCTCCTGAGTCGATTTCGCGATGTCCGTCTGTCTGTCCGTCTGTCCGTCTGTCCGTCCGCACGATAGCGGTCGCAGTTTTGGAGATATCGACTTGAAACTTTGGGTACATGTTTTTCTCGTGAATACTGAGATCAAGTTCGAGAATCAGATAAATCGGACAAAAACTGGGCGTAGCTCCCATACACCGAAAAAAAAGGTAAAAATTTTTTATTGTTGTATTCGATTGGAAATGTTTAGAAACGCATTTTTGACATGGTCCGAGGTTCCGAAGCCACATATATAAGGGTCTAAATGGGGTCTTGAGACCAATTTTTTTTTTTTTTGTGGATTTAATTGGAAATTTTTAGAAATGGATTTTGGACATGGTCCGGGCTCCAAAACCACCTATAATTGGCTCAAAGTACCACATTTTTATATGTTCGAGGTACTTCTTCCTACTGTGTGGGGGTATTTCAACTTCGGTATAGCCGAAGATAGTCCACTCTCTAGTTATTTTTAAATTTAATAAAAAACTAGACTATCTTCGGCTATACCGAAGCTGAAATACCCCCACACAGTAGGAAGAAGTACCTCGAATATAAAAAAATGTGGTCTCAAGACCCTATTTTGACCCAATTATAGGTGGTTTTGGAGCCCAGAACATGTCCAAAATCCATTTCTAAAAATTTCCAATCAAATCCACCAAAAAAAATATTTTGGTCTCAAGACCCCATTCAGACCCTTATATATGTGGCTTCGAACCTCGGACCATGTCAAAAATACGTTTCTAAACATTTCCAATCGAATACAACAATAAAAAATTTTTACCTTTTTTTTCGGTGTATGGGAGCCACGCCCAGTTTGTCCGATTTGGCTGATTCTCGAACTTGATCTCAGTATTCACGAGAAAAACATGTACCCAAAGTTTCAAGTCGATATCTCCAAAACTGCGACCTCTATCGTGCGGACGGACAGACGGACAGACGGTCAGACGAACAGACGGACAGACGGACAGACGGACAGACAGACGGACATCGCTAAATCGACTCAGGAGGTGATGCTGATCAAGAATATATATACTTTTCCATACCGGACACGCCTCCTTATGGGCGTTACAAACGTTGTGACAAAGTGAGTATACCCTGCCACAGTGTGTGTGGGGGTATAATAACATATAAAGAGCAAAAGCAATCCCTGTATTAATAAATCAAGCACGACCGATTAGCAACATAACACTTAACACAAGTTATCAACCTATGCAGAAAAATACAGTTTCTTTTGTTCAAATAACCAAGCAAGCTACAACCCAAGATCTCTTCGCTTTTAACAGAAACATGGTCAAAGCGTCTCAGATCAAAAACAAATCTCACCGCATTATTAAATGCAACTTGTAATTTATGTGAGGAATGGGAATCAAGGTTGCTGTATATGTAATTAACTATGTATCGAATTTGTTACCATATGGCAACATCACACTTTAAGACTACGTATTTTGAACTGTAATGAATAAAATTTATGTAAATAAATGCACACTTACAAAGCATTTTACTTTGATTAACTTTAATATATAAACTGATATGAATTTAAACTGATATAAATTTAAGCATTTGATTTTGAAAATTTTTAGACCGTTAAGCTAATTTGTTGCCATATGGCATATGACATTCCAAAAAACTTTCGAATAACTTTTTTATTCAAATTTAGATTTTTGTATCACTATATTAGCATCATTAATATGCAACAATTCACGGAGAATAAATTTTTAAGGCTCGAAATGAAAAACATGTAGCGAAAGGGTTAATGGAACAACTAATTTAATGACAAGTCTTTTCTTTATCTAAATGGGAGTATATTTGGCAGATAATCAAAGACAACGTAAAGTAAAAAATATTTTTTAAATTCTATTATTAACATGATCAGTGTTACATGTAGTAAGACTAGAATTTATATAGAACCCCAAATTTTTAACTTTGGTAATGTATTATCATTTAGAAATATGGGAGGGATTATGATATAGTCAAGTTTGTCCTTAGAGATAGAATATAATATTTCTTGTCATTTAAGCAAAGAACATTATTCCTGGCCCACTTGGAAATAGCCATCAAGTCTTCATTTAATCTACTGCTAAGATCTTCACCAAAGAGCAATTTTTAGTTCTTTACTAAAGCCTGCTGTACACCTCACGTGAATATGAATGTGAAAAATTTGTATTGCGATCATAGAATTGCATTGCGTTCAAATGTTCATTTTCACATTCATTTTCACGTGAGGTGCACAGCAGGCTTAATAGAAGGGTTAACAGAATCAAAGGCCTTTGAAAAATCTAATAAACAAAGTAATGTGACATTCCCTTCATCAAATTCCATCCGTATATCATCAAGAACTTTGAGCATTGCAGTGGCACAGCTCTGGATCGAAAACCAGATTGATAAGGCGACAGAAAAAAAAGACAGCTTTAAAACCAAGTAAATTTGGTGCTTGATTAAAGGACAAATTTTTTCCTTAATTTAAGGAATTTTTCCTAATTTTAAGGAATTATTCTTGAATTTAAGTAAAAGTACCTTTAAACGGAAATCACAGCCTCTTTAAAACAAATTTACATTTTTCTTTATTTTAAAGACAGCTAATTTTATCAATTGTGAATAAATTTGAACTTTATTTAAAGAAATTCGTTTTTAATATATGGAAAAAATATTTTTTTTAGTATACGTGTCCTCAATTCTAGTATTTATTCCTCAATTTTAATAAATATTTTCCTATTTTAAATTCAAAGAAAATTGTACTTACTTTTAGTAAAAATCTTTGTTTTTAAGAAAGATATTTTTATAAATTGAATGTAAGATTCAGGTTTTTTTTAAAAAGTGAGTATTTCAAAATAGATATTGCTAAAAATAGAATTGATTTAAATAATAAAAAACAAATATTTCGCATAAATATAAATTTTTGAATACCCGTGCGGGAGTTGAACCCGATACCTTTTGATAGTGAAGCGGAGGTCTTAACGACTGCACCACAGCAGCTGCTGATTTTACTAATTTTAGTAAATTTTTACTTTATTTAAAGAAGTTTGTTTTTAATACAAGGAAAAAAAATTGTTTTGTATACGTCTAATGTAGTTTTCCAAAATTTTTAGAAATTTCTAGAAATAGAATTGATATAAATAAAAAAAAATATTTGGCATGAATATAAATTTCTGCTTGTCCCAGGCGAGAGTCGAACCTGATACCTTTTGATCGGGAAGCAAAGGTCCTACACTGAAAAAAAAGTGTACTCCAGTTAAGGAAAAATGCCTTAATCCAAAGAAAAAAGGGGAATGAAACAGCACTAAAGTCATGATAGCTTTGAAATTAGGGAACACTTTTACTTAAGATGAGTATATATTTTGACTTTAAATTTAATACTTATTTCTTTCATAACAGAAATATTTCTTTGAATTTAGTAAAAAGTTCTTTCATTCTAAGAAGTTTTTCTTCGTTTTTAAGACAAAAATTTCTCAACAAATTTTTTTTTTATTGTATTTGTTCATTTTTTTATATTTTCTATTTCTTTTTATTTTATATTTTTTAAAATCATATTTCATTTTATTAACTTAAATTAAATTTACAATTTATAGTGATAACAAAAATATGTACTTACGATTTCACTTCGGTGGGATTCGAACCTGCGACCTTTGGCGTTATGACAAGACCAATCAACAGACTGTGCTATAGACAGCATAATTGCGTTGGCGTCTAATTTTCACTACGTTTCACACCAGCAGCGGCCGTGGTGCAGTGGCTAGGACCTTTGCTTCCCGATCAAAAGGTATCAGGTTCGACTCTCGCCTGGGACAAGCAGAAATTTGTATTCATGCCAAATATTTTTTTTATTTATATCAATTCTATTTCAAAAATTTGCTAAAAATTTTGGAAAACTACATTAGACGTATACAAAAAAATTTTTTTTCCTTGTATTAAAAACAAACTTCTTTAAATAAAGTAAAAATTTACTAAAATTAGTAAAATCAGCAGCTGCTGTGGAGCAGTGGTTAAGACCTCCGCTTCACTATCAAAAGGTATCGGGTTCAACTCCCGCACGGGTATTCAAAAATTTATATTTATGCGAAATATTTGTTTTTTATTATTTAAATCAATTCTATTTTTAGCAATTTCTATTTTGAAATACTCACTTTTTAAAAAAAACCTGAATCTTACTTTCAATTTATAAAAATATCTTTCTTAAAAACAAAGATTTTTACTAAAAGTAAGTACAATTTTCTTTGAATTTAAAATAGGAAAATATTTATAAAAATTGAGGAATAAATACTAGAATTGAGGATACGTATACTAAAAAAAATATTTTTTCCATATATTAAAAACGAATTTCTTTAAATAAAGTTCAAATTTACTCACAATTGAGAAATTCAGCTGTCTTTCAAATAAAGAAAAATGTAAATTTGTTTTAAAGAGGCGGTGATTTCCGTTTTAAGGAACTTTTACTTAAATTCAAGAATAATTCCTTAAAATTAGGAAAAATTCCTTAAATTAAGGAAAAAATTTGTCCTTTAATCAAGCACCAAATTTACATGGTTTTAAAGCTGTCTTTTTTTTCAGTGTAGCCACTGCACCACGGCCGCCGCTGGTGTGAAACGTAGTGAAAATTAGACGCCAACGCAATTATGCTGTCTATAGCACAGTCTGTTGTTTGGTCTTGTCATAACGCCAAAGGTCGCAGGTTCGAATCTCACCGAAGTGAAATCGTAAGTACATATTTGTTATCACTATAAATTGTAAATTTAATTTAAGTTAATAAAATGAAATATGATTTTAAAAAATATAAAAAAAAATGAAAAAGAAAATATAAAAAAATGAACAAATACAATAAAAAAAAAAAATTTTTTGAGAAATTTTTGTCTTAAAAACGAAGAAAAACTTCTTAGAATTAAAGAACTTTTTACTAAATTCAAAGAAATATTTCTGTTATGAAAGTAATAAGTATTAAATTTTAAGTCAAAATATATACTCATCTTAAGTAAAAGTGTTCCCTAATTTCAAAGCTATCATGACTTTAGTGCTGTTTCATTCCCCTTTTTTCTTTGGATTAAGGCATTTTTCCTTAACTGGAGTACACTTTTTTTCAGTGTATGAAGGACTCTGATAAACATCATCATCAATAAACTAAAAAATTTGTTAAACAGTTTTCGTAGAAAATTCAGAGATTCAAAAAAAACATTTATTGTGAAACTATTCTGCTGACGCGCAGTGTATATCAGTATAATAGTGCACTGAAAAATAATTTAAGGAAAAATTACTTAATCCAAAGGAAAAATGGGAATAAAATAGCACTAAAGTCTTGATAGCCTTGATTTTAGGAACAATTTTACTGAAGATGAGTAAATTTTGACTTTAAAATGAATACTTATGACTTATATAAAAGGAATATTTCTTTGAAATTATGTCCTAAAAAGGCGGTGACTTCCGTTTTAAGGCACTTTTACTTACATTTAAAAATAATGCCTTGAAATAAGGAAAAATTCTTTAAATTGAGGAAAAAATATGTATTTTTTATCAAGGACACAATTTTCTTGATTTTAACACGTATTTTTTTCCAGTGTATAACTAGTGAGCCGGCTTCATTACGAGCGTGTTTGTTATTTCTTTTTATAGCCAATCTAAAACTTGAGGTATACCAAGGACACGAATTATTGCTAACAGTTATAGCACGGAGAGGGCCAAAATTATTACAGGCGTTTTATACACGAGGGATAAAAACATTTAACTTATCATCAACAGATTCAAGAAACCAGCCATCATGCCAACGAATTTGAGACAAGTGATCAAACTTAGTGGCACAGTTAATGGATTTATAGTCGCGATACGATACAGACATATGAATGACATTGCGACAAAAAAAATATTTAAAGTGGAAAAAAGCAAAAGTAATAACAAAGAAGGAGCCACATTTGGGGCAAAAGTAGGCAAAAGAGTAGGTGACACGCAATTAATAACGGTCATACCAGCTGAACTAACTTGGTCACAAAAATTATAAGAGACAGTGTCAATAGAAATTAAATTCACATAAACACTAGTAAGAGAATTATCTTCGGTCTGACCGAAGCTAAAAAACCCTGCACATGCGAGTACGATACATTCTGAGACCATGTGTTAGTTATTTTATCGAAAATCGGTATTTTATTGATAGTTTTCGATATTTTATGGATATTTTATTTATAATTTTTCGATATTTTATTGAAATTTTTCGATTGATTTCCACTTCATTCCCGATTCATTTTACAACTTTATTCCAGTTCTATTTTGTTACAGTTTTATTCCCAATTCGTTCCCGACATAATTTCCAATCAAATACAAGAAACGGCGTCCAAATCGGTTAAGTATTTCTCAAGATAAAGGAAAATTGTACAAATTTGGCGGCTATGTATGGGAGATATAAGGATTTGTCGATATTAAATGGATAATTTTTAAAAATTTTATCGATTTTTCGATTTTTATAGATAATTTTTCAATAATTTTCCAAAATTTATTGATAATTTTAATTAATGCCCCTACCGAATCCACGACTGCTGTCGGTGTTACTGATGTGGTCATGGAGGAGGGGAAAAGTACTTTGACGGTACTCGACGGTCTAAACAGTGGCGATGAATATTCGGATTCAGACATGTTGCGGGGCATGTTTGGCCGTTATCAGGAGTTAGAGCTGCTGGCTTCCTCCGATACTGAAGTCAAGGCCAATAATACTGTGGTGCAGAAGTCTTCATGTTTTGAGGATGCTCAGAATACCGCAGATTATTCTTCACCACTCCAAACTGGCTTCGACCTCACTTCATCTTCGCCTGGAGGAGAGGATATTGTCCGTATCCAAGAACCGTGGATCTGTGGAGACTGTACACTTGGATTAAGGGAAAGTTACTACAGACTGTATGCTTCATCGGATAAAGGTACTCAAAGGTACAAGCAGTATTTGTTGTAAGGAATTTCATTAAATCTAAAAAATCTGTTTCTAGTATTCCGTCTTCAATGTTTTACTTAAATAAAGTATCTGATTCAGCTTTAGATTCTGCTAATTTATTCGCTGATTTTTTTGTTTCAAATTTTGAACCCGCGGTGGATATATATTACTCTATTTTTAATGATATCAAGTCATCAGTGGATTACGGATCCATGATACTCACTGATGATGATGTGATGAATGGTATCATTAAAATTAAGAATTCTTGCAAAATTAATGTAGATGGTTTGTCTTCCTTTTTACTAAAAAAAATGTGTGTTTTTTCTTATTAAATCTTTAAAAAGAATTTTTAATAAATCGCTTCAAGCTGGAGTGTATATTGATAATTCCAAAAATGCATCTATTACCCCAGTTTTTAAATATGGTAATAAGAATGATGTTTCAAACTATAGGCCGATTTCAAAGTTATCTTCAGTGTCAAAACTGTTCGAATCTGTCATTAAGTGTAAGTTATTCTTTGCTACCAAGAGAATGATTTGTCCTCATCAACATGGTTTTGTTGCGGGACGTTCAACGGTCAGTAACTTGGCTGTATTTAATAACTACTGTATATCGTCGTTTGAAATTGCCTGTCATGTTGACACCATTTACACAGACCTTTCAAAAGCGTTTGACAAGGTCTGTCATATTATCCTAATAGCCAAACTTGCTAAAATGGGATTTCATTCCTCGTTTTTAAATTGGATTAAATCGTATCTTAGTAATAGGTGTTCTTTTGTAGAAATCGATAATGTTAAATCTTATAATTTTGTTGCATCGTCCGGTGTCCCTCAGGTGATCTAAAATTGCGAATCTTAGTGATACTTTTACTTTGCACTCTGAAATAGATAACGTTGGGTTGGTGCGAAATCAATAAATTGTCTTTGAATGTAAATAAATGCTTTCATGTCTGTTTCAGGAAATCACATGTAATACCTTTTCAAATGTATAAACTTTATGGTACACAACTAAAATCAGTTGAAGAAATCTTAGATTTGCGAGTTTTAAGGCTGATTTACATTGTATGAATTGGTTGATACAGCGTATGAATCTTCCCATAAAAGAGAAGATCCGCTCTATGCCCAAAGAAGAGTGCAGATAGTCAAAGTTTATTTGCTTTTTTTTGTAAACAAAGATCAGCTGTTTTAAATTGAAAAATAAATATTTTTTGGAAATATTTACATCTTTCATGATTATTGCGTTATTTTCTAGCTCGGGAGCAGTTTTAAGACTTCCACCAGCAGGAACAGATTGTATGGGTTGTTTGGAAACATTTTCATTGATTCCCCGAGTCCCAAGCAAATTCAGAAATGCAAATCGTATTCGTCGCCACCGCGGCCGTTCCCCGATTTTTATAGGAAATTTTAAAAACGAAAATAGATAAATTTTATTTCCAACTTTTGAAAACTTTCACAAATCGAATTGGGGGGAAATACATTTGCTGGAGGCTCTTCAATAACATAGTGATTGTAGGGCGGGTGGTAATTACGAGTTAAATAATTTCACCTCGAAGGGCTAGATGAGGGGCTTGGTACTCTTGATTAGACGCGAGTCCAGGTAACTAAAGAAACGGAATGGCCATTTTTAAAATGAATTTTCGGGAACAATATCCAAATAATCCAATTACACTTGGTTGTCTTCGGTAAAATTTGGATTTGGCGGCGGAGCGACGCTTGTGCCAATGGCTGTAGAATTATTGTTGGAAGTGCGTAGACCGGAGGAAGGGCCGTGAAAAACTATTTCGCTCTCAAAACAATTTCAAAATTTGAAAATAAAAACGTTGACATTTCTATGGACACTTCAGAAATTTGTTATGGAATTTTTATAGGAGACGATACGGTTCATACAGAAAGATCCAGCATGTTGTATTTAACATATCTCCTCCTATAATTTCATACACTTAACAGAGGAGGCTAACAGAATTTGGTATCAATCGTCCTATAAAAATTTGACAACTCTGTTTCAGTCATACTAATATATTTTTCAATGCAAAATATTCCTATCTCTTTTTCATGTGTCACAATTCATACGCTGTATCAACCAATTCATACAATGTAAATCAGCCTTTATTTGGTGCTGGTTTTACTTTTATTGCACATACAAATTTTATCATTCCCAAAGCATATTCCCTTATGGCCTTTGTACGTAGGAATAGCTCGGATTTTTCTGATTTTAGCTTTTATACACTTCTTTTGTAAGGTCGAAATTGGAATATGCGCTTCTTTTAGTTGGAGGCCGTTTTATGTTACCCACATAAATCGTTTAGAAAGTGTTAAACAAAAATTTATGAAGTTTGCATTGACCTCATTGCACTTTCGGGATCCATTGCTATCCTATACTTCCCGTTGTTTGTTATTAAATGTTCAATCTCTTGAAAAAAGAAGAGTTGAGCCGAATCGGAATTTCAAACATAACGGTAAATATTGAATTTCCAACGGAACCCTTGGTACATAAACACAGCATACCCAGGCCTTTCCATGTGGAGAGTTTCAGAACTTTCTTATACACTGAGAGAAAACTTTAGTGCATTGGTTTTTAAAATAGAGCTGAAAACAAATTTGTTTAATTTTAAAACACGCCCGTTCAAAACAAATTTTAAAACGCAGTCATTCAATTTTAAAACTTTGTGCTAAAAATCAATTTGAAACACATTTCCAATCAATATTCCAATCAAATCCACCGAAAAAAAAAAATTGGTCTCAAGACCCCATTTTGACCCTTATATATGTGGTTCCGGAACCTCGGACCATGTCAAAAATACGTTTCTAAACATTTCCAGTCGAATACAACCATAAAAAAGACTTGAAAAATGTTAACTTTTTTTTCGGTGTATGGGAGCCACGCCCAGTTTTTATCCGATTTGGCTGATTCACGAACTTGATCTCAGTATTCACGAGAAAAACATGTACCCAAAGTTTCAAGTCGATATCTCCAAAACTGCGACCGCTATCGTGCGGACGGACAGACGGACAGACAGACGGACATCGCTAAATTGACTCCGGTGGTGATGCTGATCAAGAATATATATACTTTTCCATACCGGACACGCCTCCTTATGGGCGTTACAAACGTTGTGACAAAGTTAGTATACCCTGCCACAGTGAGTGTGGGGGTATAAAAATGTTATATTAAACCGAATTGAATTGCTTTTAATATACCCATACTATAATATTTTGGAAATTGCGAAAATAATCTAACAATATTCAAGGTTTTTATTGGATTTTTTTTAAATTGAATTTTTCACACAATTCCAAATCATATATGATTTGGAATATTAGAAAAAAGGTTGAATAACTTTAAAATATGTAGAATAAAATACTAATTGGAATAGATTTGGTCTTTGGAATCTTGGGTTTCCGGTCAGAATAAGATCATTTTAAAAATGTGTCGTTTCATCCACATTTCTCGAAAAACTCTTGACCTGTACATTTTAATATACGGAATTGGAATTTGTATTTCATGTCCCGAACGATGTTTGATGCATTTTTTTATCCGATTTCCATTTAAACAAAATGGATTTGAGTGCTTTATAGTCTACTAATTTGCAAACAGTTTGGAACTATTTTTTGCTTAAATTTGTTGACGTAATGAAAATATGCCTAAATAGCCTTCACGCATTGGTACAAGTTTCTGCAATGCGTATTGCATATTTTTATATGTATAACTCATATAGTTTATGTACGAGTATATCAATAAACCTTTCGCCAATTTTATTTAATTTTTTTCTTTAAAACAAAATAAATAAGTTTTCCTAACCAATAAAATGAAATGAAGCACATTAAATTTCCAAAAATATCCGACTTTTCGAAGTTTTTCCTGAATGCTTATCAACATTTTTTGGATGCAAAACTATGGTCCTTGCTAAAACTAAACCAATCAGAAAGAAATTATTCATGATAGAAAAAGCTCCTGAATTTATAAATTTTTTCTAAACAGGTAGAATTTAATTGATTAATTTTTTCCCATTATAAAAGGCATATTTTTGAAAAAATTGCTCATAAAACTTGTCCCGAAAATCCCGGGACTAGTCACTAGCGAATCCCGGGATTTTCGGGACTAACAAAGAAGTGGGATCCCGGGATCCCGGGATTAACTAGCCTACTCTCTACCCTATCAAAACTATGAGAAAATTCTGATAAAAACTAGATAGTGGACTATCTTCGGCTATACCGAAGCTGAAATACTCCCACACAGTAGGAAGAAGTACCTCGAATATAAAAAAATGTCGTCTCAAGACCCTATATTGAGCCAATTATAGGTAGTTTTGGAGCCCGGACCATGTCTAAAATCCATTTCTAAAAATTTCCAATCAAATCCACCAAAAAAAAAAAATTGGTCTCAAGACCCCATTTAGACCCTTATATATGTGACTTCGGAACCTCGGACCATGTCAAAAATACGTTTCTAAACATTTCCAATCGAATACAGCAATACAAAATTTTTACCTTTTTTTTCGGTGTATGGGAGCCACGCCCAGTTTTTATCAGATTTGGCTGATTCTCGAACTTGATCTCAGTATTTACGAGAAAAACTTGTACCCAAAGTTTCAAGTCGATATCTCCAAAACTGCGACCGCTTTCGTGCGGACGGACAGACGGACAGACAGACGGACATCGCTAAATCGACTCAGGAGGTGATGCTGATCAAGAATATATATACTTTTCCATACCGGACACGCCTCCTTATGGGCGTTACAAACGTTGTGACAAAGTTAGTATACCCTGCCACAGTGAGTGTGGGGGTATAAAAATTTCAAATTGAACGAGTTTGTTTTAAAGTTAGATTTTAGTACATTGTTTTAAAATTGAAAAACTACGTTTTAAAATTGGTTTTTAGCGCACGGGTTTTGAAATTGAACAAATCTGTACAAAGCTCGTTTTTAAAAGCCAAATCGTTCAATTTTAAAACATTTTCCTCTCAGTGTAGTTGAAGTATCCGCTTGTCCTTATACAACAAAAAATTGGAAATGTCAAGAAATGGGTCAGAATTGGGATTTGGGAAAAATTCTTTTTGTTGGTGGATTCGATTATAAATTTTTAGAAACGGATTTTGGTTTTGTTTTAAAAACCCTATAAATTTAAGTCATACAAGCCATTTTCGATACGATGGTTTTAGACAAACAGTCAAATAATAGAAATTTAATTACATAACACCACCCCTCCAAATTTGAACATTTGAATTTTATGAACAAGGCGATCTTGGAATTTTTTTTCACGTTTATGATCTAGAAGTTATAAAATGGTCGAATAGGCAAAACTCAATAACTTTTTTCCCGAATGTACTATTAAGTACTCTTTTTCTTATATCTGGGACTTTATCATATAACAGCTGAATGCATCGGCTCAGTTAGGTAATCCATTTTTATTATTCGTCAGAATTAAAATAAAACCTTAAAATATTAGGTTTGTTAGTTTGAAGTATCTTTCGTCACATTGCATTCAAAAAGTTACCAAAATTCTTAGACCCTTTGGTGTTTCAAACAATTCTGTTCTCTTTTTTACTCAAGAGAATCTGGTAACCCTATATTCAAATAAAAACTAGAGAGTGGACTATCTTCGGCTATACCGAAGCTGAAATACCCCCACACAGTAGGAAGAAGTACCTCGAATATAAAATGTGGTCTCAAGACCCTATTTTGATCCACTTATAGGTGGTTTTGGAGCCCAGACCATGTCCAAAATCCATTTCTAAAAATTTCCAATCAAATCAACCACAAAAAAAAAAATTGGTCTCAAGACCCCAGTTAGACCCTTATTCGGAACCTCGGACCATATCAAAAATACGTTTCTAAACATTTCCAATCAAATACAACAATGAAAAAGACTTGAAAAATTTTTACCTTTTTTTCGCTGTATGGGAGCCACGCCCAGTTTTTATCCGATTTGGCTGATTCTGGAACTTGATCTCAGTATTCACGAGAAAAACATGTACCCAAAGTTTCAAGTCGATATCTCCAAAACTGAGACCGCTATCGTGCGGACGGACAGACGGACAGACGGACAGACGTACGGACAGACAGACGGACATCGCTAAATCGACTCAGGAGGTGATACTGATCAAGAATATATATACTTTTCCATACCGGACACGCCTCCTTATGGGCGTTACAAACGTTGTGACAAAGTTAGTATACCCTGCCACAGTGAGTGTGGGGGTATAAAAACATTAAAAAATCACCAAATAAACGGACTTGCGTTGTATAGAATTTTTAAAAAAATTTTTCATACTGTTTATTTGGCTTTCCATTAAAAACTGTATTTTTATAGATTTTTTCAAAATATTACAGCTTACGAACAAAAATTTGCTTCGCAACATCACAAAAAATAAATTTTCTGGCAAAAGAAAATTTTAATTTAATAAAACCTTGTAAAATCGATTAAATTCGAGTATCGTTTCAATAATTTTGTACTGAAAAATTAACCTCTGGGGGCGGGGTTTGGAACCCCCAAACCCCCCCCCCCTTGCGCACGGGCCTAACTTGGACCTCTAACTGCTGTCTGGGGGTTAATCCCCATAAGACCGAATTGGTTCTCTTCTCTGGAAAATACAAAGTTCCGCCGATAGTTTTTCTAGGTCAGGTCTAATTTTGGTTAGCTGGAAACATAACATCATCAAACGAGCTTGGAAGGGCACAGCTACCGTCTACTCATGCAAAACAGCTATTGGGAAAACGTTGGGTATGTCACCTCGGGTAGTTCATTGGCTCTATACGACTATTGTCAGGCCTATATACGCTATTGTCAGGCCATTGTCAGGCCTATATTAGATGGAATTCTCGTGTGGTGGCCAGCTTTGGACAAAGTCTTATATCGAAAGTTGTGGGGGAAAGACCAGCGTATGGCCTCCATATCTATCAGTGGGGCGTTGAGATCCACTCCCTCAGATGCATTAGATATTTTATTACATCTGATACCGTTAGATCTTCTTGTGAAACAAATGGCTGTGATGGCGGCGGTCGGGCTTAGATCCATAAATCAATGGGGGAAACTCAAAGGGGCACTCTTCGGTTCTAGTTGGCACTAAATCCATTCCGACTGAATTCTTCCCGAAATCTCCTTCACAAGAGACTTCTGTACCACTATCCCATCCCGGTTCGACTGGGAGGAGCACTAACACGCCCAACCGACCGAGGGGCACATCCGCATGACGCACGGATTTGGTGACCGAACAGCCGTAATCCGGATTACGCTGTGTAACCGATCGCGGCTAAACATATTTGGAAATTCGTTTCAGCTACAGATTAAAATCATCAGCTGATAAAACGCATATTAATAAAACGCGAATTAGATTATGAATGCAAGAGAGAATTCTTCCAAACATAACATAATATAAGATTAACGTGATAATAAACAATAGAATTAAAAGAAAATATTATGAAGCATCAGAATTCATGCGACGAATATGAATTTGATCAAATATGATTTTTGCCTACTTTAAGATATTAGACTTAACAAAAATACAAAGACAAAACAATCCAAACAGTTAATTTACGCGACAAAGATTACAAATATTAATTTTAGTATTTTGTTTTTTTATACGAAATATAAAAAATCAAATACAAATAGAACAGTTAAGTAAACAGTAACGGTACGAATGTGAATTCAGCTAAAAATTTTGTTTTATTTGTATACAATATACAGTAAAAAACAAAATTCTGCTGAAATATAAATATAAAATACAACAAAAATACAACACTTTCAAAAAATCGACAATGCCGATCTTTGTGGAGTTTGGCAACCCTGTCATTTCGTTAGACCCTAAGCGGTCCAAAAACTCAAAGAGCAACAAAGGCTTAAGTGTGATCAAGCGCATTTAAAATAAAAGTTTTAGTTTTATTAAGTGAATCTGACAGGTCAAAGACATAATACAGGCTATTAAAATCGCTACAAATACAACGAAAAGGTTCATTCTGCGCGTAATTAGAGCGGCACATACTTAATATCAAAGGAATGAAAGATCTGGAACGACGGGTTGGGATATTAAAATCAATTTCTTGAAGCAAAAATGTAGAATTCAGAGAGCCATTTATCAATTTAATCAAAAATGTTACATTAAGCATCGTTCTTCTATTTTTTAGAGTAGGGATGTCCAAGAGTTTTAAACGATTTTCGTATGGAGGTAGGTTCTGATTCGGATTCCAGCGAAGGTTTCTTAAAGCAAATAATAAAAATTGTTTTTGAACCGATTCAATTCTATCAGAGTGGCAGTTGTATTGTGGATTCCACAAGACTGATGCATATTCCAAAATTGGTCTTACAAGTGATATGTAAAGACTTTTGGTAACGAATGGGTCATTAAATTCTTTTGACCATCTTTTAATGAAACCTAGAACACCCCTCGCCTTATTCACACATAAGTCAATATGTAGATGAAAGCGAAGTTTTGGATCCATAGTAACACCCAGGTCCACGAAAGTAAAAACCTTTTCTAGATTACAGTTATTTATATGATACAGCGATGAAAGTTGGTGTCTTCTAGCAAATGTCATAAATTTACATTTTTTCAGGTTCAGTTCCATTAAGTTATTATCACACCAGATAGCTATACTGGTCAGATCTGATTGTAACAACTTATGTTGATCTAAGATGTCATAGGATAGAAAAAATTTAACGTCATCAGCATACAACATTACATTCGAATGTTTAATGACAGAAGGAAGGTCATTTATAAAAAGATTAAACAGAATAGGACCTAAGTGACTTCCTTGAGGAACTCCAGAGGTGACATCTATAGTTTTTGATGTTGATGATTCGAATAACACCTGTTACTTCCGATTTGTCAGATACGATTCTACCCATTTTAAAAGAAGATCTGGGAATCCGTATCTTTCTTCTCCAATCAACAAATAATGATTAACTTTATCAAAAGCTTTACTAAAATCAGTATATATGACATCTGTTTGAAGATTCTTTGAAAATCCCTTTATTGTTAATGAAGAAAATTCCAATAAATTTGTAGATGTTGATCTACCTCTCAGAAAACCATGCTGTGAAGGAGATATTAAAGTTGTGACCGAGTGAACCAATTGCTTTGTGACAACTTGTTCAAATAACTTTGGTATTGTGCTAAGTTTAGCAATACCTCTATAGTTAGATACGAATGATTTGGTTCCACTTTTATAAAGAGGAATAATGTATGACTCTTTCCATGAATTCGGAAAATAACCTCTTTCAATAGAGGCATTAAATATATTTGAAAGTGGAATGTATAAATTTTCTGCACAAACTTTCAAAATACAGCTAGGAATATTATCTGGACCAGTACTATATGAATATTTCAACGATTTTAGGTGTTGTAAGACATCATCAGATTCTATAACAGGATTGAGAATGGAATTATAAGTGGGGATGTTATATGGATACGATGTGTTGCCATAAGTATTATCAGAATATGTCGTTTTGAAGAAGTCAGCAAACATATTGGAAATCTCAGTCGTCAACATCTTCAAAGTTCATGTCCCAACTAGTTTCAGATAAGAGTTGGTTCATTTTAACAAAATTCGTATTCTTGAAGCAAAAAAATGACTTCAACGGTGTAGAAACTGGTTCTAAGTTGTTTTGAACAAATTCGAAAGATAATTCAAGTGTTGGGTGATATCTTCTGGATATGCAAAAGCATCACAGCGTTGCACTGAAAACTTCGAAGAGTCATCAACATAAATTAAATCCAAAATTCTACTATTCTTATTTTCAATCCCGTTTACTTGTTGTAAACTCTTATCTGAAAATGAATCCAGAAAGTCATTTAAACAGTCACGAGAAGAATACGGAAGAAACTGGTTTGAATCGCCACAAAAATTCCAAGATATATTCGGTAAATTAAAGTCTCCAAAAACAACAATGGAATCGGCAGGTTTAACATTTGAGTAAACCAATGATATAAGCGACACATGTCTTAGATAAACGGTAATATCGGAATTCGGTGGGATATACGAGCAAGTAACGAAAATACTAAAAATACTAAAAACTCGAATTCGTACACAAATAAATTCCAAGTCAGAGACATCTGAAAGTATGATTTCCTCAGATGAAAAAAGGTTTTTTACAATGAGGACTTCACCACCAGTCCTGTATTTACGATCCCTCCGAAAAATTTGATACCCAGCACACAGAATTTCTGAATCAAAAATATTTGGTTTAAGCCAAGTTTCGGTAAATACCAAGACATTATGACTACAATCGAAACTTTTAATATCGTTCAACTTTGTATTTAGCACTCGAACATTTTGGTACAGAAGACAAACAACATTATTCGGGATTTTATTTAGTTTTTTTGATTAGAATTTAATTTTCTTTGAGGAAGTTGAACTGGATTTACTAGATTTGATTTTTCTTTATAGACAAATTCACGAACTAAAGTTTTATCCGGCCAAAAATTTTTATTAACAATCTCATCAAACAATTCTGCAGGAACAGATAATTTGAAAGATGAAATGTTTCTAGCGTATGAAAAGTTGAATTTAAAAGCATTTATAATTTTACCGGTTTTATTGAGTTTAGAATCAATATAAAATATAATATCTTCTGTTAATGTGTCTGGTGCAAATCTGGACACGAAAATAGATTTTTTAGGTTGCACAACAACAAGCCTTTTTGGGGTTCTCGTTTCTTGTACTTCCCGCAAACTATCCTTTGGAGAAATAATATTTATGGAAGGACAAACATTTTTATCAATATTTGAGATTCCATTCATATTTTTCTCAGGAGCGTCATCTACCCTCGTTTCCAAAACCGCAGGATCAGGAGAATAAAATGTAACTGGTGAAGCAAACATACCGGAAAAGGATGGAATTGTCGGAGTTGAAATTGGCTTTGGGGCAGGTGGTAAAAGCCCAACAGAAGTATTTTGTTTCGGAGCTGTTTCATCCAAACATTTATACTTCTGAAAGTTTATTTCATACTCCTTCAGTTTAGACTGGGCAGCTGCCAAGTCCTTTGATACATCATTAAATCCCTTTCGGGCTTGACGTACCAATTTACAGATGTCCAGCTCTGTATCGCGGCAATCTTCGCAGGACCAACGAAGACCATTTTTACCCTCGATCAGATCGACTACTCTACCAGTAAGGGATGCACATTTGACGTGATAAAATCTATCACATAGCTAACAAGAGACCATGCGTTCATTATCGACTTTAATGGCACACTTACGGAAAGAACAAGTCATATTTAAATGCAAAATTTATAAAAAATAAAATACAAAAAGTGTAAAAAAGTGTAAATTGTAACGAGACAAAATGTTGACTGGGAAAAGGCACTTTCAAATTATATTAAAACAAGTGCCTGAAAGTATGCTCTGAAAATATGATCAGTCTGAGAATGTGGAATCTATATAAAGCTGGTGACACAAGAAATGTCAAAGTGGACAGTATAAGCAAAATTTATCGATAATGTTAATTTCCTGATCCATATAAAAATGTTGTTCCAATTCCATTTCGTTCCAGTTTCATTCCCATTAACGATGTTTAATTATACCCCCACACTCACTGTGGCAGGGTATACTCACTTTGTCACAACGTTTGTAACGCCCATAAGGAGGCGTGTCCGGTATGGAAAAGTATATATATTCTTGATCAGTATCACCTCCTGAGTCGATTTAGCGATGTCCGTCTGTCTGTCCGTCTGTCCGTCTGACAAAAACTGGGCGTGGCTCCCATACACCGAAAAAAAAGGTAAAAATTTTGTATTGTTGTATTCTATTGGAAATGTTTAGAAACGTATTTTTGACATGGTCCGAGGTTCCGAAGCCACATATATAAGGGTCTAAATGGGGTCTTGAGACCAATTTTTTTTTTTTGTGGATTTAATTGGAAATTTTTAGAAATGGATTTTGGACATGGTCCGGGCTCCAAAATCACCTATAATTGGCTCAAAATAGGGTCTTGAGACCACATTTTTATATGTTCGAGGACAAAAACTGGGCGTGGCTCCAATACACCGAAAAAAAGGTAAAAATTTTGTATTGTTGTATTCTATTGGAAATGTTTAGAAACGTATTTTTGACATGGTCCGAGGTTCCGAAGCCACATATATAAGGGTCTAAATGGGGTCTTGAGACCAATTTTTTTTTTTTCGTGGATTTAATTGGAAATTTTTAGAAATGGATTTTGGACATGGTCCGGGCTCCAAAATCACCTATAATTGGCTCAAAATAGGGTCTTGAGACCACATTTTTATATGTTCGAGGTACTTCTTCCTACTGTGTGGGGGTATTTCAACTTCGGTATAGCCGAAGATAGTCCACTCTCTAGTTTTTAATTAACTTTTAACGTTTCAGTTAATTTCGAAAACCATTAACATTTTCATTTAGTTAAGTTACATTTCTTCGATTAGCTGGCATTAGTTTACTTTAAAACGAATGTATTGAATGTAAAACAAAAGTAGTGTGTTCTATATTCTATTTCTTGTTGTTAGTTGTAAGTATTTAGAAAGATCCAACAAAACAAAATATGAAGTTAAAAAAAAAAAACTTCATTAATTTTATTATTATTATTTAATGATCTAATAAAATTTGTATGTTTTATATGAATATAAATAGATTGTTTCATACACGAAATTTCCCTTTTGACAAAAATGTGTATAATTTATTTTAATGCAAATTTAATTTAACTTTTAAAGAAGTAAACTTTTTAACGAAATTAACTTTTTAATTTAACGAAGTTAAATTTTTGATTAACTGTTACCGGGTTAACGAAGTCAAATTCTCGATTAACTATGCCCAGCTATGGATAGCTCAAAAGCGAAATGACAGACAGACGGACAGGCCTAATCGACTCAGGACGTGATGCTGATCAAGAATATATATACTTTTCCATACCGGACACGCCTCCTTACTTTACTACCTCACTACTTTAAGCATAAGTCCGAGCAACGCCAGGATATTCAACTAGTATTTTACTAAAAATGTTCTATTCGTGAGATAGTTTCTAAGTAGGCAGTGCATATTAGCTGTAAATTGTAAATAAGTCCTTCGTGACAGACTTTATCGAGGAAAACAGCGCAGCAGTAGTGTTTTTTTTTCGAAAGTTCCTTTTATTGAGTCCACAATACGGTGCACTTTCTAGATAGTACCATGCTTTTAGCGGAAGCCAAACTGATGGTCGGGAATCACTTGTTTTTCTGTAATTTTGGGTGAATTTTATTAGAAGTATTTCGAAGAGTTTCGAAGGTAAACATGATCAGCTGGTGATTCTTCTTCTTCTTCAAACAAAACAAAGGATAGTGATGTAAAAGTTCAAGAGCTTTCGAAACTCGAAATTACATGAATACTTTTTGTGAATACTTGATACGTTTACTCGATGCATTGATGCATCTATAAAATGTACGAAACATATATGTTCCCCGAAGTAAGCAGCTACAAAATTTAACTGATGTCTCCTGACACATCTTAAAAAATTCGTAATATCTTCTAAGTACTCCATTTGTTTCCAACAAGTCAAAAGAAAATACTGAACTATTCGAAGATGGCACAAAAAGCAGAAAAGTAAGAATTTTTAGAAAACTTTTAATTTTGTATCATTATGTATTAATGTTATTGTTTTCTTTTCATCCTTAGCTCTTGCCAAATTGAGCGGACGACGCAGGAGCAGTTATAGTATTTCATATCGTTCTGCAAGGAGAAAATTTGTGGGACGAGTTGGCAGAACGGCTGAATGCAATGAGAGGTCCCACAAGAACTGCAGTGAAGTGGAAATAAGTAGGTTTTGAAAATGTTTCTTATGTGTTCATATACATTTCAATTTTCATATATTTTCGTTTCAGAGTTTATTGCACTGGAAGTACCAATTGCGTTGCCGTGCACGCAAGGCCAAAGATGCAAAAGCAATTACAGGAGGAGGGCCTTTAACTCCCGATGTTTCGGAGTTCGACCAGCAGGCCCTACAAGCCTTAGGAGCTGCGGCAGTGGATGGTTTTTCTGGAGTGTTTCATAACAAATATTTTTCTTTCTCATAAAAAGGTGTCTACTCCCAGCGATCTCTGTTGACAGCGATATGCCAGCTCCTTCGTCATCATTTGACGTCATCTCGGAGGAAAGTTCGTCCTCGCTTTTAAGCCCGCTCAGTCCACTCTCTGCTGCTCCATCGACATCCGAAAGCGCATACTCGCCTGGCACACCCGAATGGTACGTTCCACACAATTGCTCACGGAAATTGAGTTTGGAGACCGTGTTCAAAGCTGCGATAGAGAGCATGAAAGGTCGGGAGTTTTGCAGCAGCTCGGCCAAAGTTTTATGGAGATGAGCCAGGCGCTTGAGAAGCTGATAAGCTTGAAAAAATAGAAAATGTGAAGCTGTGAATCGTGTCCAAAGTTCAATTCAATCCAAACAAACACAAAGAAATGTTAAAGGAAAAGAAAACATTTTCAATAACGATTATTGCAGACCGAATTTATAATTATTTGCATATAACATTTCTTTGTTGTTTGTTTGATTTCATTTTCAATAAAACTCTTTTTGAAAACGAAATTACATTAATTTTTTTATTCTTTTGGTAAATATTGATTGAATAATTGGATTTACAAGGATGGGATTTATGTCTTCTTCAGCTTCATCTTCGTCGACGTCATGACTTGCTCCATGTTTAAGGATTATGTTATGCAGAATCGTGCATGCGTAAATTATGTTCGCGGCTCTTTCGTGGTCGTAGTGCAATATGTGGTGTTTGGAAAGGCACCGGAACCGTGACTTCAAAACTCCGAAAGCCCTTTCAATGGTATTACTGGTTTTGATATGGAGTTTGTTGTACTTAATTTCCCGTGGAGTTGAAGGTTCTGACAATGGAGGCAACAGCCACGGCTCCAGCGGATACCCTTGGTCACCCAGTAGCCAAGTGTCGCGTTGACTAATATGGTTACGTATCAAGTGCATTCGTATTGAAGAGGTTGTCCATATGCCTGAGGCGTCACAGGCTCCAGGAAACTTTGCGTTTACACCTGTAAACAGCAAGCGATGATTGCACACCTGTCGGACTAAAAACAATACTTGTACATTCATATATGTACTATATATTATAATCTAAAAGCCACACATACTGCTTCAACGTTAATGCTGTAGAATCCGTTCCTATTCATGTACAAAGATAGGGGGTTTGCGACATCACTTACAGGGGGCGAAACGATTCCAATATGGGCGCCATCGACTGCTCCAATTGTTCCTTTTATCCAAAAGCTTGATAAAATCTGTAAACAACAGTAATAAGATATGCATATAAACAGTTGCATTTCTTCTTACCCTTTCTTGGTGTTGGCGATTTCTTCCGGAGTTTCTGGAAATTTTATTTCGCTTCTTTTAACATTCACAATTACTTTTGATATTTGGTGCAGCACGCGTGAAACTGATGCCTGGCTCATTGCTTAGGAGCAGTTTGTTCCTACACACTTTTGGTAAGATCCGTGTGCATAAAAGTACAAGGATGTCAGGAAACGATGTGGCAAAAGTAAAGAAGACTTCTGAGTGTCATGTGTTTCTAACTGCTGAATCAAATCCCGACTAAGCGATTTCGGAAATCTGAAGTGTTGTATAAAAATACTCTCCTGCATCGAAAATGGTTCATTTACGTCACGCAATTTTTCGCTAGAACGGCCGCGCAAATGAGCAAAAGGTCTTCCTCCATCGTAAAACTTGAAAAATCTTATTTTTTTCCGGAAAATGTATTATTTTGTGACAGCTGTATATTTTTGTGATGACCTGTTTTGCAGATCACAACTTTTATGACAATTGATACTGAAAAGAGCTTTTTCAAATCGTTCAGAATACCAAATGGTATCAAATTGAGAAAAAAATCACAAGTGATACTGTGCTGACTATTGATACTACGCTAGAGTAGCCCTGTTAGTCTCATGAATTCTTCCCTTAAGAATAAGAATTACATAAAATGTGTTCTCTCTGTAGGGGTTTTTGATCTTTCGGCTTGAAATACGAACTCGTTGTTTCGGCAAGAAGTTGTAATCGGTTTTGCCCTAACTTTTGGAACTACACAGAAAGAAAAAAGATAGGTTAATCTAACCAAAAAACGTGGTAAAACAACTATTTTTTAATTTATATGGATAACACAAACAACAATTACTAGGGGTATTCATTTAAAAGTGAAAGTTGCGCAGTTGGTGACTAGCGCAGTTTTCCCCGGTCTGCTTCATGAACGGACCAGAAAATTATTTGTGGACTTCTTTTGATTCTTCTTCTTCTTCGAATTTTTGACAGCTGTTGTTTAAAGTGAAAAAAATGCCTAAAATAAGCTTTTCTGTAAAAATAAATATAATAAACAAAATAAGCAAACTATATTAGTGTTGTGAGCATACTCACATAGACAATAAACGAGTACCCACTTACAAGTACTCGATATTCTACACAGCTTTGACAATTATAAATTCAACTAGTAAATTTGCCCGTGCCATGCACGGGAAAAAAACACACTAATTTGAAAAAATTAAATGTTTACTAAATATATTTTAGATGCAAAAATATTTTCTATGTTTTTAAAATTTAAATGTAATTTTTTTTTATAGAAATTTGTGAAATATGTAATTTTTTATTAAATTTTGTAAAGAATAAATAGAAATTTTGTTTGATGATGTAATTGTGTAAAGTTGAACTGTTACATTAAAAAAGAATTAAAAAAGAAAGATTAAAAAAAGAATATCAAGCAATGGATTCAAAAAAAAAAATACGACCGGTGACGGGCTTGAACCCAAGACTGCCGCAGACAAAGCGGAAGCTCTACCCAACTGACCACAGTCAGCTATAAAATAAACTGAGCTAATGGCGATATAGTTCATCAAGCTGTATGATGAATGTGTATATACACACAAAGATATACCTTTGATTTACCATTGCCACCTTTAAGGAAATAATACTACCAAAAGGCTAGCGTTGCCACCTAACAATGTTTTCACCTGTTACGGCTAAACATTAGGGCGATTCATTTAAAGTGGGAAACCCCTCGAAAACGATTCAGTTGTGCAGATGAGCAGTCAAAATATATGAAATTTGACTGTTCTTTTAGACAACTGCGCGTTTTCGAGGGGTTTCCCACTATAAATGAATTATTTCAGATTGTCGATTATTTTTATTGCAAAGCGTTTTGTATTTTGACGTACTAAAACCAAATCTGAATCTTTTATTGTAGCTTTCCGAGAAAAAAATTTTTTAAAGTTTTGATTTCCCTTTTTACAATTTCTTGAGTGACTTCTAAGAAAGGTGTTCATTTTTTAGTATTTTTTTTCGGGAATTTAAATTTATAAATGATTCACATTTTTATTTGTTTTTATAAAATTTCTCACCTTAAACAAATATATTTTCGCATTTGCAAGAAACATTTTTGAGTAAGCTTCGCTGCGGCTGCGGTACTTCGCGTTGATGTGTGCGGACCTTAATGTTGTACTGGGAATATATGCAGTGTATAGGAAAGTGTAATATGAAAGTGTAATATGAAAATCTAATTCACCATATAATAATAGGTGAAAATAGTGTTAGGTGGCAACGGTAGTCTTGTGGCAGTGTTATTTTCTTAAAAGTGGCAGCTTTAGGTCGAAGCTATTTTTGCTTATATATGTGAAACATGATTTTGTGTGTGTGTATATACATGAAAGCGTTTTGCATACAGCTTGCCGAAGTTAATCGATATTAGGTAAAGGTATTGTATGAGCATTAGTGGCTCTGGTGAGAAGGCGCTTAGTTCGCTACTTCATCTTACTTACAATCGCAGCGTTGTGGGTTCGATACCTCATCAGGGCGGCTAACATTTATAAGAAAAAATATATGTGTGAATATATTTGTAAGTGGCTCTGGTTTCTTCTCACGACCGCAGCGTCGTGTGGACAAACCACCAGAATGGCTAACATTAAAAAAAAAGAAGGTTACCAACTTTAAAAAAATTTTTTAAGTGAAGTTGTAAATTTGGAATCGGTTAGTGTTACGGACAGACAGACAGACAGACAGACAGAAAGACAGACAGACCTGGACAAATATATATATTAATTAACTTTTATTTTGCAAACAATTGTTACCTATAGTTCTTTTTAAAACTTATATATATAATTATTTTATTTCATTTGAAAATTACTTTTTTTAATTAATCGAATATCAATTTTATTGTTCGACGTCACTAGAATCGCACAACATTTGTGCAGTTCTTTCCGCACCAAAATCGACGCGAAAAGTTTTCCACTTTGTGGAATTCTCTTCTCATACAATTTTTGACAGTTCTCGTCAACAACTGAACCACTTCGCGTTTCCCAGGGTTTTCCCACTTTAAATGAATACCCCTACTATTTCTGTGGTTAATCTAATCGTCGAAAATTTGTTAAATAATTTTTAACTACAATCTCAGGTTCACCAACAAAAATAATTTGAACTACGGTTCGCAACTTAACTGAATTTGGTTGCTGTTTTGGATATTGGCAGCATGGTCGTATTTCGGCAAGCAATGATGTGATTCGAAATGTCATCGCTCGATGCCGAAATGCAACCATGCTGCCAATATTTCATAATTCTGAAACAGCATGATATTTAATACAAGAGAGAAAAATTATGAAATATGGCTGTCTCGTTTTCACTCTCAAAGCAACAAGTGCTGCATAATATATGAATAACTTATATTCGACACTTGGCTTCGAAGTACTCATCAAGTTCTTGCTGCCGTTAGTATGCGATACTATTAGCAACATTTTAGGGAAGTTTGTGTGAAAATTGTTGAGTCGTAATAATAAAAAGGTCTTAGAGCAATTGCTACGTGCATTTACTTTACTCAGAGATTTTACTTCAAATCAAAATTGTATGAAAATTATAGTAAAAACTATGAAGTATTCACAAGAAAATAACGGGTTGTATCAAAAATACATTTTACATTTTTCATATTTCGAAAATCATTTTAGAAGTCAAATTCTGACTATGTTATAATGAATAAATACCAAAAATTAAAATTTTATGATTTTAAAAATTGTGCAGAATGTTTTTTAACTATTTTTTTCCCCGGGAAAACATTAATTTCAATATTACAATATAATTGTAAACATAATGAAATATTGAAATATTGCTTTTTGTGAAAGCGCGTTAGTTTTGGGTAATGAATGTAATATATATTCGAAGTAGAAATGATATTTGTGCAATTTGTGCACAGAAATGCAAATTATCTCGTTAAATTAATTTAAGTTTCATAAATATTTCTATACAACACATCTACAAAAACACCAGACAAATCTGCTATCTTTTTCTTAGATATATTTTTTCGTGCTTATTTTTGCTTTTTTGTGGAGCCAAATAACTGGCGACCGCTTCAAAAAAGTGCTAAGATCTTGCAAAATTTTAGAGGGTTGTTGTATAAAGCCTGCTGTACACCTCACGTGAAAATTTTTCATTTTGAACATAACAACATTTGAACGCAATGCAAACAAAATATTTTCCTGTAATTCCAAAGAAAATGAAAGAATCTAAATATCTGTCAAAAAAAATGAATGCTATGGTCCAAAAAAAAAAGTTCATTTTCACGTGAGGTGTACAGCAGGTTTAAGGAAGAAATATTTGTTTGAAAATGTTCGTATTCAAATTTTTTAATCAATTTCATAATAATTTCAAACTAACTGCATTTCCCATGTAGGTATATATTTCAGAGATACTCGGAGAGTGTTTTAAGATCAAATGCACAGCAAGAATTGATATATTTATATATAGTATGAAAAGTCTGCGTATGAAGCTATTTCATGTGCTGTGACTCACAGGCGCATGTTACAGTATTTGTATTGGTATCATTGGGAAGGTCTAACAAATACCTTTCGAATGAATATTAGGACGCCTTAACCCGTTATATACCTCTCCGGAAAATTTAACCTAAAATTAACCTACTTTTCTAACTTTTTTCCTGGGGCTATGCTAAAAGTTACTTTGATCAATATAAAACTATTTTGTGAAAGAAAGTTTTGTGATAAATTCCTGACTTTTGGCAATTTTTTTAAAAACTTAGTTTTTAATAAATTTTTGAGGAAGCGAAAAAATTTGTAATTTTTATCTAAATCTTTAAAAAAGTTTGCCAAGATTTAGAAAATTTGTTTATTACCAAACTTTCTTTTGCAAAGTAGCTTTATTTTGACCAGTGCAACTTTTCGCATAAAGAAAAGTTGTGTAACCCCCAGGAAAAAAGTTTAAAAAGTAGGTGAATTTTAGGTTCAATTTTCCGGAGAGGTACATAACCGGTTAAGGCGTCCTAATAATAATTCCAAAGGAATTGATTTTTTTCAATAACTTTAAAAAAAATTAAAATTAAAAAAAAAACGAATTTTATGATATTTTTACAAAATTGAATTATGTTTCAATAATATCAAAATTGTTAAATTGTATCGAAAATGTCTCTGTAGTACTTACGTACTTTTTTAAATAAAATTATATTGCAAAAGTACAATTGTATCGAAAAACCCATCCCTGATATAAATACAAAAGCTAATAATTTGCAACGCTTTGGCCTTTCCTTACATTTTTGTGATATGACAAAAATGTCAATTTCGGGTATTAATTTTTAACTGTATGTAAAAGCTTTGTTGCCTTTAAACTTTCAAAATATTAAAACCACTAAATTTAGAGTTCATGCGAAAAAAATTACAGCGTATTTTTGGAATTGGCCATTTTCTCAGATGGCTTCAAGATTTGTTCGATATTTACAAAGTGGTGAACCACAAAGATACAAGAAAAGCAGTTATGTATTTTCAATTACACTGTGTACCAAATTTTCAAAAATGTTCTTCTCCTTCGCTATAATTTTGAGGTCTGATAGATTTTGGGTTTCTTTTTGTCTGTCTCTCAATATGCTGGTCAATGTTTCAGCTTTTCATCGTGACTCTCCTCCTTTTAGTTATTGAAGTTTTGCTGAGATGCAATTTTTGGGCGAAATTTTCGTCACTTTTTGATAACTAAACTTATAAGTTAGAATTGCCTCAACTGGTGAATAGTAGTGAACAATATTTTTTTATATGTAAGTACACAAGAAACAAGTTTTAAATTCGATTTCATTAAGTTTTGCATCAAAAATGTTTCATTTCTTGCACATTTAGTTTTTTGAACGCGATAAGAGAGACAAAAACTAAGGACGCCATTGTGATCACTGATCAGGACCCAGGGTTCGGACTCTACTACAATCGTAGTAGATCTAATACGATTTAGTACTGATCCATTGTATGAAAGTGTTACTTTTTTTGGCTTTCTTATATTTATGCAAAAATGCATTTTAAGTGCGAAAATGAGCAAGTCATATGTTAGTTAAAGTATGTTTTATCAATTGGCAATGCCAGCTTTAATATTTCGATTTTATTCTTCCGGTTTGCAGATACAACAAAAATCCGCTGCTATAAGCAAACCTATGTAAAAAAATCTATGAATCGAAAAACAAACGAAATTTCCATTCCGGCTAGAATATGCAGAAAAGCCAAAAAAAGAGTTACTTTTATGTTAAAATGACTTTTATGTTTCTATCAGCCGACTCAAAAAAATGTTGGCTGTAAAATTGTATTAGAGCAGAATTTTGTGATATGTCAAAAGTGAAAATTATAGATCTACTCTACAATAATAGATTTTACAACGCTTTTTTGTTTCATTTACTCCGGAATTGAATTTGCTCAGTCTGTCAGGACCCCCCAAATCTAACAGACCTCTACATTATAGCGAAGGAGAAGAACATTTTTGAAAATGGTCCGACAATTTATTTTATTTTACATCGGCTTTCTGTTTTTAAAAATGTGTTGAACTCTTTACGACAGTGTCAGCCAAAACTCATACATTCAAATATTGCGCCTGTGTGCAGAGCTGCTAGAGCTCGCAGAATTCTCTCAATGTCGTACACTAAGTAAATGGAGATGTGGAAAAAAGTAATATTTTAAGAAAAGTTTACTATAAGTTACTCACATAAAAATCATTCTTTTTTGCGAAATATTAAAAAAAAGATTTAATCTTTTCTTTCCTGATTTTACTATTGACTCATATTTTTTATTGCCTTTCTAAATAAAATGTAGGTTCCCGTGCAACTTTTCTATGGCAAACCAAACATTGCGGTTCCCAAAATGATTTCGATAACTAAAAATTCCTCTTCCCAATTTGCATTAATCATTTTTTTTGTTGCGTTCATTAAATTCATAAAATAGCGAAGCATAAAATCTGTACATCGACTGAGCGCTTCTTCTTGAACGTTCGGTAGTGTCGGTGTGAAAACACGACATCTTCCGTCAGCACGCGTGCCTTCTGGATGGCTGACACTGCTTTACGGTCTTGATGAAGTTTAGTCTTTCGATTTCATGATAAAAAGAATTAGGGAATTCGTAAGGGTCTCGTATTGGTCGTATTGTTGTATTGTCGTGAATAAATACGATAGTTGTGAAAATGTTGTTGCTGTTTTCCATACAAAAAAAATACGATAATACAACTTTGCAACCTGCGTTTCTTGACTCTCGTATTGATTCTTCTTCTTATTTGAAAAGTAATTGGAGGAAATTGTTAAAATTTATTTTAGGGACTATTTTTAACGCATTAAACCTGCACGACTTGCCGAAAATATTGTCACAAAGATCGTGAAGACCACCAAAACTCTTCCGACCATCAACTTTGGCCAGATGGCCACAACGCACCACCGGGCACACCAATGCCGGCCACAGGGGTATCCGGAAGCATTTTGAATTCATTCAACGTGAGCGACTTGTTGAAAATATTGAATCAAAGCACAGGTGAACCGCAATATTTCTTCCGATCCTTGATTTGGGCCGCATCAGCACCTCCGCGAATGGTTTATCGCATCTCGTGGAGAACGAATTTAGGTTAGGTTGAACATTTGCAATATAATTGGTTCGCTCTTTTTCCCTCTCTCTTTGAAATGACAATACTAGAGTTTTTCTGCAATGGGTATGCTCACAACCATTGTATTTTTTCAAACACGATGATACGACAATACGACAATATGAGACCCTTGTGATTTCCCTAATAATCTCCTAAGTCGAAAGACACATAGGGAATTAAAAAGATCTCATATTGTCGTATCATCGTATTTGAAAAAATACAACGGTTGTAAGCACACCCATTGCAGGAAATACGAGAGTCATAGAAACACAGGTTGCAGAGTTGTATCAGAGAATGTTAATTATAGAGAAGGTGCATAAAGGAATTTCTGTTAAATTGTGGTTGGAATTTTGGGCCAGATTTTTGAGGAACTTCCAGTCGAACATCGATCAAGTATTTTTTAAAGTTCGACTGGATTTTGATGTTCGGTTCAAACAGAAATGGAAAGAATGAAACCAAAAAAAGTAAGAAAAAAAGAACGCAACCAAAAGGTGGTGGTTTTTTCTAGTTCTCCTTCATGTTTGTGAATTGGTTGGTTTTGAGCTTTTGTTTTGATTATTCAAAACAAATTAAATTCGGCAACGTGGCTAATAAATAGCGAGAAGTAAAATTGTCTAAGTATAATGCGTATATTCAAAATTGAAATGCACTAAGTGCTTAAGGAAATCTATGTACTTGGTGCATTTCAATTTTAAACCGACAAATGAGCTCAGCAAAAAAAAATGAAAACAACGTCGACGTTGATCTTGAAGTAATCTTTGTTTTCCTTGTTGTGCACACAAAAAAAGGAAACAATAGAAGCAGTGGAAAAATTTAATGTAGGTCAATGAACTTATGAAGTTATGCAAACATATGTATTGCAAATATGTATCAAATGAAATATATTTACAATGCTCATATAAAAATATTAAATAAAAAACATGAAAATCAAAACTGAATAAAATTGGGAAAATGTTTGAAATGCAAGAATTGTGAAAATCACCAAAATACAAGAATTGCAAATTGCTTAGAAAACCCAAAACCGGTTTGAATAATCAAAACAAAAGCTCAAAACCAACCAATTCACAAACATGAAGGAGAACTAGAAAAAACCACCACCTTTTGGTTGCGTTCTTTTTTTCTTACTTTTTTTGGTTTCATTCTTTCCATTTCTGTTTGAACCGAACATCAAAATCCAGTCGAACTTAAAAAAATACTTGATCGATGTTCGACTGGAAGTTCCTCAAAAATCTGGCCCAAAATTCCAACCACAATTTAACAGAAATTCCCTTATGCACCTTCTCTATAATTAACATTCTCTGGTATAACTCTAGCCCGTCCCATATTTTGATTTGTGGTGGTCAAATCAAAAAATTAGTTTTAAATGGTTTTTAGAAACAGAAAACTCGGTGAAAAAACCATAATTGTTCGTTTCTAGTACTCGACCCCCCTGGGGAAAAAAATCTATTTTTTTAAGGGCTTAAAAAAATTTTAATACAAAAAACATTCAAAAAAAATTTAAATTACCAAAAATATGCATTTTGATGAGAAAAAAACAAAAACTATTGGTTCCTCAATCTCACTGCCACCCCCCCAAAATGGTTTAAAAAAACCCCCTCATTGGGGCTCAAATAACATAAAAATATATTTTAAAATGAGAAAACAAATTGGAAAAACATAAGTATAGATTCACCGTGCGTCCACTGCCACTCCCCCTTTTTTTAACGTTCGAACAATTTTTTTTTAATATCTACAATTTTATGACGAGAACAAAATTTTAAAGGCAACCCAATTCTTGATTCCCGTTCACAAAGGCCCCCTCCCCCCTAATATAAAAGGGTGTTCACCACCGCTTTGGGGGTTGGGGGGAGGGGGATTTTGTGAACGGGAATCAATAATTTGGGGCGTTTGTGAACGGGAATCAATAATTGGGTTTTCTTTAAAATGTTGTTCTCGTCATAAAATTGTAGGTGGGTAATAAAACATCAAATCGACAAGGTGTTTTCACTTCACCAATCCGATTTTAATGAAATTTGGAAGGTAGGTAAATAACAGCAAAAAACAATATAAGTTGGTTTTTTTTTTTTTTTTAAATTTAAATATTTGTCAAATTTATGGTAAAAAAAAAATTTTCAGGGTTGTTTTTTGATATAAGGAACAAATATATTTTTGAAAATATCCTTATTAACATTTTTTTTATAAAATTTGCGTATTTCGCAGTATCGATATATATTTTTTTTATTTTTTTTGAGCCCCAATAAGGGTTTTTTTTTTAAACATTTGGGGGGTTCAGTTAATTATTGGTTCAGTTAACCAATAGTTTTTGGTTATTTTCTCATCAAAATTCACATTTTTGGTAATAGAAATTTTTTTTTTCTGGAACTTTAACTCTGAACAAAGTACGTAAAATTTGGACAATCCCCACGAATCCAATCCAAAAGTAAGGACCGTCCAGTAGCAAGCATTAAATTTTAACTTAACAGTTTTTCGCAGTTCAACTTTAAGCTGATTTCAGTTGAAAACCTGAAATTAAATCGAAAGGGGCCAAACATTTTTTAAGTTGACCACTTTTCAATTACAAAAAGTTTGTGTGATAACATTGTGGAAATGTATTACAACTAGCAACAAAAGGAAATTCAATTCCTTCCGTTCTACAATACTTACATGATGGAATCTTTCGGAATACTGTTTTGGCCATGAAGTTTTGGAATCTTTGCGCATAAAACGATGGTCGGCAAACTGACACTGTGTCCTGCAATTTAAAAAAATTAACACACAAAATTAAAATATTCATTTAGTGTTAAAAAAAAACTAAAAGAGCAAGTCCAAGCCTAAAAATCGAAAAATAAGATATCCTTTTTGACTGAAAGCGAGGCCGAAAATATACATTTTTGTCAATATTCAAAAAATCGAAAAAATAAATTTCGAAAGAGCTTTTTGCACAATTGTTTTGCATTCACTTTTAGGTTTGTAAGGAGCAGCTGCATTAAAATATAATAAAAACTAGAGAGTGGACTATCTTCGGCTATACCGAAGTTGAAATACCCCCACACAGTAGAAAGAAGTACCTCGAACATAAAAAAATGTGGTCTCAAGACCCTATTTTGAGCCAATTATAGGTGGTTTTGGAGCCCAAACCATGTCCAAAATCCATTTCCAAAAATTTCCAATCAAATCCGAAAAAAAAAAAAATTGGTCTCAGGACCCCATTTAGACCCTTATATATGTGGCTTCGGAACCTCGGACCTTGTCAAAAATACGTTTCTAAACATTTCCAATGGAATACAACAATAAAAAAGACTTGAAAAATTTTTACCTTTTTTTTCGGTGTATGGGAGCCACGCCCAGTTTTTGTCCGATTTGGCTGATTCTCGAACTTGATCTCAGTATTCACGAGAAAAACATGTAAAAAAAGTTTCAAGTCGATATCTCCAAAACTGCGACCGCTATCGTGCGGACGGACAGACGGACAGACGGACAGACGGACAGACGGACAGACGGACAGACGGACAGACGGACAGACAGACGGACATCGCGAAATCGACTCAGGAGGTGATACTGATCAAGAATATATATACTTTTCCATACCGGACACGCCTCCTTATGGGCGTTACAAACGTTGTGACAAAGTGAGTATACCCTGCCACAGTGAGTGTGGGGGTATAATAAATTAATAAATAAATCGATGGAGTATTTTGAATTAATTCAAACTAAGTTTCTAAATGTGTTTTGGGTCCGCTGATTACAAAAATTTAATCAGGTTTTCTATAACCCTTTTTATACCCCCACACTCACTGTGGCAGGGTATACTAACTTTGTCACAACGTTTGTAACGCCCATAAGGAGGCGTGTCCGGTATGGAAAAGTATATATATTCTTGATCAGTATCACCTCCTGAGTCGATTTAGCGATGTCCGTCTGTCTGTCCGTCCGTCTGTCCGTCTGTCCGTCTGTCCGTCCGCACGATAGCGGTCGCAGTTTTGGAGATATCGACTTGAAACTTTTTTTACATGTTTTTCTCGTGAATACTGAGATCAAGTTCGAGAATCAGCCAAATCGGACAAAAACTGGGCGTGGCTCCCATACACCGAAAAAAAAGTAAAAATTTTTCAAGTCTTTTTATACCCCCACACTCACTGTGGCAGGGTATACTCACTTTGTCACAACGTTTGTAACGCCCATAAGGAGACGTGTCCGGTATGGAAAAGTATATATATTCTTGATCAGCATCACCTCCTGAGTCGATTTCGCGATGTCCGTCTGTCTGTCCGTCTGTCCGTCTGTCCGTCTGTCCGTCTGTCCGTCTGTCCGTCTGTCCGTCTGTCCGTCTGTCCGTCTGTCCGTCCGCACGATAGCGGTCGCAGTTTTGGAGATATCGACTTGAAACTTTGGGTACATGTTTTTCTCGTGAATACTGAGATCAAGTTCGAGAATCAGCCAAATCGGACAAAAACTGGGCGTGGCTCCCATACACCGAAAAAAAAGGTAAAAATTTTTTATTGTTGTATTCGATTGGAAATGTTTAGAAACGTATTTTTGACATGGTCCGAGGTTCCGAAGCCACATATATAAGGGTCTAAATGGGGTCTTGAGACCAATTTTTTTTTTTTTTGTGGATTTAATTGGAAATTTTTAGAAATGGATTTTGGACATGGTCCGGGCTCCAAAACCACCTATAATTGGCTCAAAATAGGGTCTTGAGACCACATTTTTATATGTTCGAGGTACTTCTTCCTACTGTGTGGGGGTATTTCAACTTCGGTATAGCCGAAGATAGTCCACTCTCTAGTTTATTGTTGTATTCTATTGGAAATGTTTAGAAACGTATTTTTGACATGGTCCGAGGTTCCGAAGCCACATATATAAGGGTCTAAATGGGGTCCTGAGACCAATTTTTTATTTTTTTTGGATTTGATTGGAAATTTTTAGAAATGGATTTTGGACATGGTTTGGGCTCCAAAACCACCTATAATTGGCTCAAAATAGGGTCTTGAGACCACATTTTTTTATGTTCGTGGTACTTCTTTCTACTGTGTGGGGGTATTTCAACTTCGGTATAGCCGAAGATAGTCCACTCTCTAGTTTTTTAATAAATCTAGAATTTTATGGTAAGTTACTTTGACACAACGTTTGTAACGCCTATAAGGAGGCGTGTCCGGTATGGAAAAGTATATATATTCTTGATCAGCATCACCTCCTGAGTTGATTTAGCCCGTCTGTCCTTCCGTCTGTCTGTCCGCACAATAGCGGTCGCAGTTTTGGAGATATCGACTTGAAACTTTGGGTACATTTTTTTCTCCGCTAAACTTAGATCGAGTTCGAGAATCAGCGCAATCGGACAAAAAGTAGGCCATACAAAACGACAAAAAGCTCAAAATTTTCCAAGTCTTTAAAATTTATTTTATTGCTGTATTCGATTGGAAATGTAAAAAAATTGACTTTAGAGACATTCCAAGATTGACAAAAAATTGGGTCTTGAGAAAAAAAAATTTCGAATTTTATTACAACTTTTTAGAAACGGATTTTGGACATGATTCGCGGCTCTAAAACTACCTATAAATGGGTCAAAATGGGGTTCTGAACTTTTTATATTCGAGGGAACTTCTATTATTATTATTTATTGTTAAAGGTAATTAATTACAAATAACAACTTAAAAAGAACTAAGCACTAGCAACTAAGGCCTACGGCTTTAGGTAAAAAGTATTTGCAGTTAAATTATATACAAAGATTGATATTAGATATTAAAGTAAATATTAAGGGAGCATATAAATTTTATAAAAGTTTTAATATTGTTGATGTTTACATTTTGAACAAGTTCTAGTATATTTGGGTTGCTGAGTCTATTACGGAAACTGGAGATTGCTGGACAGGAAATGATGATGTGAGTTGTGGTTAAATACTCATTATTGCAGAAAAAGCAAGTCGGTTGTGATGAATTTTCAAATACGTGCTGATGTGTTAATCCGGTGTGGCCAAGGCGGAAACGTATGTAAGCAATAGTATGCCGCCTACTTATGTTCACTGGGTAGCAAGGAGGGATTTGTTTGGGGTTGAGGGATTTGTAGGAGTGCATGTATTCAGTCCAAGTTCGGTTTTTTGTATCACAGTAGTGTTTATTTACAGCATTCTTTAAGTCCTTTTTATTACACGAATTTTGTAAAAGTAGAGGTGACTTGAGAGCAAGTTTTGCAGCAGTATCTGCCATAGTGTTTCCTTGAATCCCAATGTGGCTAGGGATCCAAATTAGTTTCATCTTTTTCTGACTTCTTATTAAAATATCCCGGATTTGTGATATGGTGGGATCGTTGTTATTTACACTTTTGATTGCAGTAAGAGTGGAAAGTGAATCGGTACATATTAAGTGCTTCTGGGTGGTTTTATCTGCTAGTAGAGTTGCTTCGAGAACGGCAGTAGCCTCGGTCGTGAAAATAGTGGAGTACCAAGGCATCAGGGCCATTTTCTGAATTTTTTTATTTTTTACTACACTGTATTCTGTTAGGTCATCACATTTTGACCCATCCGTGAATATGGTATTCGAGTTTGGATGTTTATCGCATATTTCGAGGAAATGCTGTATGTAAACTTCCTTCGGTGTACCGCCTTTTTTGAACGATGTCAGGCTGAGGTCGATTGCGTATGACGGTAAGTTCCATGGAGGTGCACTTTGACGTTTTTGTTTGATTGGTGTGAGAAGTATTCTCATGTCGGAGGCAGTACTTATAACTCGCTGTATTGTAGAAGCGTATCGGGTTTTACGTTTTCTTTTAAGCTTGTTTTTGAAGAGCTTATGAAGTTCACTTCCATCGGAGAAGATAAGCTTGGAAACCAATCGTCCTGTCATAACTGTCCGTCTGTCATTTAAGTTGGGCAGTCCGGCTTCGGTAAGGATATTAATTATTGGGGAAGTGCGGAAGACTCACAGTGACAATCGCGCAGCAGTGTGGTAGATCGATGATAACTTGGTCATATTTCTTTTGGACGTGTTTCCATATATCGCAAAAGCGTAGTCAATTTTTGATAGTATTGTAGCTCTGGTAATATTTATTAGAGAGTTTGTGTTTGGTTCTAGTTTTAGATCACTTAGGCATTTAATTACATTTAGTTTATTTGAAAGAGATTTACAAATATAATCTATATGAGTTGACCATACAAAATTTTTAGAAAATATTAGACCTAGGATTTTAAGTTCTGATACATTTTCAACATTAACTGAATTTAGTACTATTTCAAAGTTTTCACAACTTCTTTTACGGCAAATATGCAAGTGTTTACATTTTTCTGCCGAAACTTTCGCACCACTGTAATTGCACCAGTGTGAGATTACGGTAAATAGTTGGCTTAGTTTGTTTAAAAAAATTTGTTTATCTTTAAATTTATTAAAGTTGTATAAGTCGTCTGCATAAATTACATGATTAAAATATTTATTTTCGTTTATAAGAAAACTAAGTTTGTTGTACGCAATCAAGAAAAGCAGCACAGATAGTGGGGAACCTTGGGGTATCCCATTATCAAGTGGCCAGTGGTCTGAGTAGCAAAAGTTAGCTCTAACCCGAAATTTACGGTTGGGAAAGAAATTGTTTATATAATTTATTATTTTGGGGCCTATTTTCCAAGCCAGTAGTTGGTCTAGTATGGAGAGTAGACCCACCCTGTCGAATGCTTTTTCTGCATCTATGGAAAGAATAGAGATGTGCTGTTTAGTAGATAGAGAGTTTGAGATGTGTTCGTCTAATACTAGCAAAGCATCGAGTGTGCCTTTCCCTGTTTGCTTGCTTGATAGGAGATTATCTTGTGAAAGTAGCCAGAAAAGTCGGCGGGCAATAATTTTTTCGAGAAGTTTGCTCAAACAAGGTAATAGGGAAATGGGTCTATAACCAGAAGTAGAGTTTTTTTGTTTATTTGGTTTATGTATTGGTATAATTACAGCTGTTTTCCACTGTTGTGGAATTACACCTGTATTTAGAATCTTATTGTATATATCGCATAGGGTATGTATGGAGGTGTCTGGGAGGTTTTTTATGATTGGATACCATAAATTATCAAATCCTGGCGTTCTTCCTTTTAAAATAGTTAGGCTAGCTTGAATTTCGAGCACAGTAACCTGCGCTTCGATTAGTTTTGCATGTGGTCGTATCGTATAGTTAATGGGCAAGTGATTTTGGGAAGTTAGCTTTTTATTTCTAAATTCAGTGGAAAAATTTGTATCCGCTGAATATTATGACCAAGTTTGAGCGAAAGTGTTAGCAATATCTTTGGGTTGGTACAGAGTTGTTCCGTTATTGGTTTTGATCGATTCGATTTTATTATAATTTGATAAACCTGAAAGCGCACGTACTTTATCCCACATGGTTTTAGAGGTGGTCAGGGGGTTAATATCTTTTGTAAAGTTTATAAAAGAAGCTCTTTTGGTAATCTTCACCTCTCGTTTAAATTTGGCATTTGCTTTTTTATATTTAATGACATTTTCGATGGTGGGGTGCCTTTTTACTATTTTCCATTTATTTTGCTTATCTTCTTGCAGAAGTTTCAGGTGTTTGTTCCACCAGCAGACTTTTTTGTGAAAATTTGTATTTGTTTTTGGGATGGATTCGTTTGCGCATCGTATAATTTCCTTTTGGAAAGACGCTACGATTTTATTTATGTTGTTGTGTTGGTTTATACCAGTAATGTGTTTTGTGGCAAGATACTGGAAATGAGACCAGTCGGCTAGGTCAGTTTTAAAGCGTATTTGTTTTTTATAAGTATCAATTTGAGTGTTATTGAAAAGAGTTATTTTAATAGGGAAATGATCGCTGCCGTGGAGAAAGTTGTCTATTGACCAGAGGGCAGAAACAAAGAGAGAGAGTTTGAGCATAAGGATAGATCAATATTCGTGAAAGTTGAGTGGGTAGAAAAGTGGGTTGGGGAACCATTGTTTAGTATTAAAAGCTTGTTGTTTTGAATGAAATTGGTAATAGTTCTACCTTTTTTGTTGTAATTTTTGAACCCCCATGCCGGGCTTCACGCATTGAAATCACCCACTGCTAACACAGGTTTATTGAAACTGTTTAGTAAGTTGTGGAGGTCTGCGTCTGAAATAGACTCACATGGATTAATGTATATGTTGCAGATAACAAATGTAGTATAGGACTGTATCTCGATTGCAATTGCATCGATGTTGGTATTGACATTGATTATTCTGTGAACGATGTCATGAGAAATAAGCATTGCTACTCCGCCTTTTGCTGTATCATGTGGGTTGTTTCTGTTTTTATTATAGAGAGAGAAGTGTTTCGGTATTAGAGTGGTTGAAGGTTGAGTGTGCAAATGAGATTCCTGTAGTGCGATGATTTTTGGAAATTTTGTGTTTATTAGCAGGTTTAATTTATTTAAATTGTTATAATATCCATTTAGGTTCCACTGAAGGATTCTAAGGACCATAACAAAACAAATAAATTGATGCGAAAAATAGTTTTAAACAATTGTATAGAATTAATATACAAGAGAAAGTCAAGTTTCGTCATCTGAAATGAGTTCTGTCATTAAAATGTCTTTTTGTTGTGGTATGTTTTCTGGTTCATTTTTATCTTTGTTTATCGAAGTAAAGATTGTGGAACAGTTTGGGAATTGTGAATTTTTATTGAGAGGTAGATGTGATGAGTTGGGAAAATTATTGTTGAGAGAGGATTCAGTTGTTTGTTTTGGAGTTGAATTGATGTTGGAGCTTGAGGCAAAAGAAGAAATAGAAGAAAGGGGAGAGTTTGTTGGTTTGATGTTGGAGGCTGAGGCGAAAGAAGAAATGGAAGGAAGAGAAGAGTTTATGTTTGTTGTTTGTGTTTTTTTCTTTTTGATTTTTTGGTGAAGATTCTAAGTTTTTTTCTATTGAATTGTTTGTGGTTTTGTCATTATTTGTTTTTTGAAACTGAGCAGTAATATTGGCATAAGTAGAAGAGGGATCTATTATTGAAGGTGATTGGGCTTTGTGTATTTTTATTGCTTCGCGCATGGAACATTTATTAGAAATCTTAATTTTTAAGATTTCCTTTGCTTGTATAAATTTTGTGCAGTCTCGGGAGGAAGAGGGATGTTCGGCTGAGCAGTTTGCACAAGAAGTACGTGTGCATTGTGTGGGTTGGTGAGGGGGGAGATTACAGTTATTACAGGAGGCAGATCTTTTGCAAAATTTTGCAGTATGGCCAAGTAGTTGGCAATTTCTGCAGCGCATAGGATTAGGGACATATTGCCTAACTATCACATTTCTCCAAGCAATATCTAGCTTTTCTGGTAGATGGTAAAGATCAAAGGTAAGAAGTATTACCCCGCTTGGTTGCATCTTACCATCCACGTTTTTTAGAAATTTGGAAATGGATGAAACACCTTGAGAGCTTAGTTCTTGTACTATTTCGTTTTCAGAAACGTTGTTTAAGAAGGGGGCATAAATTGTTCCTTTGATAAAGTTAAGATTTTCGTGATATTTGACATTGATAAGGCAGAGGCCATGCAAGTTTTTAGCACTAATAAATTTCTCTGCTTCACTCTTATTTTTGACTAACAATAGCAAGTTTCCGTCACGGAGCTCAGAAATGGTTAGGATTACTTTGCTGATTAAATAAAGGGATTTTTGAAGAAACACGAAAAGTGTGAAATTGGTTTTTTCTCATCGAGTGATGACACTATTAAATATTTCGGATTTGATTTTGAGATATTTGGTAGATTGGGGAAAAAGTTTTTTGTCACATTTGCAAATGTGGCAACAAACGGCTAGCAGGGCAAACCGATTTGTCCCAAGATGAGGGGGCCCTGGGGTCATCCCGATTAAACACAAAAAATCACTATATAGACAAAGTCCACGTGGTTATGTCTAAGAAGAAGAATAATTTAGAAAAGTTCTCTGAAAATGAGAGAAATGCGATGAACAAGAAGAGGAAGAAGCACAGTCGAGAAAACGAACCAACTAATCACGAAAAGGGAAGATCTGCTCGCCACGAGTGCTAGTCAATGACAGGAGGGAACTTCTAAATGGATCATATTGTGTAGGGGCATTTCAGCTTCGACATAGCCGAAGATATTTCACTCTCTAGTTTTTTCTGAATTCGATAGGAAACCTTTTCATATGGATTTTGGATATGAATGAATTTGATTTAAATGAATTCGATTTGAATTGTTCTGAAATTGATTTTGGACATGGTCATATCGCCCCCTAATCGCGAATTTATCGTAAGTGGTACTTTTTCGAAAACACTTTTTTTTATTTCGAAAAGTACTTTAGCATGTTAAGCAAAAAATACAAAAACCCGTCTCTAATAAAATTTTAAAAACCGCATATAACTACGATAAATTCGGTGTTAGGGGACATTATAATTGTATGGGTGTATTTAAACTTCGGCATTGCCGAAGATGTCTACTCTCAGGTTTTAGATTTTTTTACTCGAAAACAAATTTTTTTCCATTTTAATCAAAAATGTGTACATGTAAGTTTATTGCTATCAATTCATATATCAATAAAAATTATTTATCACACCAAAAAAACATAACATTTAAAAAAAACTAAACTCGACAAAAAGACATCCAAAATATTTTTTTTGTTTCAGCATTTGTGATAAAATTTTTCTAATTTGTCAATGCACTAGGGCCTCGAAAAATTTTTTTTTTTTTTTTTTTTTATAGTAATTTTATTCAATTGAATCAGCTTATTTTTATAATATTCAGATTAAAACTATTTGCCCTATATCCATTGATTTAGGCAATGTAGAGTTATCGTAACTAATATATGGGGAATATATTAGTTTCGTTTGAGACGTGAGGGATTCAGAGGTCTCAGTAAATTTCTAGCTAGAATGTTTGGGTGAAACATGAGCTTCTGCTTGTACTTCGAGGTAAATTTCGGAATTTCGTCTTTTACTGCAGGTATATTCAGGTCTCTGTGGATGTTAGTATTTTTTATATACCAAGGGGCTCTGGCAATTTGTCTCAGGATTTCAGATTGGACTCTCTGGAGTTTTTCCACGTTCGAGGGAGAGGCAGTGCCCCAGAGTTCAATTCCATATGTCCATATGGGTTTTATTATACTTTTGTATATTTGGACTTTGTATGTGAGATTTAGCTTTGATGCCCTTGAGATTAGCCAATTTAGTTCCAATTGCTTTAATTTGATCTGAGTGATTTTGGATTCAATATGTTTATGCCATGTGAGTCGGCGATTGAGATGCATTCCAAGATACTTGGTTTCGGAACTTTCAGGGACGACTTGGCCGTTAATCTTCAGAGCAGGACACGTGCCCCTTCTTAGAGTGAAGGTTAAGTGACAGCTTTTGGATTCATTGACCTTGATTTTCCATCGATGTAGCCAATTACTTAGAGTGTCCAAGTGTTTGTGCACGTATAGAGATGCCATGTCAGGGTTTGAGTGAGAGCACATGATAGCAGTGTCATCAGCAAAAGTCGATATGAGAGTTCTATCACTTTTGGGCATATCTGCAGTATAGAGAATATATAGCAGGGGCGCGAGGACACTGCCTTGTGGTACTCCGGCCAGTATTTCGTATTTTCGGGAGACAAAGCTTTTGTATTTTACTACAAATTTTCTATTCGTGAGGTAGTTTTTGAGTAGACAGTGCATATTAGCGGGAAGAATATGCTGTAGTTTGTAAATAAGTCCTTCGTGCCAGACTTTATCGAAGGCCTGGGTGATATCGAGGAAAACAGCGGAGCAATACTGTCTATTTTCGAAAGTGCCTTTTATTGAGTCAACAATGCGGTGCACTTGCTCAATGGTGCCATGCTTTTCGCGGAAGCCAAACTGGTGATCGGGAATCACTTGTTTTTCTAGAATTTTCGGTAGAATCAATTTTATTAAAAGTTTTTCGAAGAGTTTCGATATTACAGAGAGCAAACTTATAGGCCGGTATGACGTCACATTACTGGGATCTTTTCCAGGTTTGGGAATCATTGTAACTTGAGATAGTTTCCAATCATCTGGGTAGTGACATGTTCTGAGCATCGCGTTAAATATGTGCAATAAGTGGGTTATTGCAACTGTTGGCAGTTCTTTTATCATTGTTGGCGTTATCCAGTCTGGTCCTGGTGCTTTTTTCGGGTCCAAGCTTTTGTTTATTGCCTCCATAAGTTCGTTTTTTTTAATCGCGATTGTACAAGAGGTATTATGTGGGATTAATGTTGGTATTGGGATATCACCAGCTGTCTTGTTCGGGGTGAACACGGTTTTTAGGTGGTTGGCAAAAGCTGCACCCTTTTCTGCATCGCTTCTGGCCCAGTTTCCATTTGGCAGCCTTAGAGGGGGTTCTGTCAGTATTGGTTTTTTCATATTTTTTGCAGCTGGCCAGAGCGAGTAGTTTGTTGATTTTGTGGGTGCGAGATGTTCAACAAATAGCTGGAATTCTCTTTCGGATTTCCTCTCAAGCTGCTTTTTTAGAATTCGAGAGACTTCATTAAGCCGATTTTTCAGATTTGGGGATCTGTTGTTTTGCCAATCGCGACGTATTTTCCTTTTATTTTTTATTAACTGCTCTATGTCCTTTGGAGTACACTTTGCACAGCTGCGAGTTGAACTTTTTGGGATTTGGGCGGGAGTGGCCGCTGTAGCTGCTTGGGAAAGCAAGAGTGTGAAATTTCTAACAGCTGTGTGTATTTCAACTTCCGTTTTAGTGACACATTAGGGATAATGTGGGAGCTTATATACTTTCGATATTTGAGCCAGTTTGTGAGTTTGCTGGTCAGTTTATCTGGTGGATTGGCCTCAGAACTTGGCGCATACTTTATTGTGATAATAGTAGGCGTATGATCTGATGAGAGATCTAGAGAGGATTCAATAAACAATTGGCTCCTTTTTACAGTTTTGAAGACTGCAAAGTCTATGACATCGGGGGTTTTGCGACTGTCAGTTGGCCAGTAAGTTGGCGTGCCAGAAGAGATCACGTCAAGACCGAGTCTGTTGACAGTGTTCAACAGGAGCCTGCCCTTTGGCGATATAAGGCGAGAACCCCAATATGTATGTTTGGCGTTGAAATCGCCGGCAACGAGATACTTTTGTCCAAGAGAATGGAAAAAAGTCTGGAATTGTTGCTCAGATATTTTGTGTCTGGGCGGGCAGTATATAGCTGTTAATGTTAGGCCTTTTAAGTATTCATCGAAAGAAATACTTGTCGCTTGAATATATTCTGTGCAATAATTCTGGAGTGCGTAATGTTTTATACGACTTTTAATGAGAATGGCGGTTCCACCTCTAGCGTTTCCGCTTGGATGCTTTGTGTCATAGAGTCTGTATCCTGGTAAATTGAAAAAGTGTTTTTCAGTGAAGTGTGTTTCAGAAATTAGCATAACGTCTATGCTGGACTCTTTCAAGAACTCGAGAAGTTCTAGTTTGTGATGACACAGGCCGTTTGCATTCCAGAATGATATTTTTAAACCATTCATGGCTTAGACATGAGATGTTGTAGTAAAAGACTTTGATTCTTTATCATTTCTTGCATCATATTTTGCATACCAGACATAAATTGAGACATATTTTGCATGAATATTTGTAGAGTTTGTTCAAGGCTACTACTAGGAGGAGCAGGTTGCGCGTGCACAGTGGCAGAGTGAACGCTTTTTAAGGCACTGGCGTAGGAAACGCCTTGTTTTGTAAGTGGGTTTGCGAAGGATTGTGCAGCGGATAGCGGAGGAAATTTTTGGGTTTTCCATGTTTCATGTTTTTGCGTCACATTTTCCGTCTTTTTTATGAAGCTTTGATAGACTGCACAGCCTCTATAGTTAGCAGTGTGATTGCCACCGCAATTACTACATTTTTTTATAGTGGAATCCTCTTTTGTTTTTGTGCACGAACCTGTTTCGTGCAGGTCTCCACAAATTACGCACACGCTGGGAAGAGTGCAGTAAGACTTTGTGTGGCCGTATTCTTGGCAGTTATGGCACTGAATCGGTCCACTGCGCTTGTGAGGCACTTCAATTGTGATTTTGCGATGTAGCAGATATCTGAGCGAGTATATCGGGTGGGGTTCACCTTTTTTTAGCTAGTTCCACACGGAAAAGGGGTTGTGGGTTTTTTTTTTGATTCTGGATATTGAATACGGACTTTATTTGGAAGCCTTCATCGCTTAGTGCAGTTTTGATTTCGTCGCATTCTACGAAAGGCTCGATACCTTTCAGTACGACTGAGAGGCCTTTGGAACTTTTGAGCTGGTAGTTTATCAAAGAGATTGGCAATTTTTCTATAATTGGATTCGCTGTAAATTTGGATTTTTGTTTCGTGTACTTGTCCCCTGAGAATAGAAATCACGTGGAAATTATTAGGACCAATATTTTGAGTTATATCTTTGATGAGCGAATTAGAGTTTCGCTCACGCAGGTATATAGGTGGGGGTTTTTGCGATTTCGGCTTGGGATCCGAATCATTTTCTTCAGCAAGAATCGCATATCGATTTTGATCAAGCTCGAGAGATGGCTTAACGGGATTCGTCTTTTGAATTTTTGCGGGATGCCTATTCCCATTAGTGGGGGACGATAGTACTCGCTTTGCGAAGTAAATGTCGATTCCTGTCTGCACTGTCGGGATTTTGCTCTTTTGACCTGTAATAATGGAGCGAGTAGCGACCTTTGTTATGCGATTAGCGATTTCAGAAAATCCGCTATTCGTCTCACTTGAGTCAGGAATGGGGGTAAGGCCTACGGGGGTTTCAATATATTTGCTAGGGGTGTCAACCAAAGAAATTGACGATACAGAGTTACCTGTGTTTGCGTGTGCAGTATCGATATGGGAACTCCTCTGTATATCTGGCGAGGGAATTTGAATAGGTTGTTGTTGTTGTTGTTGCGGAAGCTGTTGCTGCGCACCGTCTTGCTGTGGAAGCTTTTGCTGCAGGGGTTGCAAAAGTTGTTGTTGTAGTTGCAGCTGCTGATGAGCTGTACCATTTCGTCCACTGTCTACTGATGACGGAGGGGTACGTTGCATGACGAGCGGTCACACTGGTACTAATTTCGCGTTTTTAAGGTTCTGGTCACCCTAATTAGAAAAGCGACGCATAGATGGCGCGATGCGATTTGTGTACTCGCTGATCGCTGCAAACAGATGTTTTTTGGGATATTTTTTTCTGAGGGAAATTTTAACGTCAACGCTGTGTTGACTTTGCTGTCAGTGGATCAGCTGATTATATTTTGTTTATAAAGAATGTGTAATGTTTTAGCAGATATGTTGCGCGGGATAAAGTTTTTGTTGATAAAGCGAATTCGAATTGTGATTTTATTTGGCAAAAATTTTCGTTTTGTTTTTAAATTTCACAAAAGTGTCCAAGCAAGTGATCGCGAGCCCTATGCAAACGCGTCACTGTACTATCGCACGAAGCCTCGGGGCTGTTTCAATATTTTTAGAGTAGAATTTCCGATATAAAAAATTGATTTTATGAGAGCAGATTTTTTATTCGCACAACCGATTGAACTGACGTTTTTTGAAAAATTTGAATCGAATAAATAGGTTCATAATAATTTCAGTCAATATTTTAACTTTCCAAAAATATCAATTTTATGTATGCATTTTATGAGTTTTGTCTATGGGACAAATCACTGTACTTCGTGTTCAGCGTGGCTTAATTATACAAGATCAAGCAAATAATTGCTACTCGACTGGTTTCTGACTCAACCTCATAACTTAAACTGGTGCCAATTTACATTTTTGATGGCATTCAATTGTGCGCTCCGCATTCAGTAAAAATTCGCAGAAAAAATGTTGTTTAATTTTAAGCAAAAAAAAAGGGTCGTGTATTTTTTCCAATCGAAATGAAATTTTCTGCGTTTTGTGGTAATTACAAATCAAATGCGTGTACGAATTGAGAATTATTGCGCATTTAAAGTCTTGTATTTATATATGAAATTAAATTATAAAATTATTTCTATAGTTTTACAAGACAACATCAAAAATATTTGCTTTCTTTTTCATTTACATACATACATATTTGGCACAACCCTCGAGGGGTTTAGGTCGAGCTTCTTAATGCAATTATCATGGGCAAGTTCCGGACTCCCAAAGAAGAAGCTTTTTCGTGGAAAGTTACTCTCGCAAAATTGCCAGAACAATTTAAATAAATTGTTGTCTCGCTCTTACACCCAGAGAAAAAACAACCTAAAATCAAAAATAACCACCTTAAAACAAGTAGAAACGGTAATGAAAGTCTGGTAAAGTTGAAAATTTTAGAAACAACTACGAACAAACTTGTTTTCAATTTAAAACTTAAATTCAAAAATAAACAAACTTATTTCAAAGTTGTTTTCCGATTATCTCAAAAATTTTCCAATTTATATTAAGTTTGCCAGACCTTGATTTAAAATCGTTCAACTTTGTTTCAACGTTGACAACAGTTATTTTAAGTATTTTTCACTTAATTTCAACTTTCCAACTTTGTTTCAACGTTGACAATAGTTTTTTTAAGTATTTATCTTTTTTTTTTTCAAAGTTGTTTACATTAAGTTGAAAAAATGAAGGAGTAAATACGATCGTACTTGATTTTACTATGTTTTTTTTCCCTGAGTGTACACGTTGGTATTATATTTGACATTCTTTTTGCAGTATCTGAGAAAGGTTGCTGCGTCAGGCAGTAGATGCTTTGACAACAGATAGTAGATGCCGCAACTCAAAGAATAAATGTTTTTGAAAAGCAATTGCTGCAAATGTTGAATACTTTTAGAGAAAATACACTTGAGTTATTCCATATCAAATCAACACGATTTTTGAAAATAAATTTCCCAATTGGAAACTTTTCCTTCTTAACGAAAATTCTCTTCTCATTTTAAAAACATACTCTCTTTAAACAAGTAACGAAATTCCAACTGAACTTCCTACTATTTGTCCAAATTCAAATTAAAGATAAAGCTTTAAATTTAAAATTACAAAATCTCTTCTACTCTCAAATATTCAAGGCGAATGACAAACTTTTTTCTTCTTCAACTTTACTTCGTAACAGCAATTTATTTTCTCTTCTATGCTTGCCAAAGCAATCGTTGTTGTTAACTAAATTTATTTGTTCCTAACTTATTTACTTCTTTAAAACATCTTCATCTCATCTTTACTTTTTTACATCTTTAAACTTCTTGAACTTTTAAATCTTCTTTACATCTTCTATGGCTCTTCAAAAAATCACATCTTTAACTTAAATAGCTTCTCCACAATACCATATTCAATTTGACTATTAAACAAAATATTCTTCATAACAAGCAAATTCTCCTTTTTCCCCTTCGTGAACTTCTTAACCTTTTTGATCTTTCCATCTTACTCTTGAGATCTTCTATGGTGAAGTCATGTCATTATAATTTAATTCTTCGTAGTTTATTGTCGCTGAACTCTCTGTTGCTGCTGCTCCCTTCTCGTTGTCGTTTACTTGCAGGTGTTTTGCTTTCCCCTCGTTGTAGCTACATATGTGTTGCTCAGCCTTCGCTCATCTTCTCCTCAACATGAATGGATTCTGCCCACTTCGTCGACTTTCGCTCGATCTTCTCGTCGTCATCTTATTCCCCTTTTTCGTTACTATGCAACATTTGCGCGTCTATTTGAGTGTGCTTTCCTTCTACTACACAACTGCGTTTCATCTTTTCAAAACTTTAACGGTGATGATTTTGTAGCCGAAAAAATTGCATGCACCAACTTGTCCTCATTTAACAATCATTTGGTGACGTTTTGTAGATTTTAAGACACTTCTTCTTCGTTGTAGCTTTTAAAATTTTCTCGTCAACGGGTTTCTTCAATCATGTTTATACACGTCTCAACTTTCTGCGTTTTTCATCTTTCACATACACATGTCATTTTACTCGAAAAGTTACCAATTGTTTGAATACTTCTGGTAAATTTCAAGGCACTTCTTTAACCGTTCAGCGTCACTCAACTTTCAGAAAAATGCTCTACTTCTACATTTAAAGTTTCCCCGCAACTCTTCTTAACTTCCACGGGTTTGGGCTCGTTAACGCAACGCCTCAATCCCGGACGAGCCCCCAAAATTTAGGTGTGTTCTTTATAGCATTTATTTAAATATAGCGTTATACACAAAGTTCGTATAATGGTTTTCATAAGCTTAGAGCTAGTGCGCGTGAACTGTTTGCGTTTCAATCGTTTCGAACCCTGCAAATTCTACTACGATCGTAGTAGTTCTACTACGATTTTGAAAAATTTTTCAAATCTACTCCGTCACTCTGCTCGACCTAAAATCTACTACGATTTATTTTTCAGACCAAAATACACTGATTCATTGCATGAAAGTGTCACTTTAGTGCCTTTCTTTTTTCCGAGGAAAAGAGACAATACTTATATTTATGCAAAAATGCATGTTAAGTGCGAAAATGAGCAAGTCATATGTCAGTTAAAGTATGTTTTCTCTGTTGGCAATGCCAGCTGTAATGTTTCGATTTTAATATTTAAAAGCCGGTATTAAAATACAAAAAAATTCCGTTCCGATAAGAATACCTATGTAAAAACTAACTTTTTGGATGACATTTGAAAAAAACAATTAGGGAATTCACAAGGGTCTCGTATTGGCGTATTGTCGTATCATCGTGTTTGAAAAAATACAATTGTTGTGAGCACACCTATTGCAGAAAAAAATCTAGTACTGTCATTTCAGAGAGGGAGAGAAAAAGAGAGCTAACAAATTATATTGGAAATGTTCAACCTAACCTAAATTCGTTCGCCACTGGATGCGTGCCACCATTCGCGGAGGTGCTGATTCGACTCAAATCAAGGATCGGAAGAAATATTGCGGTTCACCTGTGCTTTGATTCAATATTTTCAACAAGTCGCGTACGTTTAATGCATTCAAAATGCTTCCGGAAACCCCTGGACCCGGCATTCGTCTGCCCGTAAGGAAAGTGGCCATCTGGATAAAGTTGATGGTCGCAAGACTTTTGGAGGTCTCCACGTTCTTTGTTGCAATATTTTCGGCAAGTTGTTCACGTTTTATTCATTAAAAACAGTCCCTAAAAGAAATTTTAACAATTTCCTCCAATTACTTTTCAAATTAGAAGAAGAATCAATACGATAGTCATAGAAACACAGGTTGCAAAGTTGTATTATAGTACTTTTTTTTTGTATGGAAAACAGCAACAATATTTTCACAACTATCGTATTTATTCACGACAATACAACAATACGACCGATACGAGGCCCTTGTGAGTTTCCTAAATGTTTTAAGCAACCCCTTGTCGCGGTATAGATTCGCGGCACAGTTGTTGTTGTTTTGTTGTATTGTTTGTTTTGTTATGTTTTTTTGTTTCCCTTTTGTTCGGGGCGACGGGCGAACAAGATCGGAGGAAATCACACACGCACTGACCGCACTGAACAATTTTATTAATTGTTACTAATTTTTATTTATTATTTGTTTTGCTTAAATTGAAAGCAAAACAAATTCGCCACTCGCGGGTGAAATGCGACCGGCGCGCGGAAGAAGAAAACTGAATATTTTGTTTGAGCTGTCAAAGTTCTCTTGCTTTCTTCTCCTTTCTTTCGCTTTTGCTTTCGTTAAGTTAGCTCAGTGAGCGGCGGCGATCCGATGAAGGTATTGCCAGCCTCGCCATTACAATAGTAAAATGTCAAAGCCTGGACTAAAGCTTTTGTACTCTTTGAACCTGTTTGAGGGAGGGGAATTTGAGAACATTTATGCTTTCGCCTATACGTACATGAGTGCCGCCAAAATGTATATTTCATTTTGGTGGGTGCAGGGGGGTATATGTAAATTTGCCAAACACACCTAGAAAATTCTGAAGAGATTTTTCGCATATAGGTATGGGTAAAGCCCCGACTGCGGACACTGGTTTCTGCGTAAGCCGCACTCGATGTATGTGGGAAGATAAATGGAAAGTGAGCGTCATAGGCGCTCATATATTCTAATTCTTTTAGTTCTTTTTGAGCAGGGAAGAAGGAGAGTGTTAAAGTTTTAGATTTTTTTAATTTAATTGAATCTCAAATTATTTGTTTCCAAAATTTGGATAATTTTCTTTCCTTTTTTTTAAATTGTATTTTTTTGAGTGGTGAAGTAGAGCTGTTGCCATCGTCGGACTGTGGCTGGAGGACAAGTTGCCAGCTAGTGTTTATTTTGCTTTATTTTATTTGTGGCAGTCGTCCATTTAGTGTTTTGAATTTGAGGAATTGAATAGAGTTGGACAGGTTGTGTTCGGTCGTGATTTGTTTTGGTGGAGTGTTTCCGTCCAAGTAGTTTGCTTGGAATTTGTTTGGCCGTTTTCCCCCCCTCTTCCTTATTCCTTTTTTTTTTTTGTTTGTGTTGTCCCGCATCAGAGCCAAGTTGTTGCTGGACATCGAATTTTATCGAAGTCCAGCTGGTGAATAGATTCTGCAAGAATCGTGCGAGCTATTTCAGACAGGTTGGTCTGGTCCCGCAAATCAATTCCGTTTAAACAAATATAATTTTTGATATTTGGGTATTGGGTCGTTTTGTGTCAATTTTGAAAAGGGTTTGTGTTCGGTATTACTTTCTTTGTGTCAAAAAAATTTCCGTTTCTTTTATATATATATTTATATATATATATATATATTGCGGCAGTTTCGGTGTAGGGTTTTAAAAGTTTAGTTATCAGGTTTTCGCGGGTTCGTGTTGTTCGTTCGGACGGGGATACCATACCGCGAGGGTCGTCTTAAATCCCACGCTTCGCGACTGTGCTATTCGGGCAAATAGGGAATTTAATTATCGCGTGGGGATTTTCGATTATAGAGTTTTAAATAAAGTTTTAGTTCAAAATAGCGCGATACCCTGTTATTTGAAAGTTGAAACTAAGTTTCAACTTTTGAAATTAAGAACTGGAACCAACAAAATTAAACGGCTTCGTTTCTTAGATTTAAAAAAATCGATTCCGATTCCGGTTTCCAAGCTTTCAAACATTTGGCGTCCCCTGTTTAAAAATAATCCGCAAATTCGTTACACCGGAGTCTCAAAATAAAATAGATTATCAAAATTGTATATTGAGCAAATTACTTCTTACGAAAGCGATCCATTCCACATTTTATTGTGACGAAAACCTAACCTAAAACAGAAAAGAAAATGTCCACACATTGTAGCACCCCCAGACTTAATTTTATTTCTGCAGATTTGCAGTGTTACTTGAGATACTTTATTTGAAATACACCAACAAAATTAATAAAATTGGCTCTAAAACACAAAACAAAAAGAAATATTTTTTTCCCAAAATATTCCATTTTGAAAAATAAATATTCCACTTTTATATTCAAATATTTTTTGAAAAAAACTATTCCACTTAGATGAAAAATATTCCAGAAGTGGAATTTTATATTCCAAAAAAAAAATTTTTTCCTTAAGACCCTATTTTGACCTATTTAAATGTGGGCTTGGAATAGTAAAAATTTTATGTTTGCCGAGCTATAACTTTTAATACCCCACAACAAAATGTTGTAGCTATAAATTGTCTTCATTATTGGTAATACGTCGGGTCAACGTGCATACTAAGGCATTCAATCCCGGGATCCCGAAATCCCGGACGTTTTCTCAATCCCGGAAACCCGGGATTTTTAGTCCGGAATCCCGGGATTCAAAAAAGGCTTTTTTATGCATTGTTTAAAATATGTTTGACGGTTTTCTACAAAAATACAGCCGTGCATTTACATCCAATCTAATTGGTAAATTAAAAAAACCCACTTTTGCAGATTTAGACACAAAAATTGACAACATTTTTGTCAATAACGGTTAACAAACAATTTTTACCGATCTGAATAAAATTTTTTGAATTTAAACAATTTTTTTTTTACAAAGAAGATATATGTTTTAAACAACAATTCGTGTATCCGTTCTAGCTATAATACTAAAACTACTGAAAGTAACTTTTTCGTGTGTAGCATGACATGGAGCTGGCAGAATTTTATGATAAAATTCAGATTCAGGTGGCAAAAAAAAATTATTTGTTCGATCAATGTAATTTAAAAAGAATTACTTTTTGTTCGACTTATTTATATTAAATATTATTTGTTTTGTTTAATAAATATTATTTCTTTGTCGAATTAAAATGAAATTAAACTTAAAATATTGTTGCAACAATTTTTTCTTTAATTTTATATTAATTATTGTATTTAATTGGAAAATCCCGAACAAATCCCGGGATCCCGGGATTGTAATTCAAATCCCGAAATCCCTGGATTTTCAAAAACACTTCGGGATTGAATGTCTTAGTGCATACCCACCGTTTTCAAGATATAACATGAAAACCAGATTTACACAACTTTGACACGTTATATAATAAAAGCTATCAACCTTACAAAAACCCTTCTCTAGTCTATGCGGTGTATTTCTCTTCAAAACGATACCAGGAGATTTCCCATAGGATGCACCGTTGAATACTTTTACCCGGCAGATTTGAACAAGTACAACTTTTGATCTTAAGCAATTCTAGTACAAACATTCTTTGTATGTACAATTTATGAATTATTTTTTAAGTGTATATGTCCGTTCCGTAGTCACTCTGTACAAATTTATTTTTTGATATACAATGTAAAAACTGATCGCGGTACGGATTCAGTCTAAGACACTAGTACCTTTAATTTTATAAACTGTTATGAACAAACGAATGTATCCAATGTCAAAAATATATACATATATATGAGTCCCAATAAACTTGTTTTATTGTTTGAGGAAAAAATTTTGTATACCAAAATTTTTTTTTTGGATCCTTTATCTATGTTGGTGTCCTTTTCAGAAAATAAATCAAAATCAGTATTCATGATTAAAAATTTAAAAATTGTTTTTTTTAATTCAGGGATTAATATTATGTGACCGTCACGTGACCCTCATATGACCGGTCACATGACCACGGCACATCACTAATCTTTTTACACGTTAATTCATTAATCGTTTGAAACTAGGGATGTCAATTTTCGAGACCTTTGCCAATCCCGGGATTTTCGGATTAGTCCCGGTGTTTAAGCCAAAAACACCCTGTCTGCCACCCTGTATACGGAATTGTACGGAAATAATTTGAAAAGTTTCGGTGTGGATAGCTTGCATTGGTATCCGATCCTGATCTACCTTTGTGTGCAACGATTGCCTCAAAACACGGTAGTTATCTGGGAGCAGGGTATCACCGACAAAGCTTAAATTCCCAAGTAGAGTGACTTGGACCTATTCTTAACAGATAGGTTTAGGACCCTTGAATGTTTGGACATGAGGGCTCCTACTTGCAGTAGTTCTCTTTCGAGAAAATCTTCAATTTTAAGTCAAACTCAAAATAATCCGCGAAAGTTCAATTCGTATCATGGTAAGGTAGCTAACAATAATAATTGTGGACTTTGTCCCCGCCAACAACATTCGTTGCGCGTTTGCAAGCGTTTCTTGGATTTGAGTGTCGCCGATCGGTACTCCAATGTCAAGCGCCTTAATTACTGCGTAAATTGTTTAGCGAAAAATCACGATGTGAAAAGTTGTAAGATTACTTACAGCTGCTCCACTTGTCTGAACCGTCAACATACTCTTCTGCATAGGGACGTGGCGCAGCAGCCCGCTCCCCAACCTTCGCAAAATAATTTTCCTTCAGGGTCACGCCCTCTAAATAATAACGCATCGCAATTTCTCCATCAGGGTCACGCCCTAGTGATAGCCATAATTCCCAAACTTTTCACCAACAATTACAGTCCACTTCTCTCCAAGCTGAGCCTCCTGCAGGTACTCAGAAATGCTTCACCCCTTGCGCTACTAATGTCCTCTTAGGCACAGCCATGGTGAACATTTGCCACTTGGGCACTGTCTACTCAGCACGTGCGCTGATAGACTCTGCGTCAGAAGCTTCTTTTATTTCTGACCACATGCGGAAGTTATTGAAACTTCCCGCAACTGCAACTCAATCCAGAATTTCTGGAATTAATCAGTCGTTTTCTGCTACGGGTCTCCTTTAGATTTGAATATACAAATCGAAGCAGTGGCTTTTGTTTTGCCTCGCATTACGAACAATAAGTAACGGAGGGTAACGTTACTATCGCATCACCCAAATTTCTTGTTTTTCTACTGAGGTTTCCTGTCCTACGGATGAAACCTTAGATAAAAGGCTCAAAAAATTCTGGGAACTTGTGGAGGTTCCCAAGAAAAAGTTCGTATCTGCGGCCGATAAGTTCTACGAAGACAATTTCGTTATGACTACCCGGCGTGACCTATCGGGACGTTACATTGTAACTCTACCTTTTAAGTCGAATTTTCCATCTGAGATTCGGCTTGGCTACTCACGAAATATAGCACTTAAACAGTTTCTCCGAAACGAAGCATCTCTACTGCGAAAGCCAGATTTTAAGGCACTTTACGATGCCATCATATCATAGTATGGTGACCTTCAGCATATGAAACAAGTCCCTGCTGCACCTTTTGAATACAGTCCTTCCCACTGTTATTTACCTCATCATTCTGTTATTAAACCTGACAGTCGAACTACAGCGATTCGCGTTGTTTTTAATGCAACCAACTCCACTTCGAATAAGTGCAGCTTGAATGATGCATATTGTCCCTGTCTTGCAGGCCGATTTGCCTTTTTTGCTGTACCAAATTGTATTCAATAGTGACATCCAAAAGATGTACCGTCAAATTCTTGTGGATCCGAAACATAGTCCCTTCCGAAGAATTTTGTTCAGACGTTCAATTAATGAAGAGGTTTCCGATTTTGGGCTTCAGACAGTAACTTTTGGGGTGAATTGCGCGTCTTTTCTTGCAATACGTACACTTCTCCAACTAGCTAACGATGTTCAGAGCACTCATCCTTTGGCGGCGCGGATTCTTCGAAAGTCTATGTATGTAGACGATGCGCTCGCTGGTGCCCATGATGTGGCCACAGCGATCAAGGCACGAGATGAATTGACATCAGCCTTGGCGTCAGCTGGTTTTTCATTGCGAAAGTGGACATCCAACTGTAAAGCAATTCTGCGGGATCTGCCTAAAGACCATCTACTTGATGAAGAATTTTTGGACTTTGATGCCACCAGCAATGTCAAAACTCTTGGGGTGCGCCGGAACGCTAGGTTAGATGAGTTTTACTTTATTGCCCCAACCCCCCCCCCCCCCCCCATTAGAACAAAAATCGTCGTATTCTAAGCGGGAAGTACTGTCGCTGATAGCAAAATTATTTGATCCAGTTGGATGGCTTGCGCCTATTGTTGTCGATGCAAAAATTGTAATGCAGCAAGTTTGGTTGGCCAACATTGATAAATGGAAGGAGTTCTTGAATAATTACACTTCCATTAATTTGATTAAAATCCCTCGGTGGGTTCATGCTTCTTGCGATGCTTCCGAAAAAGCATACGCGGCGGCCATCTATATTCGTGTTCAAAAATCCTCCTCGGACATTACTACTCATTTGTTGACTTCAAAGGCCAAAGTAGCACCTGTAAAAACTCTTTCCCTCTCTCGATTGGAACTCTGTGGAGCGGTTTTGTCGTCCGAAATATTTTATTCCCTTCCAAATGAGTTTGAAATCGAAATCGAAAAAATTTATTGTTTGACCAATTCGATGATTGTCTTATCCTGGTTACAAAAGCCACCTTGTATGTGGACTGCCTTTGTCGCCAATCGCGATTAACAAACAATTTTTACCGATCTGAATAAAATTTTTTGAATTTAAACAATTTTTTTTTTACAAAGAAGATATATGTTTTAAACAACAATTCGTGTATCCGTTCTAGCTATAATACTAAAACTACTGAAAGTAACTTTTTCGTGTGTAGCATGACATGGAGCTGGCAGAATTTTATGATAATATTCAGATTCAGGTGGCAAAAAAAAATTATTTGCTCGATCAATGTAATTTAAAAAGAATTACTTTTTGTTCGACTTATTTATATTAAATATTATTTGTTTTGTTTAATGCTATATTTAATAAATATTATTTCTTTGTCGAATCAAAATGAAATTAAACTTAAAATATTGTTGCAACAATTTTTTCTTTAATTTTATATTAATTATTGTATTTAATTGGAAAATCCCGAACAAATCCCGGGATCCCGGGATTGTAATTCAAATCCCGAAATCCCTGGATTTTCAAAAACACTTCGGGATTGAATGTCTTAGTGCATACCCACCGTTTTCAAGATATAACATGAAAACCAGATTTACACAACTTTGACACGTTATATAATAAAAGCTATCAACCTTACAAAAACCCTTCTCTAGTCTATGCGGTGTATTTCTCTTCAAAACGATACCAGGAGATTTCCCATAGGATGCACCGTTGAATACTTTTACCCGGCAGATTTGAACAAGTACAACTTTTGATCTTAAGCAATTCTAGTACAAACATTCTTTGTATGTACAATTTATGAATTATTTTTTAAGTGTAAATGTCCGTTCCGTAGTCACTCTGTACAAATTTATTTTTTGATATACAATGTAAAAACTGATCGCGGTACGGATTCAGTCTAAGACACTAGTACCTTTAATTTTATAAACTGTTATGAACAAACGAATGTATCCAATGTCAAAAATATATACATATATATGAGTCCCAATAAACTTGTTTTATTGTTTGAGGAAAAAATTTTGTATACCAAAATTTTTTTTTTGGATCCTTTATCTATGTTGGTGTCCTTTTCAGAAAATAAATCAAAATCAGTATTCATGATTAAAAATTTAAAAATTGTTTTTTTTAATTCAGGGATTAATATTATGTGACCGTCACGTGACCCTCATATGACCGGTCACATGACCACGGCACATCACTAATCTTTTTACACGTTAATTCATTAATCGTTTGAAACTAGGGATGTCAATTTTCGAGACCTTTGCCAATCCCGGGATTTTCGGATTAGTCCCGGTGTTTAAGCCAAAAACACCCTGTCTGCCACCCTGTATACGGAATTGTACGGAAATAATTTGAAAAGTTTCGGTGTGGATAGCTTGCATTGGGATCCGATCCTGATCTACCTTTGTGTGCAACGATTGCCTCAAAGCACGGTAGTTATCTGGGAGCAGGGTATCACCGACAAAGCTTAAATTCCCAAGTGGAGTGACTTGGACCTATTCTTAACAGAAAGGTTTAGGACCCTTGAATGTTTGGACATGAGGGCTCCTACTTGCAGTAGTTCTCTTTCGAGAAAATCTTCAATTTTAAGTCAAACTCAAAATAATCCGCGAAAGTTCAATTCGTATCATGGTAAGGTAGCTAACAATAATAATTGTGGACTTTGTCCCCGCCAACAACATTCGTTGCGCGTTTGCAAGCGTTTCTTGGATATGAGTGTCGCCGATCGGTACTCCAATGTCAAGCGCCTTAATTACTGCGTAAATTGTTTAGCGAAAAATCACGATGTGAAAAGTTGTAAGAGTACTTACAGCTGCTCCACTTGTCTGAACCGTCAACATACTCTTCTGCAGAGGGACGTGGCGCAGCAGCCCGCTCCCCAACCTTCGCAAAATAATTTTCCTTCAGGGTCACGCCCTCTAAATAATAACGCATCGCAATTTCTCCATCAGGGTCACGCCCTAGTGATAGCCATAATTCCCAAACTTTTCACCAACAATTACAGTCCACTTCTCTCCAAGCTGAGCCTCCTGTTGGTACTCAGAAATGCTTCACCCCTTGCGCTACTAATGTCCTCTTAGGCACAGCCATGGTGAACATTTGCCACTTGGGCACTGTCTACTCAGCACGTGCGCTGATAGACTCTGCGTCAGAAGCTTCTTTTATTTCTGACCACATGCGGAAGTTATTGAAACTTCCCGCAACTGCAACTCAATCCAGAATTTCTGGAATTAATCAGTCGTTTTCTGCTACGTCTAGCAAACAGTGTCGTTTCACTATCGGGTCTCCTTTAGATTTGAATATACAAATCGAAGCAGTGGCTTTTGTGTTGCCTCGCATTACGAACAATAAGTAACGGAGGGTAACGTTACTATCGCATCACCCAAATTTCTTGTTTTGCTACTGAGGTTTCCTGTCCTACGGATGAAACCTTAGATAAAAGGCTCAAAAAATTCTGGGAACTTGAGGAGGTTCCCAAGAAAAAGTTCGTATCTGCGGCCGATAAGTTCTACGAAGACAATTTCGTTATGACTACCCGGCGTGACCTATCGGGACGTTACATTGTAACTCTACCTTTTAAGTCGAATTTTCCATCTGAGATTCGGCTTGGCTACTCACGAAATATAGCACTTAAACAGTTTCTCCGAAACGAAGCATCTCTACTGCGAAAGCCAGATTTTAAGGCACTTTACGATGCCATCATATCATAGTATGGTGACCTTCAGCATATGAAACAAGTCCCTGCTGCACCTTTTGAATACAGTCCTTCCCACTGTTATTTACCTCATCATCCTGTTATTAAACCTGACAGTCGAACTACAGCGATTCGCGTTGTTTTTAACGCGAATCCACTTCGAATAAGTGCAGCTTGAATGATGCATATTGTCCCTGTCTTGCAGGCCGATTTGCCTTTTTTGCTGTACCAAATTGTATTCAATAGTGACATCCAAAAGATGTACCGTCAAATTCTTGTGGATCCGAAACATAGTCCCTTCCAAAGAATTTTGTTCAGACGTTCAATTAATGAAGAGGTTTCCGATTTTGGGCTTCAGACAGTAACTTTTGGGGTGAATTGCGCGTCTTTTCTTGCAATACGTACACTTCTCCAACTAGCTAACGATGTTCAGAGCACTCATCCTTTGGCGGCGCGGATTCTTCGAAAGTCTATGTATGTAGACGATGCGCTCGCTGGTGCCCATGATTAGGCCACAGCGATCAAGGCACGTGATGAATTGACATCAGCCTTGGCGTCAGCTGGTTTTTCATTGCGAAAGTGGACATCCAACTGTAAAGCAATTCTGCGGGATCTGCCTAAAGACCATCTACTTGATGAAGAATTTTTGGACTTTGATGCCACCAGCAATGTGAAAACTCTTGGGGTGCGCCGGAACGCTAGGTTAGATGAGTTTTACTTTATTGCCCCCCCCCCCCCCCCCCCCCATTAGAACAAAAATCGTCGTATTCTAAGCGGGAAGTACTGTCGCTGATAGCAAAATTATTTGATCCAGTTGGATGGCTTGCGCCTATTGTTGTCGATGCAAAAATTGTAATGCAGCAAGTTTGGTTGGCCAACATTGATAAATGGAAGGAGTTCTTGAATAATTACACTTCCATTAATTTGATTAAAATCCCTCGGTGGGTTCATGCTTCTTGCGATGCTTCCGAAAAAGAATACGCGGCGGCCATCTATATTCGTGTTCAAAAATCCGCCTCGGACATTACTATTCATTTGTTGACTTCAAAGGCCAAAGTAGCACCTGTAAAAACTCTTTCCCTCTCTCGATTGGAACTCTGTGGAGCGGTTTTGTCGTCCGAAATATTTTATTCCCTTCCAAATGAGTTTGAAATCGAAATCGAAAAAATTTATTGTTTGGCCAATTCGATGATTGTCTTATCCTGGTTACAAAAGCCACCTTGTATGTGGACTACCTTTGTCGCCAATCGCGATTCCGAAATGCAGGAATTCGCCTCCATACACACTTGGTCTCACGTGGACACCCACGAAAACACTGCCGACTTAGTCAGCAGAGGGGTATCGCCTCAAGATTTCCTTAAAAATGCTCTTTGGTGGCACGGCCCTCAACGGTTGAGCCTAACCCAATCCCAATGGCCGAATCTTTCGCTAGAAGACCTTGATACTTCAGTCGAAATGAAGTCTATTAAGTCGCATGCGACTGTTATTGACAACTACGAGGATATTCTTGATAGGATCTCGTCGCTTTCGCGTGCACTGCGTGTGATAGCCTACATGCTACGGTTCTATAATCGGACGCATCCTACTTGAAAATCTTCTTCTCGCTTTGAATCTCGTTGCCTCTCGGGCTCCGAGATCAGGCAGGTAGAATACGCCTGTCTAGTTTATGTCAGAAAGCTCATTTTAATTCAGATTACGACAATCTGCTCGAGGAACGGCCCTTAGGCGCAAAAAGCCGTGTTTTACCCTTAAACCCGTACTTGAACCGCAATCAGGTCATGCGCATTAATGGCCGTTTGGTAAACTCACCAGTTTAGACCGTCATTAGACCGTCCTTTTCAGAATACGGCCGAAAGAATATGTCACGAAAGATTATGTTTATGTTTTTGTTTGCTTCTCAACAAAGGCTATTCACTTAGAGGTCACTAGTGACCTATCAACTCCCACCTTTCTTGCGGCTTTTTACCGCTTTACTTCTCGTCGGGGTTGCCCCGAAAAAATTTTCTCCGACAACGGTACCAACTTTGTAGGCGCCGCTAGAATACTAAAGAAACAATTTTCTCAATTACGTTGCTGTCAATTCCTTCCATCACAGCAACTTGTTCTGGAACTTTATTCCCGGTGGAGCGCCTCATATGGGTGGGCTCTGGGAGGCGGGCGTTAAAAGCTTCAAAGAAAACTTCCGGAAGATGCCGCAGGCACACAGATATACGTTTGAAGAGTTTTCTACCCTTCTCACACGTATTGAGGCGTGCCTAAATTCTCGTCCGCTTAGTCCTTTGTCCGAGAACCCCGTAGAGCTTTCCGCCTTAACACCTGGTCACTTTCTTATTGGTGGTCCGCTACTAGCTCCAGCTGAACCCTGTCTGACTGATAACCATATCAGTATTGTCAACAGGTGGCAAAAAATTAAGGCCATAAGCCAACAATTTACTTTGAGATGGAAGGAGGAATACCTAAAGGAGCTCCACAAACGTTACAAGTAGAAGTTTCCCACGCGTGACTTAGCGGTGGACGATTTAGTGGTAGTTCGACTCGAAAACCTATCAACAACCGAATGGCGATTAGGACAAGTAACAAAAATTTATCTCGGTCATGACAGACGCGTCCGGGTTGTGGACGTGCGCACGGAACGCGGCACAATAACGCGCCCGTTAGTAAAATTAATTGTCCTTCCGAATTAAGTCTCTGTTCACTAATTCTTCCTCTATTAACTCTCCGCCTCAACTGTTTTCTCTTTTCTCGTATGCTCGTTCTGCTATATAATTATGGACAAATCCAGAACCAGCTCCGACTCGGCCAAGAAGTACGTATGTGCGTTGTGACAGCGCAACCACTCCTTGTGCTTCTGCAAGCGATTCCACGCGTTGAATCTTTGGAATCTTGGGTTTCCGGTCAGAATAAGATCATTTTAAAAATGTGAACTAGAACTTGTATTGCATGTCCCGAACGAAGTTCGATGTATTTTTTGATCCGATTTCCATTTAAACAAAATGGATTTGAGTGCGTTATAGTCTACCAATCAAATCAAATGAAACACGTGAAATCTCAAATTTTCCTTCAATAAATTTCTGAACAACTTGTTTATATTTCACAAAAAATATCCTACTTTTCGAAGTACTTTCCTGAATGCTAATAAACATTTTTTGGATAAAAAATTACGGTCCTTGCTAAAACTAAACTATTCACTAAATTTATAAATTTAAAAAAAAAAATAAATTTAATTGATTAATTTTTTTTATTATAGAAATCATATTTTTGAAAAAATTGCTTAAAAAACTTGTCTCGTAAATCCCGGGATTAGTCAGTGCGAATCCCGGGATTTCCGGGACTAGCAAAGAGGCGGGATGCCGGGATTGACATGCCTATTTGAAACATAATTTCGCGGAGCTCTCGGTTTCATTTGAAAGCTGAGTTCAATAGCTAACGAGAGTTTCAAACGGAACTTAAAAATTCCGAAAAAGAATTTTGGCAGTCGATCTAGCAAAAGTCTCGAAAATCGACTATAAAAAGTTTGGATCGGTAGTAAAGCGGCGATATGGACACTTGGTGGCACGGTGTACCAACACAGAGCGCCAGTTGCTAACATAGGCTTCACCTGTGTGAAATTCGATGGAATTTACGTTTTTTCGTGCTATGCTCCAACTAGTCTGGCCATACGGCAGTATGAACGATGCTAACGGAGTTGGTGATGGAAACACAAACAAAGTCCCCGGTAATTATTGCTGGTAACTTCAATGCGTGGTCTACAACATGGTACAGTAGAAGCATAAACCACAGGGGCAGGATTCTAATGGAGTGTTTTCCGTCGTTGGATGTCGAGCTCCTAAACAACGGACAACACACATTCGAGGCAGGGACGAAGCGGTCTGTAGTGTACCTTACCTTAGCGCACAATTCGATAGCACCCAACAGCATATGGAGTATAGGCGATACGCACAGCGACCATCGAGCCATTGTCATCGATATACAAAGCATCGTTCGGCCGCGGAAAATATCTATAGTGTAGACTAAGGATTGGAAGCAACATGCCTTTGATGCAGAAGTATTTCAGTAGGTGTGGAACGAAGTGGAGACGTTTGACGACGAAGCCACCAAAAAGCTATCGGGGTGATCGCGGCAATGCCGCCGGTAGATATATTGGCTTGCAAACTTCAGCGTATCTACGCAGCAGGAGCAAATAAATCGAAGGCGAACGAGAGGCTATTTAGCATAAAGGAACGGTAACGACGGTGGGAAAGGTCTGACAAAGGAAGATGGACATTTTCCTTGATTCCAGACGTCAGTAGCTGAGTGTGTCAAAGTTAATATACCCTGTCACAGTAGTGTGTGGCAGGGTATATTGGCTATCGAGTCATTTTATGTCTGTTTAGTGAAAATACATACCCCATCATGAATAATGCTCTTGAATGTATGCTCAAGCTTCTTCTTTAATCGGTATGATTGCAAAATATCAATTATACCCACGAACAAAAGCAAGCGCTCGCCCTTTTCACTTCTAGCGGGTATACCACCGGGCCTACAAAGTAATATTCGATTAATGGAATACAACTAAAAAATAATGTTCAGTTTTTCTTACGGTACATCCTCTTCATCATCGATGGGCTCACTTTCCGCTTGAATACTTTCCATAGCCGTCGAATGCGCCACCAATCGTTGCCGATTTACTGACCTATATAATGCACTGGTAACCATAGTCAAAATTCTTTGAGAAGTGTAAAATATAAGAGCTTACCTGTTCCGATTAATGCCGATTGCAGCATCATGATCTCGACCTTCCATTCCCATATAATGGTCAACTTCGGCGGAATCGTCTATGTCAGAGTCATCTGGCTGAAGTGTTTTTAAGTTCATGCGTTCACTCTGTTTTTCCTTGCTGGACAAATCCAGATTGTGGACGCCCACAAGTAGTGAGTAATCCATTATCTTAAACGACTCTAGGACAGTACAGTCGCGCTGTATCGTCTTGACTAGTGCGCTGTACGTCTCAGCCTCGAGAAATATTCCGTTAGGGTGATGTTCCATGAAGTCCAGGTCCTTGTAGGTTGGAGATTTTTTGCCGCGCTCTGCTTTTGATGCCTTCCTTTTAAATGTGGACCCCTTAAGATCATACTTTAAATGCATCTTTACATAAGAGGGCAGTAAATTATTCATTACAACCAATCGAATGTTTTTACTGTTGCTCGTCTGGAGGCAGTAGAGGCCAAAAAACTTCGGTAAGAGCGTTCGAGGATTTTGATTCAAATTCATGTAGTATCTGAAATGTGTCACTAATTAATTTTTTCGTGTTGTAAAATAACAATTGAGACGATGCTTACCCAGGCAGTAACTTCTGTAAGAATTCTCCTTCCTTATGTTGCACTGTTTTGATAATGAATTCGTCATCATTGGTCAAATAGAATATGGACCCGGAAGCACCGGGATTCGACAATGCGCGCAAAGGCGATGAACACATCGACATCTGAAAAGAGGAATGCTTCTTGTAGCATAAACTATGACAAAAACTTATAAGATAGCATGGTCCAAATCTAACTTTGTTCGCTGGAAATCCACGATCGTCCCAAAAACAGTCCCATTTCGGTAGAAAAAAAATGCACAACAAAACTTGGGCCTCCCTAGGTCAACATTAACACATGCCACTCGAGCCTCGAATTTTTCAAAACTCGGAGTAAAGCCTATAGTGAAGGTAATTTAATAGAAATGATAGAAAACTATTCAAAGAATAAATCCTTCTATAAGGAGCGGTTTTTTACGGACCCCCAACAACTTCAGGTAATGGACAAAGTGCCAAAACATTTTTTAGGATTTTTTTAAAAAAATTAGTAACTACTTCAATTAAAAAAGTTTTAACAAATTTTGTGGTCACACATAGCAATTAAAAACTTGAACGAATATTTGTATACTCCCACTCACACTGAGGCAGGGTATATTAACTTTGACACAACGGAAAAGTATATATATATATCAAAATCAACTCCTGAGTCGATTTAGCCATGACCGTCCGCAGAATCCGGTCGCAGCTTTGGAGATATCGACTTGAAACTTTGGGTACATGTTTTTCTCCTCTAAACTTAGATCAAGTTCGAGGATCAGTAGAACCGGACCAAAACTAGGGTGGCTCCCACCAGTGATGTCAGGTTGACGTCTTTGACGTCATTTTGACGTTTTTCGACCCAAATGACGTTTTGACTTTTTTTGCTTAAAAATTACGTTTTCAAAGAATTTTTACCGTTTTTTTGGTTTACAAGTGACGTTTTTTCATGTGTTACGATTGAAAAATATAATAAATTAGAATTACTTTCAAGTTAAAAAATACTTTGTATATGCAAAATTTGTTTATTGAATAAATATTAATTTTTTATCATGGTACATATATCATGAGTATTCCGATACCTTAAAGCACAACCATACTATGTCCGTTTTTTCGAAATTGAGTTTTTGACATTTTTCATTCCTGGAAAAAAGCTTCGAATAGGCTATTGTGGTTTGTGAAAATCTGACCGGAAGTTGTTAAAAAACATCTATGTCCACAGTAGGATTTATTTCGTGTGCACAAAAGCACAATGTCCAAATTTGTAGTGGTTTTTTTGGCTTATTTCATAAAAATATAAAAAAAAGTTATTGAGAGCACAATCATCCTATGTCCGTTTTCGAGAAAATCGAGTTTTTGGCAGGTTTGGATTCCTGAGAAGAAGCTGCATCAAACAGGCTATAGTGGTTTGTGGGAATCGTAATGAAAGTAATTGAAAAATGAGGAAATAAAAATAAATTTAAATTTAAGAGTTTTGAAAAATGGATATAGGATGGTTGAGCTTTAAGGTATCGATTTTCAAACTGTGAAATTTGATTGTTTGATATGAAAATTAACCAGCTCCATCTAGTGTTTCAAGCTATAAATTATTTTTGGTTTGTGTTTTTGATAAATAAACAAATTTAATTTCAAGGAGCACAGTTATACTATGTCCAGAAAATTGTATTGGACATAGTATAATTGTTCAAAATAATTTAAATTTGTATGAAAACTAATGTGAGTGTCACAGAATAATACCATTTAATTTAAAACCATGCCGAGTTTTCACTCAAACTTTTTTTCAGTACTCTAAAGGTGGACTAAGCTGCATAAATGAAGTATTGAACCAAGAAAACCAAATTGCAATAAAAACGAAAAATTAATTTCAAAACTTGTTTTCTATAGTTTTGAAAAAATAGACATATAATGGTTGTGCTTAAGGTATCGATTTGTTTCTATAAAGCGTTTTTTAGGTGGGGTGACATTACGTCCACGGACATAATGTCCATGGACTTTATGTCCGCATCGCAAACGGACATAAGGTCCGTGGACCTTAAGTCTGTTTGGGAATGGACATTATGTCTGTTTCAAATAGGACATTATGTCCATGGACTTTATAACCATACCGATGAGACATAAAGTCCATGGACATTATGACCGTCCGAAGCGGACGTAATGTCCAAACACCAAAAATTTTTTAACAAATTTTCAAATATGTATGTGCCTTTTTTGAAAAGTTGTATGACTCCAACCTTTTCGGTGAAAGGAAAAACAGGTTCCCATTGGAAAAGTTCCCTAAAAAAGGAAGTGTAATGAAAAAGTAATTTATTTAACTCTTTTTTTATGTATTTGAGAAAGGTTTAAATGTATTTAATATAACAATAATAAACTTGAGAAAAATAAATTCAAATAAAAATGCAAAATAAATCAATAAATTCTTTTTCACAGTATATGTACGATGTATGCATAAATGGAAAACAAAGAAGCCAATTAAATATAAACTTTGGAAGAGTTCAGAACAATTTGTCTGCAATAGGGACATAACACTTTATATTCGCCCCGGAGTTGTTCCTCATTGCGTCTTCGCAAATAGTCGAATAATAGCTGGAGCATACTTTTAGATGGTTGCAGGGTTGCAATAAAGTGTCCCTCGGCCTGTCGCAACAAATTATACATTGGATTGATTGCGAGTCAGGCATTGAATATTCAGTGGCTGCCTCTTCCTGGATTTCTTCATCAATATCATCATTCCCATTAGGGCTGATGATATTGATGTTGAAAATACCGTACATGAAACCTGTTTTCATATTTTGGAATTTGTCGTTTTCATTAACAAGAAATGATTCTCGAGTCAATGAGTAAAATTTTGGACCTTAAGTCGACGAAAAGAGACGTAATGTAGAAATGGACGTTACGTCTTTTAGAAACAGACATAATGTCCAAATGGACTTTTTGTCTGGTCCAAATAGACATAACGTCCATTTGGACTTTATGTCCATTCTGAAAGACGTAAGGTTCATGGACATTATGTCCGTTTCGCGTTGGACCTCATGTCCGTTTGCGATGCGGACATAAAGTCCATGGACATTATGTCTGTTTGGAACGGACATGAACGGTCATAATGTCCATGGACATTATGTCACCCCACCGTTTTTTAACTTGAGAGTATGTATTTATGGATTCAACATTTTTCAACCGAATTTGATTCTTAAGCTACGGTCAGATTAGGCAAATATTTGCCCAAATACACTCAGATATTTTTAAAATCACCTAAAATCGTATGTGACTGAACTAGTATTTTATTTTACTGAGTGTATATTCCCAGTATTTGGGCAAATATTTGCCTAATCTGACCGTAGCTTTAGCAGCTCGTTGAACAGCTACTTGAATTTAGAAAAAATTTTATTTTCAAGAAGGAAAAGACAACATAAATCTAATACACACATTAACAAGGCGATGATTTGAAAAAGCCCAAAATCTTTCTAGATTCTTCATTTCCCTATTTCCCTATTGACTTTGTTTACATTGTTTACACTTTTGAGAACCTTACAATGTCAGCAATCAAATATTGCTGTTTTTTCTTAGCTATGGAACCCATATCGAGTTTTGGCTTGTTTCGCATTTGTCGTTTCATTAATAACCACAGGGACTTTTGGATTGCGGACAGCGGCCCGCAATGGGTTAAACAGTACTCGAACAGTAACTCTATTGCTGTTGGAGCTACTTTATTGCTGTTGGAGTACTCTAACAGCGGCCCAAAATGGGTTAAGGCTAGTCTAGAATAGTTATACCCTCATTAAAAACAAAATTTTTGGTCCATTTCAAACAGTTTGCAACTTTAAAATATTAATTCATAACAAAGGAAGTAATATTGGGACTGATGGACTTTTTCAGTTACAGTAATTTTTCTATTTTTTTAGTACTTAATGGGTTAATTTCAGAAGAAATTGCGTTATTAAGGCACTGTGTCGCGGTATAAAATCGCGACAAGAATGTTGTTGTTTTTATTGTTTGTTTTGTTATGTTTTTTGTTTCCCTTTTGTTCGGGGCGACGGGCGAACAAAATCGAAGGAACAAAATCTCACACGCACTAACCGAAAGAACGCACTGCACGATTTTATTGAATGTTAATTTTTCTTTTTATATAAATATATTTGTTTTGCTTAATTTGTTAAGCAAAACAAATTCGCCACTCGCGGGTGATATGCGACCGGCGCGCGGAAGAAGAAGGCTGAATATTTTGTTTAAGCTGTCAAAGTACTCTTGCTTTCTTCTCCTTTCTTTCGCTTTTGCTTTCGTTAAGTTAGCTCAGTGAGCGGCGGCGATCCGATGAGGGTATTGCCAGCCTCGCCATTACAATAGTAAAATGTCAAAACCTGGACTAAAGCTTTTGTACTTTTTGAACCTGTTTGAGGGAGAGGAATTTGAGAACATTTATGCTTTCGCCTATACGTACATGAGTGCCGCCAAAATGTATATTTCATTTTGGTGGGTGCAGGGGGGTATATGTAAATTTGCCAAACACACCTAGAAAAATCTGAAGAGATTTTTCGCATATAGGTATGGGTAAAGCCCCGACTGCGGACACTGGTTTCTGCGTAAGCCGCACTCTATGTATGTGGGGAGATAAATGGAAAGTGAGCGTCATAGGCGCTCATATATTCTAATTTCGTTTAGTTCTTTTTGAGCAGGGAAGAAGGAGAGTGGCAAAAGCTTTGGTTTTTCTTAAATTTAATTGAATTATTTGTTTCCAAAATTTGGATAATTTTCTTTCCTTTTTTTTTTTAAATTGTATTTTTTTGAGTGGTGAAGTGGAGCTGTTGCCATCGTCGGACTGTGGCTGGAGGACAAGTGGTCCAAAGGGAGTATTTTTGCGCTCTGGTTTAGTTTTGCCAGCTAGTGTTTATTTTACTTTATTTTATTTGTGGCAGTCGGCCATTTAGTGTTTTGAATTTGAGGAATTGAATAGAGTTGGACAGGTTGTGTTCGGTCGTGATTTATTTTGGTGAAGTGTTTCCGTCCAAGTAGTTTGCTTGGGATTTGTTTGGCCATTTTCCCCCCTCTTCCTTATTCCTTTTTTTTTTGTTTGTGTCGTCCCGCATCAGAGCCAAGTTGTTGCTGGACATCGAATTTTATCGAAGTCCAGCTGGTGAATAGATTCTGCAAGAATCGTGCGAGGGATTTCAGACAGGTTGGTCTGGTCCCGCAAATCAATTGCGTTTAAAGAAATATAATTTTTGGTGTACGAAAATTTTCTTTTGGGTGAATGTCGGTTTGTGTTGATTTTGAAAAAGGGGTTTGTGTTCGGTATTTTTTTCCTTGTGTCGGGAAAATGTCCGTTTCTTTTATATATAGTTATATATATACCTATATATATAGCTAGTTTTTAAAATAGTGTAGTTTAATATAGTGTAGTTTTTAAAAGAAGTTTATTTATCAGGTTTTCTTGTGTTCGTGTTGTTCGTTCGTCCGGGGATACCATACCGCGAGGGTCGTCTTAAATCCCACGCTTCGCGACTGTGCTTTTCGGGCAAATAGGGAATTTAATTATCGCGTGGGGATTTTTGATTTTAGTTTGTTTTAAAAAGTTTTAGTTCAAAATAGCGCGATAACTGTTTAGTTGAAAACAGATTACAGCTTGATAAATTTCCTTTAATTTTGTTACTTTTTTTCTAAAAATCTATGTAAATTTAATTTAAAAAAAAACACCCAAAAAATTTTAGTATTAAAATTTTATATTTGGTGTCGGTTAATCCAAATTAAGATTAACACAATACAATATTACAATGTTTTTACTATGTTTATTTAGTTTTTGAGTTTTGTGTTATCACTTGTCAGCATTACCGGGATAATACCGGTCGTACTAAAAACCAACCAATTTTTGACCAATAAAAATAGTTTTCTTTGGAAATTTGGTTTGACTTAAAACAGAATCTGCAAAAGTTTTGAGTCGGAAAAATCTAGTTTCCGAGATATTAATTTTAAAGGTGTCTTCATATTTTTATACCACCACACACACTGTGGCGGTGTATACTAACTTTGTCACAACGTTTGTAACGCCCATAAGGAGGCGTGTCCGGTATATAAAAGTATATATATTCTTGATCAGCATCACCGCCGGAGTCAATTTAGCCATGTCCGTCCGTCTGTCCGTCCGCACGATAGCGGTCGCAGTTTTGGAGATATCGATTTGAAACTTTGGGTACATGTTTTTTTCGTGAATACTGAGATCAAGTTCGAGAATCGGATAAAAACTGGGCGTGGCTCCCATACAAAATGGGGTCTTGAGACCAATTTTTTTTTGGTGGATTTGATTGGAAATATATAGAAACGGATTTTGGACATGGTCCGGGCTCCAAAACCACCTATAATTGGCTCAAAATAGGGTAATACTTAAATTGTATGAGTGGTACCACGCTCTTTTGACCAATCAAGTCCAAAGTATACCTTCCGAAGCTCACAAATAAACCTATGGTATTTGTATGGTTCTGAAACGTTTTTATATATTAAAATATATATATCCTCAAATCTGCGGCGAGCTTTTTCATACACTTCCACATGAGCTAGAGAGCTGAAATTTGGAACACTGATAGAACTCCGGTGACAATGCATTCTATCCATCAGAGGCGTAGGGGGCCGTGGGGTGACTCAAACCCCCTTTTTTTTAAACATGCCATAACATGCTATAACAAGTTTTTTAAAAAGCAGAAAATAAATTTCCTTTCAATTAATTTCAGCAATTTCGATTTAAAATTAAGGGTTTTTGGCGACTTTAAAATCTGCAATGATATTCGGAGGAAAGTACCCAAAAACCCTTAATTTTAAATCGAAATTGCTGAAATTAATTTAAAGGAAATTTATTTATTTTATATTTCCGTCTTTACTTCAAAAATTTTTTACAAAAAATCGAGATTTTTATACATTGCACACTAGTGCCCAAGGGTATATTGTTTTTGTCACACCGTTTGTAACGCCCATAAGGAGGCGTATCCGGTATGGAAAAGTATATATATTCTTGATCAGCATCACCTCCTGAGACGATTAGTCCATGTCCGTCTGCCCGTCTGTCCGTCTGTCTGTCATTTCGCACGATAACTGTCGCAGCTTCCAAAATTTTGGCATTCCTCTTATTTTGGCGAATGATTGGACGGTATTGAAAATGGGCAACATCGGATAAAAACCACGCCTACCTCCCATACAAAATGGCTGCCAAATTTGTATTATTTTCGGTTATCTTGAGAAATACTGAACCGATTTGGATGCGTTTTTTTGCATTGGGTTGGAAATGTGGTCGGGAACGGAATGGGAATGAAACTGGAACGAAATGGAATTGGACCGGAAAAAAATGGAATTGGAACGAAATTTTTAAATGGATCAGGAAACTAAAATTATCGATAAATATTGGAAAATTCTCGATGAAATATCTATAAATTATCGAAACATTAGCGATAAAAAATCGAAAAATTATCGATAAATTATCGAAAAATTATCGAAAAATTATCGAAAAATTATCGATAAATTATTGATAAATTATCGAAAAATTAATGATAAATTATCGGTAAATTATCGAAAAATTATCGAAAAATTATTGATAAATTATCGAAAAATTCGACTCTATCCTGGGACAAGCAGAAATTTATATTCATGCCAAATATTTTTTTTTATTTATATCAATTCTATTTCTAGAAATTTCTAAAAATTTTGGAAAACTACTTTAGACGTATACAAAAAAAAATTTGTTTCCTTGTATTAAAAACGAAACGCAGTGGTTAGACCTCCGCTTCACTATCAAAAGGTATCGGGTTCAACTCCCGCACGGGGTATTCAAAAATTTATATTTATGCGAAATATTTGTTTTTTATTATTTAAATCAATTCTATTTTTAGCAATTTCTATTTTGAAATACTCACTTTTTAAAAAAAACCTGAATCTTACTTTCAATTTATAAAAATATCTTTCTTAAAAACAAAGATTTTTACTAAAAAATGGAATTGGAACGAAATTTTTAAATGGATCAGGAAACTAAAATTATCGATAAATATTGGAAAATTCTCGATGAAATATCTATAAATTATCGAAACATTAGCGATAAAAAATCGAAAAATTATCGATAAATTATCGAAAAATTATCGAAAAATTATCGAAAAATTATCGATAAATTATTGATAAATTATCGAAAAATTAATGATAAATTATCGGTAAATTATCGAAAAATTATCGAAAAATTATTGATAAATTATCGAAAAATTCTCGATAAAAATGGAAAATTTTTCGATAAATTATTGAAAAATTATCGATAATAAAGCAATAAATTATCGAAAAATTATCAAAAAATGTTCGATAAAAAATCGATAAAATATCGAAAAATTATGAATAAAATATACATAAAATATCGAACAATTATCGATAATAAATCAATAAATTATCGAAAAATTATCAAAAAATGTTCGATAAAAAATCGATAAAATATCGAAAAATTATGAATAAAATATACATAAAATATCGAAAAACTATCAATAAAATACCGATTTTCGATAAAATTACTAACATATGTTCTCAGAACGTATCGTACTCGCATGTGCAGGGTACACTGAAAAAAAAGTGTACTCCAGTTAAGGAAGAATGCCTTAATCCAAAGAAAAAAGGGGAATGAAACAGCACTAAAGTCATGATAGCTTTGAAATTAGGGAACACTTTTACTTAAGATGAGTATATATTTTGACTTTAAATTTAATACTTATTTCTTTCATAACAGAAATATTTCTTTGAATTTAGTAAAAAGTTCTTTAATTCTAAAAAGTTTTCCTTCGTTTTTAAGACAAAAATTTCTCAAAAAATTTTTTTTTTATTGTATTTGTTCATTTTTTTATATTTTCTTTTTCTTTTTATTTTATATTTTTTAAAATCATATTTCATTTTATTAACTTAGATTAAATTTACAATTTATAGTGATAACAAATATGTACTTACGATTTCACTTCGGTGGGATTCGAACCTGCGACCTTTGGCGTTATGACAAGACCAATCAACAGACTGTGCTATAGACAGCATAATTGCGTTGGCGTCTAATTTTCACTACGTTTCACACCAGCGGCGGCCGTGGTGCAGCGGCTAGGACCTTTGCTTCCCGATCAAAAGGTATCAGGTTCGACTCTCGCCTGGGACAAGCAGAAATTTATATTCATGCCAAATATTTTTTTTTAATTATATCAATTCTATTTCTAGAAATTTCTAAAAATTTTGGAAAACTACATTAGACGTATACAAAACAATTTTTTTCCTTGTATTAAAAACAAACTTCTTTAAATAAAGTAAAAATTTACTAAAATTAGTAAAATCAGCAGCTGCTGTGGTGCAGTGGTTAAGACCTCCGCTTCACTATCAAAAGGTATCAGGTTCGACTCTATCCTGGGACAAGCAGAAATTTATATTCATGCCAAATATTTTTTTTTATTTATATCAATTCTATTTCTAGAAATTTCTAAAAATTTTGGAAAACTACTTTAGACGTATACAAAAAAAAATTTGTTTCCTTGTATTAAAAACGAAACGCAGTGGTTAGACCTCCGCTTCACTATCAAAAGGTATCGGGTTCAACTCCCGCACGGGGTATTCAAAAATTTATATTTATGCGAAATATTTGTTTTTTATTATTTAAATCAATTCTATTTTTAGCAATTTCTATTTTGAAATACTCACTTTTTAAAAAAAACCTGAATCTTACTTTCAATTTATAAAAATATCTTTCTTAAAAACAAAGATTTTTACTAAAAGTAAGTACAATTTTCTTTGAATTTAAAATAGGAAAATATTTATAAAAATTGAGGAATAAATACTAGAATTGAGGACACGTATACTAAAAAAAATATTTTTTCCATATATTAAAAACGAATTTCTTTAAATAAAGAAAAATGTAAACTTGTTTTAAAGAGGCGGTGATTTCCGTTTGAAGGTACTTTTACTTAAATTCAAGAATAATTCCTTAAAATTAGGAAAAATTCCTTAAATTAAGGAAAAAGTTTGTCCTTTAATCAAGCACCAAATTTACTTGGTTTTAAAGCTGTCTTTTTTTTCAGTGTATTATAGCTTCGGTCAGACCGAAGATAATTCTCTTACTAGTTTTTTATTCTGTTTTTTCTTGCTGTCGTTATTTTTGGCTAGTCGAATATCAGCTGTTCGTGTTTTGATTTCGATATTCATTGTTTATTTTGATTTCTGTGGAGTGCGATCAAAGTTACAATTGCATTTTTTTATAATGATTAAAAATAGGTTTAAGCATTTGCAACAATGCGTGGTTCCATGTCGTATTGGAAAAGATCGCGATGAAATAAAACTATTTCGATTTCCGGAAAAAAATTCGGAAATTTTTCGTGAGTGGACGCATAATTTAAAAATTAAAATAGATGACGTAAATAGTACATCTCGTGTTTGCAGTCGGCATTTTGACATATCGTGCATTGGGTCAAAACATTTAAAATTGGGTGCTGTTCCAACTGTTTTACTTGGTAATATATTAATTGTCCATTTGAATGTTGAACATTGTAATTGTTTACAAAATAATAAAAAACTATTAGGTCACGATGATGAAGATATCTATTATCCTGTACTAGAAACAGCAAAAAGAATTCAGGAGCGTAAATGTAAAGTTCCAATCTGCAAAACAACGTGTAAAGCCTACGATTTCATGAAAAAACCGACTAAAATTCCGGTTACCAACCCAATACACATTATATCGATGGAGTCCTTTAAAAAAATTAACACCAGGGATCAACGAGACTGTTGTTTTCAATCTTTGTCGAATGGTGTCGAAAATGCCACCAAGATCAAGAAATTGTTTGATGGTAACGGACACGCTCAGCGTCAGTACGTTTCATCGCTCTTTTCCTCTGAGCATGTCATATCTGGTGAGCAAAAAATCTCCGGGGTTTTTTTTTTTTATTGTCATAAACAATTTAATTTGTGAACTTGTAAATAATATCAATGATAAGGTCTACTGTTAAATTTAAAATGTTTAGGCTCAACTTTTAACTTTATCATTAGGCGAGCTACTGTATGACCTTGTCCTGCAAAATTAAAAAAAAATTACTTGAGTGTGGACGTGAAGTGAGAAGAATTGTCTCAGACCAAGGCCGAAATAATGTGAATTGCTATAGTCGTTTGAAGGAACATCCAACACACAACTATTTTACTCTTCATTCTAAGAAAATATATCTATTTTACGACTATTTGTTTAAAAGTTTGAGAAATTTGTTAATGTCTACTGACATTGAAACGAACGAAAGTATTGCTACTTGGAGCGTTCTTCGTGAGTTTTTTGAAATAGATGGACAGTGCTCCAAAATTAACGAACAAACATATTTATCCAAAATTATTTGACAAAATGAGGGTGTGTTTCGCAGTACAAACATTAAGTAAAACTGTAGCTAATGGTATTGGAGTGTGTATAGAGCAAAATCTTTTTAAGATTGAAAAAAATAAGCCTAATGCAGAAGCAACAAGAAAATTTATTGAAAAATTTAATGATGGTTTCGATCTATGTGACTCCAAAAATTTCGGCAGAAATGAAATGAAACAACCGGCTACAGGGGAAAACGGAAAGTTAAACGAAATAAAATCGTTTTTACAATTCATAAATTCTTTGAAGACACCTAAAAATAACAGAAGGGTTCAAAGCAACACTTACTGCAATTCATGACCTTGTTGATGATGTATTTGTAAATGATCAATCAATCAATTTTCTCTGTATTGGCAGAATCAATCAAGATTGCATTGAAAATTTGTTTTCCATATATCGGGCAAAGTTAGGGAAAAATACGAATCCATTAGTCAGAGAAATTCAATACCTCAGTGCTAGAGTTATATCAATGAAAATAACGACTTTACTAAAAATAAGAACTGCGAAGACGACGACGATCTCCAATTGGACTGGCATTTTTGTAATAATGATAATTCTAAAGAGGACATGGACAGCACTTATGGAATTTCAAATGACGGGAACAGCAATGAGTTGGAAATTATTGAAAATTGCTCCGAAATACAGTCCACTTCAACTTCTGTCTCCCATGCCGAAATAACGGCGGCACGCTATTTTGATGGGTATGAGATTAAGGCTAAATTGATTGGGAAAATTAATTGCAAAAAATGCGAAAGAATACTGGTCAAATTAGATAACTTAAATTTGGATTCAGAACTTTTCATAAAACTAAAAAAATATGGAAATGATAGCCAGTTTTTGAAAAATCCATCGGATGAGTTTTTTGACATATGCCAACTTCACTTCTCACTATTCCGAGAAATATTCAATAAACACAGCCAGGCACTAGCTATTAATGAGAAAATTATGCGGAGGTGTATTATTGAGTCAAATATGAAATTCCCTCATTGGTTCGCCAGCGAAGACCAATGTTCACAGCACAAAATAACTATTTTAGACCACCTAATCGTTGTTTTGCTACGTAAAATAGCTAAATGGGTTTTAGAAGATGAAGTTGAAAAAGCCAAACAAATTTTAAAACGCAAAAGGACCAATGTTGAGGATCGTCATAATTCCAATGTTAAGAAGCGAAACGACTCTTGAAATAATAAATGTCTGACAAATAAATTTGTAATTTATTTTGAATAAGAAACACTGTTCGACAACTAAAACTATTCTGGAATGAGGATAGTGTCATTAATACACTGAAAGAAAAATTTATTGCATTGGTTTTTAAAATAGAGCTTAAAACAAATTTGTTTAATTTTAAAACACGTGCGTTCAAACACGTGGTTGGCATTTGGCCTCTTTTAAGCCTAGTGTAACTGAAGAGAATATAATTGCATATATTGAGAATCATTCTGAGATTTGCTTTAAACATCTTGTCTATTTTAAGCCCGTTAAGAATGGTGCTCCTCTTGAAAATATAAGATTCGTCAAATTTAAAGTTGGTGTCTCTGCTTCATTTTATGTTGCTGAAACCCGAGTTGTGGCCGTCAAACGTAAAGGTTTGGCTATACAAGTTTTTTTTAAAGACAAGGAGAACCTCGGTCGAAGATGTACATTTTAATGCTGAGATAAGTGATGTTAGTTCTCTTAAGTTATACTATCAGAACATTTTTGGTACGCGTACCAAGGCGGTTGACGTTTATTTGTCTACGACTTCATGCGATTTTGATATCATTGTTCTAGTAGAGACATGGTTGAACTCAGACTTTTTCGATGCCGAGTATTTTGATACTCTTTATCAAACGGGATGCACTAGAGGCGCACAGTGTTTCAAAACTCTAATTTACGAGCTACTCAGCGAAAAATTGCTATGAATACAATAATATTGAAGCTAGGTTCGTGATATTTGGTACAAAGGTAGGCAAGGTCTGTTTAAAGAACATTAATTGAATGAAAGGGCGTGGCACCTCAATTAAAATATTATATCTCGGTAAATATTGATGCTAGAGTACTGAAATTTAGACAGCTAGATGCGTCAACTCCTTTGTGCTCTTTTGTTTTCAAAGGAAAAATGTAACGAAACAAATTTTGCAGTTTTCCTACTAATGAAGCGCAAAATTAATTTTTGTAATTTTTTTTGACTGCTTCAGGGTTTGGAAGTAGAAGTGGTTTTTCACCTCTGTTCACTTTTGCGCAACTTTGCGCCACTAGCGACATATGAACAATTCATAGATAAATATGTAATGAAAAATACAAAAAAAAATATTTATGGTTCAAGATGATTCAACAAAGTTCTACTCCAAAAACTTTTTACAAATGTTACCTAAAAAATTTTTTTTTACTTCAAAGTAAATTATTTGTATAAAAAAACTATTGTTACTATTGGCAAAAATTGTATCAATATACTTACTTAAAGAAACACTAGTCATGATGCAAAAAAAAAATTCGAGAAACACCTATTTTTCAGATTTTTACAATATATATTACACTTTTTCACGTATTGCAGTGCACACGTGCGCCTCAGTTTGATCACTGCACTTTGAATACCCATGGTACGTAAATCTAGTAAGCAATCAAGCTAGAAGTTTTGAATTTGCCTAATTGGATATCGGAGAATATTGAAATCGTGTTATACCGTTATTCTGTTGAAATTTTTTTTTTCTCAAAGTAGCTCGTAAATCGGAGTTTTGAAACACTGTGCGACGTTCCCTTGCCAGCATTTGTTGCTGGGAACTTCACCTGGCCCATTTCAATAGTAAAATTGCTCAGGGAAGAAATCTAAATGAGAGGAGATGAAAATGAATCCTTAAAGGCATCTTCCAGCACGTCAGACCAATATGCCTGAAAATGTTGGTCGGACCAAATCAACTTCTTTGTTTGCCAAGAAAATGTCAAATTCAATCAAGTCGCCAATCAATATAATATTCTACCTACATTCTACCTTAAATTTCTTCCCTGATCACTTTGGCGAGATTGGTGAACTTTTTCACTAGCAAATCTAGGGCTGAGGACCGTCGCACCCAAGGATATTGGAACGAAATGATGTTGGGCACTATTGAGTATTTCTCACTCCAGAAACTGATATTATACACAAAATGATAAATGTAACTTACGTAATGTTTAGTACCTACAATTTGCAATAAAACTGAAAAAATCCTGAAAAAGAGAAAAAATTTCATTTCAGGTTTTTTACTAAAATGCTTATAACTTACATTTTTTTAAACCGATTTTAATAAATAAGTGCACTTTTTCTTTAAAATAGATGGGCTTTCAACATCCTAGAAAGAAACTGGGATGAACAATTTTTGTTCTACTTAAAACTAGCGATAACAGCACAATTTATTTTTAAAATTTTGAAAAATTGTCGGTAAATCCATAATTGTTGTCCAAACCGATAATCTGGTTGGAAAGTTTTGTATGAGAGATAATTAGTCAATACAATTACCTTAAATTACTTTTTGTAATTGGACAATCGAAACCGGAGATATTTGCAATATTGTGTTTCAAAATGCAAAATATGCAAATAGTACAATATCTCCAAAACTATCCTACTTAAAATTTGTCCGACTTCATATTCGGATTCAGCGTCGGTTTTTACATAGAAATAACTATCAAAAGTCGAGGATACATTTTGCTGTAAACTAGTGTACCCAATAAACTTATCGGTTCTACAATCTCTAACGTTAGTTCACAACTTCAGCTCAAGTAGGGGTCTATAGTATTCTCAACTTAAAAGGACATGGAATTACCCATTTATAATAGTTCTAACATACAAATATAACAAATTTTATTTAAAGCTTTGCACGGTAGAAAAGAATATTTGATTACCTTTTCAATGGGCTCATAAGTGTATTTCTATCTTACATGGTTGAAAAGTAATTCACAAAAACCTAAAAATAAAAATGTGTATCAATAAAGAAGTTTACCAATTTTAAAAATAAAATAAGTGTCAACACTGCAAAGTGAAATGCATTGTTCATATACACCTAAAGTGTGTAAAACCTTGTAGACACTTTTTACACACAAAATTACGTGTATTTATAAGTAAGAAGTGTTTAATTTTACACATATAATATGTTTATGTATAGCGCACCGTAATGTAATTATAGCTCAAGAGAGCAGCTAAATACACATTTTTTCGTGTACTATTTATTAATCGTGTACTATGTAACGCATATATTCTGTGTGTAATTATAGCGCAGTTAAACCGCGAAAAACATGTGTTAATTTAACTGTTTTTGAGAAGAAAAGAAAATTATAAAAATTTCATGACACCCGATTATTTGGCGTCACGTGTGTACATTCATAAGTGTGTTGTATGCCATTTGTGTGTAAACCTCACTTTTGTGTATACTGTCGATACACATAAAGCGTGTTTTCATTTTTAGTACCATTTTTGCAACACGCTTATGCTGCATAAATATTAAAAACACTTAAAGTGCTTTAAAAAAACACACATGCGTGTAAAAATTAAAATAATTTTGTTTTCTTGGCTTGCCCTTATATATTTCGTGACAATTTTCAATTGAAAAAATTACAAACAAACATGAAATAATAATAAAGAAACTTCACATTTTTACAGTATAAATTTCTTTATTATTATCTCATTATTGTTTGTTTGTAATTTTTTTTAATTGAAAATTGTCCCTAAATATGAAAGACGAAGCCTAAAAAAAAATTTTTAATTTTATTTAAAAATTTTTTTTTTTAAATTTCGTGCACTTTTAATGTGTATATATTTGTGGATTGTCGCAAATTTAATAATGTGAATAGTGGGTATCATTGGAAAGGTCCAATCAATGCCTTTCAGATGGGCGGTTAATTGGTCCAACCTCTTACAGCACCTAATTGATTTAATTACTTTATTTTATTTTGAAAATCTCCGGTTTTAGGCTTCTCCAAGTGTGGCAATCCTAAAATAAATGAAGTAAATTTTGGACATTGAAATAGGTTACAGATGTACAGTTGTCAAATCCATGGAATTTTCTTGAAGAAAGATAGTGTTACCAATTGAGGGATATTTCCGATTTTGAGTGAATATTCATTACAAATTTTGATAAAGGGAAAAATGTAGTTTGTTTCCTTGCTGAACAAAAAATAAATTTTGAAATGCCTTTTGTGGGAACAACAACGCTTTTTTGATAAAGTTTAAGTCCCATTACATTCAGTAAAAAAAATCTAAATCATTTCGGGGGGCTTCAGCCTTTCAAGCCCGCCCCCCTCGTTTCGTGCCTGCCGGACACGCCTCCTTATGGGAGTTACAAACGTTGTGTCAAAGTTAATGTGGTATTTCCGGTATGGAGAGCTATATATATTCTTGACCAGCATAAAAAACTATCCGTCTGCTCGTCTGTCCGTCCGTCCGTACGTCTCAGTCTCAGTTTTGGAGATATCGACTTTGGGTACACGGTTTCGCACTCAAAACTGAGATCAAGTTAGAAGAATCAGTGAAGAATGGTGAAGGACTTAAATATACGACAAAAAAAAGGATATTTTGAATTCTTTTAAAAATATTTTTTATTGTTGTAGTCGATTGGAAATGTTTAGAAATGGATTTCGGACTTGATTCGAGGTTCCAAACCCACCTCTAAGTGTGTCAAGATAGGGTCTAGAGACCAATTGCATTAAAACTTTATTTTTTTTTAAATTCAATCAATTTCAATAAAGTATTTAAAATATTAAAGTCTTTTTTATGCTTTCCATTAATTTTTAAGTTATTTGTACGAAAAGGGTAATAAAAGGTGACATTCAAGGGCGTAGCGATGTAAAAAATTGAAACAAGATTTTAAGTTGTACTTTCATAGTAACAAACATGAAAATTAATGTTCTGTTATTCATATTTATGTTTATTCTTTTAATAAGCGCTTAAGTTTTGAAACAG